>JAOTOM010004904.1:0-382500 GCA_034440615.1 Ashinkailepas kermadecensis | reverse complement strand
CCCGACGAATGGCCAGCAGGCCGTATCTCGGCCGGCTGACTTTCTCCTTCCCGCTTTTTCACCGTGGGGATCGGGCGGGCATCGATCAATTCCATGCTGACCTTACCTACCGTACCTACCTTACCTATGCGCACCGAGTCCCCGCCGCCCGCCGACAAAACCCCGCGCGCGTTTTTGCCGGTCGAGATTAGTGGCGCCAATTGTTTGTCCGATCGCACCCGCCGGCGGGCGTGCCAGGCACCCGGCGGCAGACGTGCCAGGCACCCGGCGGCAGACGTGCCAGGCACCCGGCGGCAGACGTGCCAGGCACCCGGCGGCAGACGTGCCAGGCACCCGGCGGCAGACGTGCCTGGCACCCGGCGGCAGACGTGCCTGGCACCTGCTGCTGGCAGTGTGCCCGGTACTGATGCTGTGCACTCGGTATTGATGCTGTGCACTCGGTACTGATGCTGTGTACTCTGTACTGATGCTGTACACTCGGTACTGATGCTGTGTACTCGGTACTGATGCTGTGTACTCGGTACTGATGCGGTGCACCCGGTGCTGTGATGCGGTGCACCCGGCACTGACGCTGCGCTCCCGGTACTAATTCTATGCACTCGGTACTGTAATGCGTTGCACCCGGTACTGATACTCTTCACTCTGAGCTGACTTTATGCACCCGTTACTGACGTTGTGCACCCGGAACTGCTGCTGTGCGTTAGCTCAGTGTCGGTGTCCGCTCGTGCGCGGACTGGCAGCGACGATCTGTCCGGCGCCATGCCGCTCTCCGTTGGGTCAGACTTGTGACACAACTGGCATCACCAGGAGACGCGATTCTGCCTTCGTGACAGAGCAATGAAAAACAGCCAACTCGGAATGGCCAGGGCAGCGGCCGCTGTACGGACCGGATCGGATCGGATCGGTGCGGATCGGTGCGGATCTGGTCGGATGTGGCGCGATGCTGGCGACAATTGAAGATCAAGAGCGAGGTGATCAGCGGGCGAATAGACACGCACACGAGGAGCAGAGAAGGAGAGGCGGTACGGTGCGCTGTGCCGGAACTTCCAGTTGTAACTCCAACCGCACATGCTTTTCCGTGAAAAGCATGTGTTCCTTGTGGCCGCGTTCGCACCCAGCTAACAGTGCTGCTGACTGCTGCTGACACTGCTGCTGACACTGCTGCTGACACTGCTGCTGACGCTGCTGCTAACAGTGCTGCTGACACTGCTGCTGACAATGCTGCTGACAATGCTGACAGTGCTGCTGCCAGCAAGCTTTGACTGAGAGCCAATTGGCGACTGCAAGGCAAGGTGGCGGCTCCGTAAACCTTACCGCATTATGATCCGCAAAACTTGCTAAAAGCCTCGCAGTCAGCTGGGTTCGAACGCGGGATATGTTTTCTATTGATTGATTTTTTTTCAGTCCCGAAGTCGGTAAATGATGCCCAAAGCGAAACCTGTGCTCAGATATTTTCGAGCGGGCCCAGATTAACTGCATTGGACCAGCATAACATTTTGTATTGCGCTAAATTCGGATTCTGTTAGTCCCGAAACACCGATTCCGTACAAATACAGTACCACGTTGGCACACACAGTACGCCGTGGGAGGTGCGGTAGCGTGCGCGGTACGTGCCGCCCCGCTCCCTGTCAGGCGCACGGAACCGGACGAAAATGCGGAGAGGGGACGAGTGGTCTAGGGGTAAGATGCTCGTCTCGCAATCGAAAGATTGTGGGTTCGAATCTCACCTGTCGCTACTCATCGCCCGCGACCAATCGGCGTGAGAGATTGGCGACGCTATATGACTCCACGGTCGACGTGTCGTAAAACCAATAACCAACCAATAACCAACGAAAATGCGGAGACAATGATCGTCCAGCCCGGCCGACCCAACTGCGTGCTGGTGGCTGCGTGCTGTAGACCACCTGACGATGTTGCCTCCCTGGGCAGAATCTGTCGGTGTCTGTCCACTGTTCCGGGCGACAAGCCTCAGCTGGTGCTGACGACTTCAGCCTGCCTGAAGTACAGTGGGTGCCGGTGCCGGGTGAGGGAGCTCAGCCAGACATGGCCAGGGGCTTGACGCGGGCGTGCAGATTTGTCGACCGGTGTGATGTGATAGGGTTGAGCCGGTATGTGACATCGGCCACTGGAGTGAGCAATGTCCTGGCGAGAGGCCTGTCATAAGTTTTTGCAAACCCGAGACCGAGCACGGTCACTTCTGACCATGACGAAGTGATAATCTCGATCGACGTGAGCCGAACAGCACCGGTATTGGCAACTGGCACTACGGCGCTTAATTATCACCGTGCTGACTTCGACGGGCTTCGTCGTGTCCTGTCAGCGGCGCCGTGGGCTCTGTTGGGCGGGATGGAAGTGGACGAGGCTACATCCCTGTTTCACGCACTTGTCGAGGCGGCTGTACGCGTCATGGCCATCTCGTTTTCTGAAGAAGCGTCTCCCGTGTGCGCCCATAGGCTCAATGGTTAGCTGGGGCCAAGGCCGTAGGACCAAATCAGTGATTGATGGCAGCTCGTGACCCCCTTAGCGTTCCCATACAAAGTGGCACGGCTGGCGGCTGGTGTTTCTCTGCTGTTTCTCTGCTGTGATGCCCTGGCGCTTCAGCAGCAATTTCACCCCTATCGATAAACAAGCAGGCAGACTGGTTAACGTTGCATGACCTCATTATGTGTGCGGCAAATCGTACAAAGCTGTCTGTTTTGTATGTGCTTGCTGGTGTTTGCGATGCATCTGGCGAGCCAGCTTGCCGTCGCCCTTCCTTTGCTCCGATGGGACACCTGCGTCTGCACCGGACGCGTGGATGTCGCTCGCTTGGTAGACTTCGCCGGGACACTGGGAAGTGTCCCGGCAACAAACACTGGGAAGTGTTTGTTTCGCAGTACTCGTAAGACGTGGGCGGTAGAACCGTATCAGAACTGGTGATTGCTGATGTCTGTTAACCGACAGGCACTAGCATTAACCGTATGGCACGGGCAGATACCGGGGAGATAGGAGAGGCACTGGGTGCATGCTCGCCTCCCTCATAGTGTCCCTCTGGCAGGAAGACGGTGTCCCCCCGGGAAGGTTCGCGTGTGCCCTCGCTCCACGGATTTTGTTTAGCCGTAATGATGTTGTCCAGAATGGATTTTGTCTCTCATCGTGGCGCCTTTGGCCAGCCAAAGGGCGCCATTCTGAGAGGATTGGCGCCACATTGAAAGCAATAGGCTCGATGTGCTCGATTGCACTACCCCGCTCAACGGATTTTCGGCCGAAGGCGCTCCTCCAAGGGCTTTCGTGGTGGCACTCTTCCAGACGTGTGCCGCCATGACAGTTCCTGGATCCGCCCCTGCCGCATGGGACTGGCTGATGCCATCCGAATGTGGTTGGGCAACTTCCGACGATTCGTCTCTCCACTGCGCGGTCTGTCTATGCTCGAGACTGAAGCCTGCGGTAGACGGTGCCATGTTGAACGCGTCTGCCAGCCTGTTCCTTTGTCAATCCCAAACTCAGACGTGGTGACGGACGGAAGGGGGGGGGTGCTGTTTCTGACCGGACCGTGAACTCCGCCGGTGAGTCACCCAACGGCTGTCAGACACTTCAGCTGCGCCCCCCCCCTCCCCACCACCGCGCACACACACACACACACACACTTCTCTGTCTGCCTGCACTCCCCCGCCCCCGCCCCGCCCCTCACGCCCCCGCCACCCTTCTCACCTTGACGGCGCCGGCGCCACGCGGCACGTGCGCCCGCCACATCAGTCGAGAGAGACGAGAGGCCGGCGAACGACCCCACCGTTCGGCCGCATCTCATAAAACCGGCACCGCCCTGAGTGCCCGCTGCCTTTGTGGACCCGGGCGCAATGCAGTGGGAGGCGAGTCGAGTTCCCTGTTAAGTTGGGCTTAACGCTGATGTCTCCTCTGGTGGCTTTTTCGGCATCCGTCTGATGTGTGTTTCGCGGCGGATTTGTTTTATGAGAGTGGCCTGGGTCGTCGTTCTCAGCGTTGCCGGCTGGTTGATGGATAACGCCCGGCTGGAACAGAGGGTGGGCCCCTCCCCTCCCCGTCCACCTGCAGGGACTCGAAACAGGACACGGCAAGTGGAGGAGGCAGGGTGGCGTAGTGCATGTTGTTGCATTGTTCGGTTTATGTTGGTAAATATGTCGCCTATTATTCCCCTGTGCATGGTGGTAAATAGTGGCGAATATGTCGTCGATTATTCCCCTCTGTATAGTGGTAAATAGTGGCGAATATGTCGCCTATTAGTCCCCTGTCTATAGTGGTGAATATACCACCTATTGGTCCCCTGTGTATACTGGTAAATATTGGCGAATATGTCGTCTATTAGTCCCCTGTATATAGTGATGAATATCTCTCACTTATACTCTGTCCTGGATGCAAGATAATGTGCAACCGTGTTGCTGCAATTATATTTGCTACATACTCTAAGCCTCAATTACTTGTGGCATAGTGACCGCACTTGACAAAAAAAGACACATTTTGAAGCTTATAGAACATACATTCACGAACAAATCCCGCCATATGGCATGATACATATGCAAGCCGACAGGGCGTTGCGATATCTCGACCCAACGGCCGTCGGTAGCTCAGCGGTGAAGCTGAGCGTCTGACAGGCCAGTGCACCCGTGCGCGACTCGCTGCCACGCGGTGCCCGCTCTTCCTGTCAGGGTGACAGGCAGGCGACGCCATGTGGCCTCAGCTGCTGAGTGCGTCGTACACGCACACACGCACACGTACAGTGGGGATTCGGCGCCGTACGGGTGACAGTTCTGCATGTGGCGTCGTTATGTTACAACTACCATCTCGGCCCGACGCCGAACTACACAAAACACCTCCCTCGGAACGTGTATGCATCAGGGCTCCGTTACGTATTCCCGGCACGGTGCGGCACATTCGTCACTGTCGCGGCGTTTTTTTTTCCGTGCTGTAGGCACGCCGGCACATTGGGCTGTTTACAGTCCGCCCTCGGCGTGTTATGCTTCGTAAGCCGGTGTCGGAACACCCATGGCTGGGCCGTGTCACCGTGAAAGGGAACACGCCCGCCCCTGTGGCACTCCCGGTCGTGGCCGACCGGGAGTGCCTTCCGCCGTCTGAAGGGAAACACGCCCGCCCCTGTGTGTTCCGGAGCAGAGGGGCGGTCGGGGCCGACCGGGAGTGCCTTCCGCCGTCTGAAAGGTAACACGCCTGCTGCCTCTGTGTTCCGGAGCAGAGGGCAGTCGGGACCGACCGGGAATGCCTTCCACCCTCTGAAAGGTGATGCGCCTGGTTCTGGACAGAGGGGCGGTGTGTGTTGTACCCCAAGTAAATGGGTACAAATTAATTGTAACCTATGATTAAGCTGGGGTGGAGGGAGCTAATCATCTGGGCACTACGTGGATGGCTACAGATTCATTGTAAAGTGTGATAGAAGCTGAAGTGGAGGAAGGAGGCTGATTATCTGGAAACAATTTTGCACCGTTTCTACACGGACTATCGTTTTTATATATTTCGAGGAGGATTTGTTTGCCGTGATAATAGTCACACATTTATGTAGAATATAGTTTGTAAGTTATCCCTCACTTGTCAGTGAGACATTAAGGTGATGGAGTTAAAATATAAGCAAAGACGTCCATGCTGTGACCAAATATGTACATATATTATCCTTTCTTGTCGCTGTTCGTATATTTGCAAGTGGACCAGCACGAAGCACCTTTTGCAGGTTAACATACAGATACTATATGATCAGTGATATTTCATTTTATTTAATAGGTTAATTAACGTGTATGTACATATAAACTAACATTGGTATATTTCAGTCACCATAATTAATTTTATGTCAACTTAGAACTAAACATAATAATTTCAAAGCGATCGACACACCCTTTGCAGGGTGTGTCGATTCTGTCGATAGCACGAATGATGACGGCTGATTCATGTCAATTTCCGCCCACTCAAGTCGAGCACAACGGCTGCATTTCAAGCCATTGTCTCATCGACTCGTTCTCAACAAGCGCAAGCAAGCAAGCTTCAAAGTATGGAGCTTCACGGCTTGAGACGGCGCTGGCCCCTTCCAATTGCTCGCGGCGGTCTGTGCCTCTGCGTCGATGGCCCGTCAACGGAGCGGTGTGGCACGGGGGCTCGTTCCTCTGCACTGATGGTCCGCCAATGCGGCGCAACACGGGAGGCTCTGGATGGGATTTGCCTGTCGTTAGATTCAAAGTGCAGCCACGGTTGCCGTGACCTGCCGATGTGTTCGTGACCTTGTTCGTGACGTCATTGGATACTTTCCAGCTATCAACAGATTGGCCTGGCTATATGATCAGCATGGTCGATGCGCCCTAAAGCCCAAGTAGCAGATTGGCGTGAGTGGCAGGCCTGTTGTTCTGCAGTGTTGTGCGTAGCGTCGTGTGACTGATCTACTAGCAGGCATAGCGGCTCCCCCTCCTCACGTACGATGGCGAGCCCAGGGGTGGGCCTGACGGGCCGTACATTACGGGAATAATTCAGATGGAGCTGATAAATCCTGGTGAATTTTCACCAAAATTAAGGCATATTGTGAAAAGCGTATTGAGTAGCGAACAGCTTTTAGTTCGACCTCATTGCAAAAGCGCCTCTAAACTCCAATAACAACAACGATAAATCCAGGGAATTTTCACCAAAAATATGGCATCTTGTGAAAAACGTAAATTGAGTCGCGCACAGCTTTTTAGTTTTACCTCATTGCAAAACATCTGAGTGTTGGTATGTCTCCCATCCTCACGCCGCGCTATTTGGGTCACATATACCATGCCAATTTACATCACATTCGAAAGGTAAACACATTTCACGGTGTGCCTGTTTGCTCTGTTGAAGTAAACGCTGGCGTGTGCACTTTTGGGAAGGTATGCGACCGCCAGCCGCTGGTCTGTCTTGAAACTCAAGTAATAAATAATTCTGTATTTGCATTCCTGCATGATCCGTGCAGTGCTGATATGTGTGCTTATTTGAACATGCCACCGTGGTCGTGTCAGGAATCCCACCCTACCCAGTTGTTTTGTAGAGGAAATTTACATACAGTGCTGCTCTGGCGCATGGGCAAACAGCCACGGCTGATGGGGCTTTGCTCGCCACCGATGGATTTGGGATTTCGTTAGGCGGCGGAATCATGAAGGGTCACAGTCGGCTAAATAAATTCCTTGAGCGTGATGGGGATGGGAGTGCAATACACCGTTACAGGTCACTGCTGTGTCTCGGGGCCGATGTCACGTTTGGGGGGGGGGCTGCAGCTTATCCGTGGGTGAGGGGAATGGCAGGAGGCTAGTGTCCTCAACCCCTGGTAGTGACACCCCTGCCACCAGCCTGTCCCTGTAGTTGTAGGTGTGCCATAGTGGGCTACCGTGGCTATCGTTAAAGACTCGACTTGACCTGGACGGACGAGTGCTCACTATGGCGGCTGGTGTGCCCCGGGGTCACCGAGGTCACGGCGACCGATGCCATATGATGGGCCGACCCGACACCGACACCGACACCGACACCGACACCGGAGCGAGTCGCCGATCAGGCGGAACATCGCGGCCATGTGGTCCGTGAAAGACCACAAATCGCTGGCCTGACCTACGAATCCCAGTGTTGTCACGAACGGGGCGGGTGTTACTGGACTAGTGCTAGGATTAGTCATTGAGTCGCTGGTAGTGCTTGATGGTGTCCGTGGTGAGATGGTGCATCTGCTTCCTCTCGCGACTTGACTCTTGGAAGAGCAGTTAGACACCCGTAGTCACCCAAAATTAAACCGCTGTCAAATGGCCGCTGTTTAATGGCCGCTGCACCAATCGCGCAGCTCGCTCGGTCCCGTAGGCATCTCTCATTCACGCCGCCTTCGAAATACGCTTCCGAATCGGGATGCACTCATGTCGTCTCGTCGTCTTCGTCTTTCCAAAACTCCTTGATTTTATCACTGCATCAACAGGCACCGATGCGGAAGCCAGGTCAATTTGTATGAGGGGTAGGGGCGCTTTTCCGAAATACTGCGGATCCGGTTCATATAGACTTTAATTTGAAGATCTTATGGCGATTGTTAGCTGTGCAGCTATTATAGTAATATATTTTATGATTATTTTAAATTATATATATTATTGTTACTATTCTTATTATATTTATTACATTTTTTGTATATTATTCTTCATGCATTTATTCTTCTAATTACATACTATATAGTATTCATCCACTGCTGATAGTTTTGGTGGTTAGCCGTTACTTGTCATGCGGTGGTTGTTGGTTGGTTGTGGCGGTGGTGGTGGCGGTGGTGGCGGTGGTGGCGGTTGCCGCCGGTTGCCGCCGGTTGCCGCCTACGGTCTTCAACGCCCTGCTTTGCGGAGTGTCGGGGTGATTAGGCCGACCCTGTTTGCCATGCGCCATGTTAATATGTACAGTTATTGATGGCCCGGCGTTAATGGTTGTGCGTCGGACCGAGCAGAGCCGTAATTACGGATGAGCAGCCCTAATTACGGGCGAGCAGCTACTGCCTGGCGGGCGTCCGCTCATGTTCGCCGCAGCACTTCTGCCGGCAGGATCTCATGCTCGCCGCACTTCTGCCGGCAGGATCTCATGCTCGCCGCACTTCTGCCGGCAGGAACTCATGCTCGCCGCACTTCCGCCGGCAGGATCTTATGCTCTCAGCCAGGGGTGTTGTTTTATCTGGTTTTGAGGGGGCAAGTGGCTCCTCAATGTTGGCTTTGCCATCCCCCCCCCCCGCAAATAATTTCAACTTTTAACATGGAACCCTATGGAGCGTGCCCCCTCCCAAACTATTTCGGTCTGCCCATTGATAGGCAGGCCCAAATTGGAGGGGGGGGGGGGGGCGGCGAAGTGCATGAAGGCAATTGCCTTCATGCATCCCCCCCCCCCCCGAATGATTTTTTTCTTCAATCAACACTTATGCTCTCAGCTGCTTGCCGGCTATTGGAACAAGTTACAGTCGGAAGCGGTGGCAGGTTGTCGGCGATGGAGCTCTTAATCAACTTTTAACAAGTTGGCTGCCCACACAATGGGCGGGATGAATGTTAGCTGGTCAGAAGGGGCTGGAATACTGCGGGTCCTGTTGTCGCGCTGTTACTTGCTTTGCTGTAAGCACAATCATTTGTTTTTGCTTACTTTTACGCCTCAGCCTTTGGAAAGTTCGGAGGCTAGTATTACCAGCATTTCCAGATAGTAATCATATTTGTTGGAATCCTGGTGCTTGGATGAAGGTGAGGATGAGGAAGATGAAGAGGGTGAGGAATCCACCCCACCGACGGAATGGTTCCAATTAGAGCCGGTGTTCGACACACTGTGTGAACACACGTGGCGAAGGAGGACCACAGCACAAGAACAGCTCGAGCCCGACAAAAAAAAACATTTCTCGCAAGACGGTACTCTTCCCGGGCTGACGAGCAACGTCACGTCCGGTGTCAATTAAGCCGCCCAAAAATGGCGGAACAATGGAAGGTTTGGCGAAATGCTACTGGCGAGGGCGGCTCGGCGTGCATCCTCTTCAGCTGTCGCTTCCTGTGGCTCTGCGTCCCGGTCAGCGACCAGAGCGGGCCGCATTGTTCGTGTCGCGCACGGCGAGACTGCTTGCGACGGCTTCGAACTAATTGTCGCGGGATGGGCGTAAGTCCCGGTCATTTGTATGTATGTAGGTATGTGTATGTGTGGCGGCATCCTTGGTAAATTTCGTGGTCTATGCTCAAGAGTCCGTTAATTATATTTTGCTGAGTGGAGAGGGAGTTTACTGGTGCTGGAGAGGTCGAGTGGGAAGGGGGGCGCGGGAGTGTCGCTGCTGTTTTGGTTTGAATCACGTGAAATCGAGGTTGGAGAGGCGGGGATCCGATACCAAGGTGTTGCAAACCACCAAGCGCGCAGTCAGCAAGGCCGCCACCAGAAGTTTGATGACCACCTTTTTGACGTGGTGGCGAACGCTTCGGCCACGGGACTTCGGGTCGCCAACCGTTCTCCGTTTATGGCCGACATCCAAATGCGGTGCGGTCCCGCCGAAGGCGAGGTAGACGCGCCTCGTGTGTGTGCTGTGACCGCCAGCATCGACGCGTTTCAGCTGTTGTTGCAGTCACGGATCACTATTCTGAATGGCGTGCATGTGTACCACTTTCCTGGGACGTCGGTAGCTCAGTAATTAAGCTGTGCGTCTGACATGCAAGAGGCACGGGGTTCGATTCCCCGTGATGCCCGCCCTTCCTGCCAGGGCGAGAGGCAGGCGACGCCATATGGCATCAGCTGCTGGGAGCGTCGTAGAGCCACAATCTGATCCGTGTGCCACAATCCTAATGTGTGGCCTGTTTAAAACTCACGTGCGTGAGTGCAACGTGCACTCACGTGCGCGTAAACGCTGGCAATTCACCTGGAATATCCCTGCCAATAACTACTTGGATGTACCACTACAATGTTCCGCTGTTTGTTTGCCAACAGACGTAATTCAAAACTTCATACTCCATTCCCTTGCGCCGCCACCCGCCCAGCCAACCCACCCTCCATACTCGCCCCAGGTGATGGCACTTGTCACGTGACCTTGTCGACTGGTCACGTGACCTTGTCGTCGCCTAGCAACAACGGTGCGTCGCGTTCACTGCAGTCTGTCTGCCAATGGACACCACCCTGGTGGAGGACGCCCAGCCCGATAAGGGCCGTCCAGGTTCCGGATATGCTGCATTACCGGGTACGCCACGACCAACATCTCCGCATTATATGTGTGATGCACTGCCTCGTTCATGCTGTAAAGCGGCTCAGTACATCGATACGAATGACGAGTACCTCGATACGAATGACTAGTACCTCGATACGAATGACGAGTACATCGATACGAATGATGACCTCGATACGAATGACGAGTACCTCAATACGAATGACGAGTACATCAATATGAATGACGAGTTCCTCAATACGAATGACAAGTACATCGATATGAATGATCAGTCCCTCGATACGAATGACGGGTACCTCAATACGAAATAAATAGTTCGCCGGTTTGACGCATTCCAGTACACTGGAATCCCCGAACCGCTGGAACTCCGGAACCACTAGAACCCCGGAACCAAAAATCACAGGAACCCCGAAACTACTGCAGCCCATGCACCCCGGAACCACTGGAACCACAGAACCATTAGATCCCGAAACCACAGGAACCCCGGCGAGACCACTGGAACCCCGGCCCGTGGCTGGTTGGTCCAGAACATGTTATGCTGGATTCGCTCGGCAGTCTCGTGGCACTGACCGCATTTCGGCCCACGGATCCTCCACTGTCCGACATTCGGGCACGTCTCGCTGCTCTGCACCGGGATGGGAATGACGTTCGATTATGCTGGCTACCGAGCCGTGTCGGAGCACGCGGGCATGGGTGTGCCGATTGTCGGAGCACGCGGGCATGGGTGTGCCGATTGTCGGAGCACGCGGGCATGGGTGTGCCGATTGTCGGAGCACGCGGGCATGGGTGTGCCGATTGTCGGAGCACGCGGGCATGGATGTGCCGATTGTCTGAGCACGCGGGCATGGGTGTGCCGATTGTCGGAGCACGCGGGCATGGGTCTGCCGATTGTCGGAGCACGCGGGCATGGGTGTGCCGATTGTCGGAGCACGCGGGCATGGGTGTGCCGATTGTCGGAGCACGCGGGCATGGGTGTGCCGATTGTCGGAGCACGCGGGCATGGGTGTGCCGATTGTCGGAGCACGCGGGCATGGGTGTGCCGATTGTCGGAGCACGCGGGCATGGGTGTGCCGATTGTCGGAGCACGTGGGCATGGGTGTGCCGATTGTCGGAGCACGTGGGCATGGGTGTGCCGATTGTCGGAGCACGCGGTCATGGGTGTGCCGATTGTCTGAGCACGCGGGCATAGGTGTGCCGATTGTCGGAGCACGCGGGCATGGGTGTGCCGATTGTCGGAGCACGCGGGCATGGGTGTGCCGATTGTCTGAGCACGCGGGCATAGGTGTGCCGATTGTCGGAGCACGCGGGCATGGGTGTGCCGATTCGGCAGCAACTTGGACAGCCCGGAGCCCGCGAACACGTCCAGCCGTGGGCCACGTCTCGGGAGTTTCATCATATATGGGTGCAAGTGGCAGAGCAGCTGGCACTCAAAGACCAACAATAAGCTGCATGCCATATATTTATTTTATGCCATATATTCATGCCATATACATATATATATATATATATATCACATATAAATATTTAGCGGTCTGGCGAGGGTCATTTCATTTCATCAGTATTATACGATGACCTATCCTCGATGGTTAAAAAATACAGTCGAAAGTTGCTTTGCGCTCCAAGGTGTGAATTGTGCATGGAGCATATTTATTGATGAAATAAGCTGCATGCAATACAGTCACACCTTGGAGACTGGTCATCGCGCTATGGCAGATCCAGCAGTGACGAGGCGACCTTACGCAAATTGCGGCTCGGTCACACACGCGCAAGCCACCAAAACATCATTTGCGGCGATGAGAGACCTCAGTGTTCCCGCTGCTCAGAAACCCTGACATCGAGACATGTACTTTTCTGGTGCAAACACTCCGAAGTAGCGAACTTGTTTTACGGAAATAATACACGAAACCTGACATATCGGGACTTTATTACGAATCGCTCGGAAATCACTCATTTTGGAAGCATATTGAGATATCTGAGTGACTGGATTTCAGGCCGTATTCTCACCTCGGGAGCATTTTCCATAGTGCTCCTGACATGCTAACATGAACGTTGTGGGTGCTAAATGTTCACATCTTTTGGTCGAAGCGTCTCTAAACCCCCGCCCCCCCAAAAAAAAAACTGACCATCCAGCAGTTGGCGTTGGTGGACATCTTCGCATCTCTCACCTAGTAGTGAGATGACAGACACCACACCGTCCTGCAGCTGGAAAACGGCGTGCTGAGTTTGAGAGGCACCGGATCACCAACAGGAATAGATGCCATTGCGCTATCTGGCGTTACGTACATGGTCACCTGTACAGAGAAGTTTGAGATGCACCGGATCACCAGCCGGAGTATGTCATCGCACTATTCGCCGTTATGTACACGGTCACCTATACAGAAAGGCAGCGGCGATAATTGGTGTCGCCACGGCTGGGGATGGGTGGGGGCGCGATCCCACAAACTTTGTGAGCTATAGCACTGCGCCTTCCGTGTGACGTGTTCCGTCTTCTCCACGCGTCCTGTTTAATCCGTCGTACACTAGAATAGCGTGGACACAGTTTAAGCAGTGGACGTGGACACAGTTTAAACAGTGGACGTGGACACAGTTTAAATAGGCTCGTTACGGGCGTCATGTAACCAATGCAGTTGATGCGCCCAAAAACCCCATTAACTCGCTAACTAACTGTAGCGTGACGTGGAGGATATCGACCTCCTCCTCCCCCCCCCCCCCTATAAAATATCCGCGGCGACGCCCGTGGCGATGCGACTGACCGGACAGGTGCCTAGCCAAGGGGCCATGTAACGGGTAGAGTGTGGCTGGTGGTGTTCGTGAGTCACCTCCAGCTGTGTATGGTTGCGTCAGGGCGCCGGCCGGATCGGCGGATACTGGACCGGTTAATGTTGTTCCGGCCGACTCGGCCGGCGCCGCGACGCAAGTCTCCCGACTGCCGACTGTCGACCAACAGGCTCACGCGCTCTTCTCGGAGAGGGCACACGCGCCCAGACAGTGATCTCGGAGCGGTCGGGGCGCTGCGTCACTAACGGCTGCATCGTTATACCGGAGGGGTCGGCGTTCGCCGAGTGCTGGATACTTGGGTGAGCTCAACACAAGCGGTAATTTAACTAGCTGACTGAACAGGAAAAGGGCTGGTCGACGAAACCACACCATTTTGCCGTCGACTTTCCATTACAAGCTTAGCAAAAAGCCATGTTTTCATTGAGAAGTCCAACGTTTCTGGGGAGAACATGGCCCCTGACCACCCCATGGGTGCGCCAATGTGAGGGGTCATTAAAGGATAGCCGAACTGTGACGGAGGAGACAGGCAGGCCATCACGGGAGAGACGGGCAGGCCAGCGATGACTGCGCCGGCAAGAAAATTTCCCCGTCATGCGCCAAGGAAGTTTCCGCTCAAATATTGCAGCCATGCACTGGAGCTTGTTTGCCTGAGTTGCGGCTGGGAGGGACGGGTGGGTGCTGCTGTATGTTTATGTCCGAGTGAAGGAGAGAGAGAGAGAGAGAGAGAGAGAGAGAGAGAGAGAGAGAGAGAGAGAGAGAGAGGCGGCGAGTGAATGAGACGGGGTAAGGTATTTGTCGAGTGAATGACAGAGGGGAGGGTAGGTGTCGAGTGAGCTGTCGGCTGATATTCCAGCACTGCCGACTGGCATGTCTGGCAGAGCCGGGAACCGCTCGGTCTGTGACGCTCCGATGCAGGACGCTGGCGGAGATCGCAAGGTCGGATGCGGCCGACTATCTGAGGGACGGATAAACGATCTCAGGAGCGACGAGGCGTTTCGTTGACGAGTATATTTCGTGCGCTTCGAGTAAATAATTGCGCCCAAGTCTGAAAAAAACTTGCAATTTGAACGATGTCAAATTATGATTCAAGTAAAGCAATATTATCTCAAGGATGTGCATGGAGTTTGAAGAACGTCAATAACATTGCATGTTCTCTGAAATTCGGTCACCTGGCGGACGGGGATAACCCAACTTCCCCACCTCCTTGGATCCGCCCTTGGGGTATCAGGCAGTCTGGCCGAGATGTTGTCGTTTCGCCAAACCTTGTCCTGGTGGGCCCCCGGGGGAGTATTTCCTGTCGGCAACGTGGTACGCTTCACACTGGTATGTCTCGTCTGAACTTGTGTCGCCGCGTCTGACTTTGTAACTGCTGACGTCGCCTGAACTGGTGTCGCTGCGGCTGACATTGCAGCTGCTGACAACTTGTGTCGCCACTTGTGTCGCCTCAACTAGTGTCGCCACTGGAAGCTGCCTGACTTTGAGCGGCTGAAGCCACCCCTGGTCAGAGTGCAGAGCGTGCATTGGTGCGGTCGGCTTGTGCCGGTGCTGATGCAATGTGGTCAGCCTTTCCCGGTATGTCTGAGTCTGTCCGGCCGCCCTGTTCCAGTGGTCTTGGTAGCCGGCTGGTGTTCTGCAGAACACTCTCGGCCTCGGCTGCACTGGCGTAGCTAAGGGGTGCATGGGGTGGTCAACAAACACCAACAAAGACCTGCGTTGGGCTGTACCACAACCGGTACAGCTGTCGATCGTAGAGAGGGCCAGTCCAGCTCTAGAACTGGACAGCGTGCATCACTACTATGGAACTACTATAGAACTATGGAACTACTATGGAACTATGGAACCACTATGGAACTATGGAACTACTATGGAACTATGGAACTGCTATGAAATTACTACTACTTTGGAACCCTACTATGAAATGGAGCGGGACCACTTGCCACCCCACCCCGTCCCTCTCCCACCGTCCTGGGCTGTCACGGCTTGACGGGCATGTGGCACTGCCAGATACGGTCAGACAGCCACACCAAGCGGACTTGTTCCCGGACGTGCCGATCGTGCCACCGTTTGTGGGGACACGGCCGGCAAGATCGCCACGTGGCGACAAAGCATGGTAAAACAAAGGCTGCACTGTCTCTCTCTGTCTGCTGGCCTGACGCGGCGCGCGCGGGTTACATCTGGTGAGGCGCCTCCGTTCAAGAGGTGCGAAGGCCCCGGCGGCGGTGCGTGTACTCACACTCAGGGAAGCGAGGTAAATGCTCGGTGCTGGGTCCATCGTATCTACAGCCGGTAACGGTCAGTTCGACTGGATCCAGTTGGGCTGAATGACTAGTGGACTAGATGACCAGTTGACTGGATCACTGCTGAACTGGAAGACTTGTGGATTGGATGGCAGTTGAACTGGATGACTAGTGGACTGGATGACCAGTTGACTGGATGACTGCTGAGCTGGAAGACTTGTGGATTGGATGGCAGTTGAACTGGATGACTAGTGGGCTGGGTTACTGCTGAACTGAATGGCAGCTGAACTGAATGGCTAGTGGGCTGTGTGACTGCTGAACTGGAGGACAGTTAAACCGAATGGCTAGTGAACTGGATGACAGCTGAACTGGATGACTAGTTGGTCAGACAACTCGTTCACTGGCTGACTGAACTGCTGTCTGACCAGACCAACAACTCGTGAGCAGAGATGTGGCTGACGGGAATCGAGGATGATCACCCCATTTGGTTCCCACGAGCCCCCGACGCGACCCATATGACCGCGTCAGGGGCCATACGTAGTCGTCCTCGGGACCGCCATGGCGAATATAGAAATGTAACACACTTTTATGGCCGCCGTGACTGCTGTTTGGCCTCTAAAAGCGTTTACGAGCCATTGCGATATTGCCGGGCGTGTACGAACCCATACGAACGTCTACGGGCCTTTGCGACGGATTACGACCCATACGAAGGTGTACGAAGGTGACCCTTACGAATGTCTCCGGGCCCTTACGAATGTCTCCGGGTTCGTACGAACGTCTGTGGGTTCATACGAACATCCACGGATTCTTACGAACATTTACAAACGAACGCCTACTAGCCTTTACGAATGGTTACGGCCCGCATGAACGTGTACGGTCATCTTTTATGTCTCTTCCCATGAGGTTTTGACATCCTGCATGTAAATGCATGTTTAGGCGGTCTGCATTCCTGGCTGATAACAGTGCCACGTTTGCCTACAATTTGAGGAGGGATGGGATTCGACGATTTGGGCCTCCAGCAAGGATTAATACACCACAAAAGCTTTATTTTTTTCGGGGAAAAACCGTCTCTTTTCGAAATAATGTGGTCGATATCACTAGCCTGGACTGAGACTGGCCTGGTGACTGACCAGCCTGGACTGAGACTGACCTGGTGACTAAGCCGGCGGCTTGCTCAGCTCGTTGGCCGTACAACCGCGAGGGACGCCGGCCAACAGCGGTTCCACCGTGCAGCACGTGCATGACCACGGCTGGATACTTGTATTCTTTTAGCCATGGGTGGAGTTTTCCATGCTTTTCGTGGGATCTGGGTCCCACCAGCTTTTTCTTGGCACCACCGACGTCCTGTTCTCTTAACATGTGATCCTATGGTTTGGGGCCTACCAACCACATTGGTAGCAGTCATTGCCTCCACGTATTGGAGCACTTCAATAATTTTCAAGCATGTCCACTCATGCTTTAAGGGTGCCTGTGAACCCATGAATTATACCGAGCACCCCTGAAGCTTAACATAGACCGATGCAGGAATGCAGCCCTGGAAGGTTTCAGGACCGAGTGGAATTGAATGGAAATAATGGATGTAAGGTATAATAATGCTAATCAATAGAAAACACCCCTGAAAATTGAAGCAATTCTCCCTCGGTGTCGATCAGTCGGCTGGCCGCCTTGTACATCTTGTGCCGGGGAGTGCTGCCATATGCTGCTAACTGGCCAGTGATGCTGATCGCCGCACATGGCATCGTCCGTCTGCCGGCCACCTGCCGCGCTGATTTGATCGTGTTGTGGGCCAGTGGGCTGCCGACCTGTGTGGGAGGGGAGGGGAGTCGCCTCCCTCTGTGGGTGAGTTTGTCCACCCTGCCACCCTGTCGACCTGGGGATGAGTTTGTCCACCCTGTCGACCTGTGGGGGGGGGGTGAGTTTGTCCACCCTGCTGACCTGTTCGGGGATGAGTTTGTCCACCCTGCCGACCTGTGGGTCATGTCACGGTCTTGCTGAGCATCAGCTCGGCGCAGTCAACACGCCAAAGCGGACCTCGCGAGTTGCTGGAAGTGAATTCCTGTATAATTCTGCCGATTCCGAAGTGACAAGGAGTGGTTTCAAGACATCACGGAAGGAAGGATAAGTTGACAATTGGTTCACATGCAGCGGTTTTCTGGACTTGTTCTTAACCAACTACTTACTGAATCGAGCATTAAGCGATTACCTGCCCGAGAAAGTCTGTTCGCCAGGTGGCCGATGGCTCCTGTTGTTGATTCCAGCCTGATCCCCAGACTGATCCCTAGACGGAGCCTCAGACTGTTTAGCCTGATCACAGACTGATCACAGACTGATCCCCATACCGATCCCCAATCTGATTCCCATTCGGACTGATCCATAGACTGATACATATACTGATCCCCATGCTGATCCCCATGCTGATCCACATACTGATCCTAGACTGATCCCTAGCCTGATCCCCGTACTGATCCATGGGGACGAGTGGTCTAGGGGTAAGATGCTCGTCTCACAATCGAAAGGTTGTGGGTTCGAGTCTCACCTGTCGCTACTCTTCGCCCGCGACCAATCGGCGTGAGAGATTGGCGACGCTACATGACTCAACGGTCGACGTATCGTACAACCAATAACCAACCAACCGTACTGATCCATACACTGATCACCATATTGATCCCCACACTGATCCCCACACTGATCCCCACACTGATCCCCACACTGATCTCGGACTGATCACATAATGCAAGCCGCGTGCCGCGTCTCCGCAGGCGCGGCCGCAGAGGACGGCGCGAAATACCACGCGGCACGGAGACCGCCGCTCGCGCTGCAGCGCTGCCGCTGTGCGACGTCCACGTCCACGAAGTCTCGTGCTGCAGCCGGTAGCGGACCGCCATGGCTGCCGCCGTGCGACGACCACGTCCACGAAACCACCGAGCAGAGTGGGTCGGAGGAGTGACCGGGCCGGCTGTGTCGTCCGCCCCGGAGCCGCCGAGTCGGTGTGGTTTGGGGGCGCATCGAGTGCACAGGTCATGTAGCGAGCCGTCGAGTCAGCGGGTGGTCTAGTTTGACCGGGTTCCGACTGGGGTGGGCCGGTGCGGTGCGTTGGGTCCGGCCGCGGTCAGGCTTGGGTTACGTCTATTTTCCCGGGTCGGCGTCGTTAGTGTTGGTCCCAGTAGTGTGGGTGTTGTGGTGTAGGGATTCGCAGCGTAACTGGCGCAGTGGGGGGGGCGCTATATGATCGACATGGTCGATGCACCCTAAAGCCCAAATAACTAACTGAGGCGCCGTGGGGTGGGGGAGGAGGGGGAGGCCCTGATTAGTCTGGAATCAATCTGGGATCAGGATGGGATCAGTTTGGGGTTCAACCTAGTGATCAGACTGGAGATCAGTCTAGATAGCAGTCTAGATTCCAGTCAAGATTCACCTGCACTGCAGGTGAAGCATAAATCGGCATCAATAAGCACGGGTTTGTGTGCTGGTTGAATCTGTGCATTCGGTGTCACCCAATGCCGTTGGTGTGTTTTCGGGGAACGTAAGCGAGAACCATTATACAAGGTTAAACAAAATGTGTTGTTCGCCCGCAATATTTAGGGAGAAGTGCTTTGTCGCTTAATTGCGCGGGCGTTTCGACTTTCTGATGAATTGTTTACGCCCCAGTTTTCATTTGTTCCAACATTTTGGAAACACGAGAATAGCTAGCACACACACGCGTGGACGGGACATTGTATTATTATACGGGTGCCTGTGCATCACCGGAGCCTGTCGAGCACCATTGAAGTTCAACACAGACCCCCATTGGAGAACATCCCTGAGAGCAATCGGGGCCTGTTGCAGTCAATGGAAAAGCACCCCTGAAGATATCTGCCATTATCCACCAATGCACGGATATGGCATACGCGGACTGCAGACAGCGTAGCGTTCCTAACCAGTAAACGTCTTTGGTCACGTGGTCGCTCACCGAGCATTAGCGCGCCAGCAGGTGCGATGCACTTTCTCGTCCAGTGATGGGTGTCGGTGATGATTTCTCAGATGGACACGGCTCTGCGTTTGCGTGTCGAGAGTCCCGAGAACTCCACATGGTGCCCGCACTGTCGATGGCCCTGAGAGCTCCATGTTGTACTCGCACTGTCTAGGGCCTTGAAAGCTCCGCATTGCGCCCGCACTGTCGAGGGCCCTGGGAACTCGACATGTTGCCCGCACTGCCAGTCGGTACTGGGTCAATGTACGGCACCGTTTCGCGCCATGTGCCACGGATGTCTCCGGTTTATCTCGGAGTGTTGTGACGCCAATTCGTGGCCGAGATCTCCGGCCTACATGTGGCGAGAGCTGACCAGCTTGTGTTGGACGAGAAGTTGTGGATCATCGGTCGCATGCGGCGGATGGCCGCCCAGGAATTACCTGTTTTCGCCCAGAGACTGTGGTTTCGCCTAGAAACCTTGGCGTTTCGGCCAGACATTGCCATTACGCACAGAAGTTGTGCCGTTTCACCAAGAAACTGTTCACGTGATTGCCCAACAACTGGATGTCGAAGCGTCGTCGGCTAAGTTCTGCAGGAAATGTTTTAACTTGCTGACTGTGACTGGAGCATTAGTTTGATCTCTGGGCGAGGGACTGCCTGACACGTGTCCCCAATTTTTGGGAATGTATTGGTACGACAATATTTCGAGTCAAGATACGTCACGCATCACTTGCTGAGCAGGTGCGGTGTGCAGCCATGGGCAGCAGTTACAATTTCTCTGTCACCACCGGTCTCTCCGGAGCGGAGGCGCCAGCCGGACAAGGCCACGTGAGAGATCAGCCTAGTTTTCGCCGGAAGGAATGGCCGCCGCGTGGTCGCGCCGTGTGGTCGCCGCTTCTCTCGCGTGGGGTGTGGTCGCTGTCGCGGCTGGCGTTTCCGGTCAGACGACGGTATGCCGGCTGTCAAGAGAGGTGGCGATTGTGTCTAGAAGACTGGTTCAGTGCGGGGAAAGAGGTGGGGGCAGTTGGGTGGTTCGTGGTTAATTGGTGATGTCAGTCACCCAATGCTTCAAACATTTAATATGTTCCCTCTTGTTCAGAAACAACGGACAGAAAGTTGCTATTATTGTGGTTTAAGGTGTTCACATTTTACACACATTTTGCCTACGTAAAACAAACAAAAGGGTTAGGTTTGGTTGGGTTAGGTTAAAATCTAATTTAAAAAACTTGATAATTAGTTCAAGTTTTTAAATTGAAATTTTCGAAGAGCATCAATTTTTAAAATAATTTTAGAACTTGTTTCAAGATCAGTTTTTGTCCGGTTAGGCCATGCTGGGTTAGGATTTTATGTTGGAAATTTTAAGAAAACAGTTGGAAATTTTGCAAGTTTGATTTTAATCTAAAGCGATGTTACGCTAGATTAATTAAGGTTATGTTGCATTTTATTGTATGTCTTGAACATTACTTCTATGCTCTGCTACTTAACTCAAAGCCCCATTTTTATGCTTTTTTGCTCACAAACTGAAAAGTAAGCATTTGCACAGGACATGAGTAGTGCTATCATCTCAGTCATATTCATTAGCATTGTATTGGAAGGATAGTTTTGAGGTACTCGGGGGACATTAGAGGCCAACATTGGCAACCACTGTAAAGATATGGAAAGTACCGCTTGGTTCTCGATAAAAGCGTTCTAATCAATATATAATCCTCAGTGGGCAAGATTATGCTTGTTTTCCGTTTGACTGTGTTTAGTGAAAAGGTCCCTTTACCCCGATCAACATGCGTGCAAGACAGCTTTCTTGACGTCACAATGCGATAATTATCATCACAAAACCCTTGTCTGTAAATGGTTCCGTGGCCGCTTTCACCAATTAGCTGGTACTTCTTAACGGTTGACAGGACAAATGTTTCACGCCACATTCAATGTCGCCACTGTCCAAACAAAGGTCCGTCTGCGCACGTGGATATTATGGCGCTGATCCTCAACGCTAACGACTGGGTAGGCAGCTCTGTCTAATGTAATGTCTTCCGTTTCCCCGGCAGAGACCGGCGCGTGGCTGATACCTTTGGAGTGAGCCCAACGGCGGGACCCCGTGCGCTCTCACCCGATCTCACAGCTGGGGTAAGTGCCGCGCTGTGACGCTGTGTGCTGTGTACTGTGACGCTGTGTGCTGTGATACTGTGTACTGTGACGCCGTGTGCTGTGATGCTGTGGTGTTTTGACGCTTTGGCGCTCTGTGCTGTGCTGCTGTGATGATTTGTGACGCTGTGTGCTGTGAGGCGTTGGCGCCGTTCACTGTGATTCCGTGTGCTAAGATACAGTGACGCTGTGTGCTATGGTGCTGTGCGACAACCTATGTGTGTATGCATGTTTTCCGGCCCGTCTGTGGTCCATGTTGTGAGCAGGCTCGCATGGCTTCCATTGAGGTTGACTGCGTAGGCTGTGTTGTACGAGGACCTCTTCTGCAGTAGTGCTCGGCGCTGGGATGTGATGCGTGCTCAAATGTACATCCGGGGCTATCGGATGTGTACCCGACGGTATCAGATGTGCATCCGGCGTTATTGGATGTGCTCCCGGCGGAATCGGATGCACATCCGGCGCTATCAGATGTACATCTCGCGTTATTGGATGTACACCCGGCGCTATCCGATGTATTTACGGCGCTATTGGATGTACATCCGACACTATCAGATGTACATCAAGCGCTACCGGATGTACGCTATCGTATGTATCGGATGTATCGGAGCTATCAGATTGCATCCGAAGCTATCGGATGCAGCAGTAAACATATGGTCTGCTTCTTTGATAAAGACACCCTCGAAGCTTCGAAAGCATGCTCCTCAGATGTGAAGGATGTGCGTTGGATGCGGGCGGAACCACATTAATCATTACGAAAGGGTCTACTTGTGCATCCTGTCGTTGGCTCTCTGCAGAAGCATGCTGTTCACAACGTTTCCACCTGTTAACCTTCCCAGTCATATCCTTCCCGGTCATATCCTTAACCTTCCCGTGAACCTTCCCAGTCATATCCTCGCGAATGATCAGTTCCGGTCGAAGCGCCCTAAAGCCCAAATAACTAACTAACACCCGGTCATATCCTCACACCCCGTCTCGGGGGGGGGGGGGTTGATACAACCCCCCTCTAATCTCCAAACTAATCGTCGCACGAAGACGAAAGAGGTGTCATCGGAAAGCGCTCGACGAGTAGGGCCAGGCACCACTCCCAAAATTGTACCCCCCCCCCCCCAAGTGACGTCACTAGGGGGCCTGGGTTATCACGACTTAAATCATGTTTTTTTGCTCTGGGGAGTTGATTTTGGGGAGATTTGAAGAAAAAATATTTGGAATCAGAAAAGGAAGCCGAAATCGATTTTCTCCCACCCAAAAATCTTCTTTTTTGTTCAAAATTTTTAGTTTTCAATAAAAAAAATATAATGGGTAGAGCGGACCGAAAAACGTTCAAAGTCAACTTGTTCTCATAAAAATGCTTACTTTAGACAGAATCTTCGATTTTAGCCCTAATGAGCAGATACATTTTTTTTAAATCATCTGGTGCGTTTTGTTTCGTCCCGAACGACAAGCAAACGCTGAAAGTTTATAAAAATATCCTTATCCGTTAAAGCGTGACGGCTGGTTGAACTTTTCTGGAGGTGACCTCACTTGACCTTGACTAACTCGTTGACCCTAGATGACCTGACCTCACAATTTTGACACAACATGCCAAATTGGTGTGGGAAAATGTATGCCAAATTTCGGCGCGCTGCCGCGCGCCGTTCTTTCACTATCAGCGGGAAACCTTAGGGGGCGCATATCACCCCCCAGAGGCGGCGCGGGTTAAATGTGGGTCCAAAGTGGCCATGCAGTCAGCGCACACCTGAATCCAAACCACTACCGTCTGATTGAAGGCCCGGGGTCAGCTGTTGACCCGCTGGATACCTGCCCAGGATCATCTGCTGATCCGCTGGATACCTGCCCAGGGTCAGCTGCTGACCCGCTGGATACCTGTCCAGGATCAGCTGCTGACCCGTTGGATACCTGTCCAGGATCAGCTGCTGACCCGCTGGATACCGGCCCAGGATCATCTGCTGATCCGCTGGATACCTGCCCGGAATCAGCTGCTGATCCGCTGGATACCCGCCCGGTGGATACTTGTGGGCAGTCGGCCGTGATTTCTCGATCGTTCGACCCCGGATCTGGACACGATTGCCTGCTGGCCCGGCCTCCAGACGTCGCCAGCTGACTGGCGTTCGGCCCACACCACGTGACTCGCCGTCCAGAACGCGGAGTTGCCGCGTGATTCCCGCAGCAGACCGCGGACGGTCACGTGATGCCCGGCCGAAGTCACCGTGTTGTTGTCACGTGACTGCTGTAGCAAATCGGAGTCGGAGAGTCATGCGACTCCCGGCCAAGACGACGGCGGTCGTCACGTGACCCTCGGCCCAGGTCGTGGACTGTCGCGGACGATCACGTGCTCAGGTCACTGATAATCACGTGACTCCGAATGCGTGGCATGGGTCAAGTGATTCCCGGCCCAGACCGGGAATCAGAGAGTCACACAGACTCTGGGTATATTGTGGGATAGCGCATGAGTATGGGTCCAGGTCCGGGACGTCACGTGACCCTTGCACCGATCATGGTTTATCACGTGATTATTGGCACAGATCACGGGACATCACGTGACCCTTGTGCCGGTCATGGTCTGTCACGTGATTGTCGGCCCGGATCACGTGGGCCATCAAATAGCTTGGTGTCTTGAAGAAACTGTTCAAATTAATTGATTCATCAAGTTATTTTACGCGATATGAACCTTTATCTAGAAGTATTTTGAGGTGTATTTTCCTTTTTGTACGCTGCCGTTTTTTTGTTTAGTGCGGACGGGGTGGATTAAGTAGCCATCGCAAAAGTTGATTTGGGGTTGTGATCTAATGCGTTTGGTACATAGTATTCGTATATTACCAAGCTGTGATGCTGGTTAATTATCCTTCTGCCGGCGTCGGCGGGGTGCGATGTGATGACAGCTGTACGTGCACTGTCCACCCATGGCTCCGCGACTGCGGATCACTTTCCTCGAAATTACCTATCAGTCACAGCAGAGGTGCAGCTAAAGTTGGCCGGGGCCAGCCCCTCCCTCCCTTTCCTTGGCAACGAAAATACACTAGATGAAGCGAGAAATCTAGATGAAGCGAGAAATTAAGATTTTTGCCACGCGGAGCGAGATATTTTCGGCGCGCTTCGCACGACGAAAGTGGTCTCCTTAACCGCGTTTTTTTTGGGTCGGCCCTCCCCTTAAGAAAATCCTGGCTGCGTCCCTTCGCATGAGGGTCCAAGCCTCCAGCACCGTTGTGGTGGTGAGAGGCATACATTGCCGGCAAACAGTAGGATCTCAGTGTTTACGCTACATAAGAGGACGAGCATGATGTGTGTCAATGGTATGCTGAACCTGTTGACTGTCCAGTGGATCGGGCCGCCTGGCCGGTTAATGTGAGTGCACTGAGAAACGGATGGTATACTTCTACAACCGGTTTGTCGCTTGGAACCGGTTTCTCGCTAAAGCCGGCTAAATACTGGAGAGCGCATTCTTCTCAGAGCTGAGCAGAGAAAATGTCGGCGTCATGGAAAAGCGAGACTAGGAGCTTCATCCCGCTCTTAGTTATATCGACTTCTTGTCGTTTAGACTATGTGCATATATGTGTAGATGTTGATAAATCTACTGATGTGCTATTTTACGTGCTAATCGCAAGTTCGAGGCTAAGGCCTTGCCGCTGCTGGATTCCCTGTCGGATGAATTCCCTTCTATCGATTCATTTCTCCAATTGTAAACGCAAATGTCTCCCCAAGCTGGACACCATTTCACCCGTTGCTCGTACTGCCCACACTAGTAAGTGACCCGCCGAGAAGGTTTCGGTCACAGGTGTGCGGCTGTCCTGGCTACGCTCGACCTGATGCCGGTGGCCGCTTCAACTTGGCAGCGGCCTACCGGGAGGGGCTTCGATCACAAATGTGGCCGCATGACCAATGCAGTCGATGCGCCCCAAAGCCCAGATCGCAAGCGTGCGACTGCCCGCCGATCGGTGTCGGGGGTGTTGTTTTGGCGCGTGGCGGCGGTTTCGCCGGCGGTCAGTGGCCCAGATCCGTCCGGCGGCCGTCCGGCAGACGTCGGCGCCGACACCGACGGCAGCTGCCGAACGACAGGTGGTGCGGGATGACCGGTCACATTGGAAACCGCAGCGCGACCGGCGGCCGCCGGCGGCCGTGGCTCGGCGCCCGGCCTTGCCGCCGGGCCGCGGCCGAAGCCAGAGCCGCGCCGCGGCCGGCGGCCGCGGAGCGTGTTCGATTTTTTCCGCTTGGCTGACTCGCGGAAGAGCAAATTGGTGGAAACTCGGCGGTTACCTGCAGGCTGGGCGACCACACGGCGGGCACTCGCGAGGCGAGGCTGCTCGTGGAAGGTGGTGCGCGCGCGAGCCGAGAGCCGTCTTCAGCTGCCGTCGCCGGTGTGGAAGACGTTGCCAGACTAGCGCCGCCGCCGTCCACGCTCGCTCCCTGGGAATCCCGCCGTCGCGTAGTTGCTGTTGGCGGACGATCGGTGGTCGGGGTCGGTGGTGATCATGCCCGTGATGTCGATATGTCATCTGGCCGACGCTGAAGACTGGGAGGACCTGCACGACATGGGCTTCATCAGGCCCTATGTGAGTGACGGCGAGCGCTCCTGGCCGCCAGACCAGGATGTCCGCCAGTTTGGCGGTTAAGCCAGACTCGCGACTTTGTTTTGTTGTTGACAAATCGTGCAGAAATCTGAATGGTCCAGTGATTCGCACTAATATGTGGTCCATACGTGGACCCTGGTGATAATCTATGACCTGCACTAATCTGTGGTCCATATGCAGACCCTGGTGATAATCTATGATCTGCAATAACATGTGGTCCATATGTAGACCCTGGTGATAATCTATGATCTGCACCAACATGCGGTTAATATGTGGGCCTTGGTGATAATCTACGATCCGCAATAGCTTGTGGGGCATTCCATGGGATGCCCATTGCTTTGAAGCTCTCTGCTTCTTGCAAATGTATTGGTCCCGAGGCGGATTTGCTTCCTCTATGTTTCGAAGTTTTAGCACAGAAGCATAGGAATCGCCACCTTATGTTCTCCAGCATTCGGAAGGTATCCATTCAATGCACATTGACAGGGTTGCTTCCAAGCATTTTAAGCGACGTATGCAGGCATTTTCCACGACGCTTTGTCTTGTTCTATGTGTTGTAAGCGATAACTGGGAATATTGTAACCACATCCTATGGAAAACACTTAACATTTGGCCATGCCTTTTCTACCCGCTTTCGAAGAACAGTTTAGCCAATGTGATGTCAAATCACGGCAGCTCTGCCCGGCAGCGAACGCACCATGAATAATGCATTCGCACAGATATCGACGGACGCATGATCCTGCGGAAGGAGCACATCACTTTGTTTCGGAAACGAATGCTAGCCTCTGCGACCACGCATTGCTGATTCATTTGCATCGCCCTGCCGGGTTGGGTGTGGCTACTTCTGGGATTACCTGAGATGGGCGGGACTGATACCTAAATGTACCTGATCTGGGCGGGACTAATGTCTGAAGGTACCTGATCTTGGCAGGGTTGTCTGAAGGTACCTGAGCTGGACAGGGTTGAC
Organism: Ashinkailepas kermadecensis; assembly: GCA_034440615.1. Lineage (NCBI taxonomy): Eukaryota > Metazoa > Arthropoda > Thecostraca > Neolepadidae > Ashinkailepas > Ashinkailepas kermadecensis. The sequence goes on along the minus strand of JAOTOM010004904.1, from coordinate 355,223 downwards.
GTCTGAAGGTAGAGAGATTGGTTGGTTAGTTATTGGTGTTACGACACGTCGACCGTTGAGTCATGTAGCGTCGCCAATCTCTCACGCCGATTGGTCGCGGGCGAAGAGTAGCGACAGGTGAGACTCGAACCCACAACCTTTCGATTGTGAGACGAGCATCTTACCCATAGACCACTCGTCCCCTGAAGGGAGAGAGAGAGAGAGAGAGAGAGAGAGAGAGAGAGAGAGAGAGAGAGAGCGAGCCAATAAACAAGCCAATGTTCTACTCGCCGGTATCACTAACCCTGTTGAAGATTGGATCTGTGTAATGTGAATCTCAATTCCACATGGGCATCAGACGAACTGAGTTATTGTGCACTCGAAGAAGTCACGTACTCACGACTTACTGCTGTATAACGGCCAACGTCTGCTCATACAAACCGCATTGGCCGTCCATCAGTGCATTGGCCGGTAGCCGGCGATGTTCAGATCACTCGACGCTGCCCTCGGCTGGGCGTATTTACGAGCCTGCCGAGTTTATGTTCGCACGGTGAGTCTGGCGGAGAGACAGCTGACGGTGATGACGTCATTGCGCCGCTTGCACGGGATCCAGTGTTGCATCTGGGAGCTGGCGGTGGCTGGTGTGGCCGTTGCCCGGATGCGAAGTCTGACGGGTGTTGGATCGGTGGATAGGCAGGCTTCAGGCGGTGTAAAGTGTGTTGTGTGAACGACTAAAGTCGGTGACCGCTACATGGCATTCGGCAAGGCCTTTTGTTTCTAATGTCGACGCCTGTTTCGTATGCAGCAGCCTATCCTATTTTGCTACACCCACTATTACAGGCTCGATTTATATTGGCTTTCCTATTGTAGGCTATCCAAAAGTTAGGACAGCCAGCATAGGAATTCCTCAAGATGCCAATGCATATGTCATCATTCTTCATAACAGTTCAGTATCATTGCTTGCGTCCTTTTTAAACGTCTTTTTGCAGATAGCCCTCCACCAGTTATTAGCAAAAGTAGCCCCAGGAGCACCTCAGCTAGGTAACAACCTAGTAACGCGGAGGAACTCCTGGGGCAAACGTTGAATCGGTTCAAACACCCTGGCTACAGCCTAGTGAGAGCAGTTGGTGGTGGGTGTGTAGCGGTTGGTCTTGACGCTTGCATGGTGCTCGGATTCCCGAATATGTTTCGTTATTCGACGTCACCTTTGATTTGTATTCTGTCTGTGGGCTCCTTTCATCCACGGAAACATTTCGTGAACTCGCCGTGCTCGCTATCTTTGCGGAGCTGAGAACGGAAACGGAGTACTGAGAACGGTAAACGATGCACAGGCTGCGCCTGCAGAGTGACGTCTAGATCAGGGTCGAATAGCAACGTGAAAACATCGCATTCCAGAATCTGATGATCGCTTCATGACCGACGCAGTCGATGCGCCCCTGAACCCCAGAATCTGATGATTTCGAAGCCATGGAAATTGTATCACTTAAGTCATAGCAGTCTAAGCTTCGCCGTCTGAGCTTAGTTGATTAGAGCTTAGCTTATCTGAGCTTAGCTTAGGTCCTCGCCGGCTTTCCCTATCCTGATCAGACGGGGTTCTTCGAGTGGCTGCACCCGCTCGCATGCCCCCCTCCCCCTCCCGGCTGGGGGCTCAGCTGGCGACCGCCCGACAAGGTCCGGGGACGCGGTAACCGACATGGCAAGATCGTGTCGGTGCACTGACGACACGTCAAACCAGCGGGCGAACTCTTACCGTTCAACAACATTTCCCAGATTGTGTGATGGTGCCAGGATCCAAGCAACACAACCCTGTGCTATACAACCACGCCTGTCAACGTGTGGACTATTCTTCTGAGGCTGTTGCAGTCCTTGGTGAACGACATGCCGTGGCGACGGCATGTCGTTAATATTGGTGATTTGTCCGGTGGATAGAGCGTGGACATTGGACGGTAGTGCCCCAGCTCCAGCGGCGGTACACGCCAGGTCTCGGGGCTCACCCGCAGACAGTCGTCGTGGGAAGGCGTGAACTAGGGAGAGGTTACATGGTCTTGGAGGTAAATGGGTCGTAAATGGGTCGTAAATACGCGGAAGGTTAGTTGTAGCTGTGACCGGCGCCTGTGGCTGCCCCTATTTCCGGATGACCTTTGTTTTAAAACTCGCTAGCAGGCTGTAATAGCCACGAGGCTATTGTGGATGGCGTGAATATACGTCTTTGATATAAAAGTGGAGGTAACCTAATTAGTTTTATTGTTGGCGGGATGTGTTTGCGAATATTGACATTTGACCTACGACATGGCACAACAGGAAGACTGGTACAAACGTGCACAATTAAAATAAATGTCAGGGGATATCAACTTTGCAGGCCATCATGTAGCGTGTTTAAGGCGTTACGTTCAACGAAAATACAAATATAGTGAAATATAGAGCGTCATGAGTTCCTTAGATCATGAATACCATGGTGGCGAGTCTAAGATTTCTGGAAGTATCAATACACCTGGCAGCTCGACGTTTTGCTCGATGAAATCTTCGCTGACTGTGGCACGTCCTGTGAGCGCTGTGGAAATGATTGGCTGCCGGAAATAGCGACAGGCTCACGCCTCTTCTTCGCTATTTGTGTGCCGTTTTTGTCACTGCCTCTGCATCGGCGGCTTTAATTTCCTGGTTGCTGAGTGTATGTGTTACGTGAGTCTTGGTGTACGTGTATATCTGTGCGTGAGCCTTTGTGTGCGTTAAGGCAGCGAATCATGCTAGCTTTTGCAAAGATTTCCGACGGTTTATGGGAACGTTCCAGTCAAAGATTCGCGCTGCGAGCAGTAATTCTACTGGTTTACAGTCAGATTGGTATACGTTCGCAATTTAATATCTCGCATAACGAAGTGTGTAATTCTTCACCAACAAATGTGGCCTACCCATACTGATACAACTCAGCCCAGACTCAGCGCATGAAGGAACCGATGTGCCGGTGAGCGTATATTTTTGTAGAAACGCTTCGCATTGGGAGGTAAATCCCAATTTTCAGCGCGTGCTTTCGAAACCTTTCTCAAATGACATGAACAACGATTCGGTACTACAGATGCATCGATTTTCATTTAGGGGAATTGGTGGGTTGGTGACAAACAGTCGACGGTTGGCCCTTGCGGAAACAACGATAAGCCGAACACTAGTATCATGTCGACAGTAGCCCTATGAAGGTTGAATATCTGGCTAGAGAAAATTACATTCAAAACTACGTTTCGACAATCATGCCAATTTTCTCCTTTGAAGATCCGATTATTTCGACCAGGAACATGTCTCCTCTGTCGTCCTCTTCTATGACGTTGTTTCCAATGGGATGCAGGAAGAAAAAGTTTGAACCACGCTCAATAAGTGCCGACTCTAGAGCCACGAGGAAACTGACAGTTCGGACACAAGATGCTGGTAATGTTCCTCAGGGCGTGTGGGCAAGCAATAGTGGCGCCACATCATGTGCGAACCGAACGACCATGCGCCCGGCGTTCATGCACCCTGTCTATCAGAAGTGGAGGTTGAGGGAAGCTGCCAGCAACCGGGAATTCTCGCAGGGGGACGGGAAGGTTGGCTTAAAGGATGCAATCCAGAAAATGAACCGATTGACGCTGAACGCGTCTGCGGCTGGAGCGAAACTGGATCCGGCTACGCGAACACTGGCAGCCAAGGATAGGAAGAACGCTCTGAAATCTCACATGGTGGACCTTTCCAATCTCTTCCACAACAAAACAAAAGCGCAAGCTGGCTTCGTGAACAAAAGCAATGCTAAAAAGCAACAAGATCTAAAGAATGATATCAAGAAGTATTTTGAGGAGAATGGACTTGCGATGTCGTTTCTAACGAATGTGAAATGCATGACTTCCGTTAAATTTTACCGGCCTAGCCTGCCCACAATCATTGAGGAAACTGATGAGGAACTAGCGAGAAGTTTGTAATAAAACGTCGAAACTGGATCGTGGTTTTCGTGGCCCAAATTAGCATGATCGCTCTTCGGTCAAGTCAGGCCTGCTGGTCATTTATTCGAGTACTCTTCTCTGATGCTTGTGGTAACGTTAAGAGTTCATTTGTTCCTTAGCAAAGTATGCAAAGCAATACTCCTGTCCTCCTTTATTGGTGACAATTTGATCTACCATCGAATAGTCCTAACTGTGAATTGTCTCTAGCTGTATAATTATGTCTATGATTATGTCTATGATATAAAGCTCGGCTATGGTTGAAAATGTGGGTGAAAATATGTCATGAATCTGCCGATAGATGGTGACATTTGTAATCCCAACTGTCTTGCTTAGTTCTAAAGTGTTTGTTGCCATTCGTATTTAATATAGCATCTGCCTATGGGTTCTTTTCATAGCGGCTTTTTACGCTGCGTGACTGTTGGAGCCAAGGTCCATTTGCTAATGTTCTGCAATGCTGTTTTCCTTTGTTCACTGCTCAAGGTCTACGTATGTAGAATGGCTTCCATGTTGCGTGTGATTACTTTAGCCATTGCCAGTGTTTTATGCCCATTTAAAACGGATTTATTTCGGATCTATTTCCGTTCCCGATACACTATTGGTATGGTGCGGCTGAGTGTGATAGCCATGAAGAGCGTCGGTGCCGGGTTGCTAAGCAACTTTTGCTGAATGCATGGCTGGCGATTATGAGGTGGGGGTTCGCACCTGCAACCTTTGAAAGTCCGAGTAAAGTGGAGATCTGGGGGCGTTTTTTTCATCTTCGAATGATTTTCCAAGTCATAAATTGAAAATGTGATTGTTTTCCAATCACGGATGTTCATAACAAGATGGAATAAATCCAAAGACATTGCGTTTAGAGGAGGGGGGGGGGGGATGCCCTTCAGCACTCATCTGCAACCATGTCCTTTCCAATGTGATGTCGTGACTGAGGTTCAAACTGCCAGTACATATTACCAATGCATACTGCCAATACATGCAAACATGTTGCCAGTACATGCTGCCAGTACATACTGCTGGTACATATTTGCAGTGTCGCGCCTAAGCGGGTCAGTCTCTCCCGCAACCGACTGTTTTTGTGTAGCGCAACAGCAAGCGCAGCACAATGAATGTATTCTTTTCTATACATAATTCGAACCTGAAAATAAGGTGCCCTAAGTACGATGTGTTTTCGTTGCGCGGGGCGTGGGTGGGTGGGGTGGGGGTTGGTTGTCTGCAGATCGTGAGAACTAGGTGGTCCCTCCCTTAAAAGGAATCCTGAGTACCAAGGTACTGGAGAATGCGTTGTACCTGCACGCAACTGGTGCTTGGAATCCTAACCCAACCTAACCTAACCTAACCTAACCTAACCTCACTTCTCACTTTTCAAAGCGTACCGCCAGCCATGGCCGGAGTGACGTATAAACTTTCATGAAGCATTTTTCATTTGTGTCCATATTTACCTCGGACCACAATTACGGCTGCATATGCCTGTGTCTAACCTACAGACAGGCGATGTGTCATGGTGGACGGTTGATGCGTCTGAAGGGATCAAACGTTGCTCAGGACTTGAAGTGTGCCTTTTTGTTCGCGCTCGTGCTGAAATGACTGCGACATCCGCTGGCCGGGACGCTGCTCATTGCAGCGGAATGGGCCTGATCCCCTACCTACACCCCCCCCCCCACACACACGGACACACTGGGGAACCAGCCAGAAATAGTGGCACCGTCAGACATTTCTGTCCCGGCTCCCTCTCGTGTGTGGTTGTCGCACAGGCCTGCTCCGGCTCTTCGGTCTGTGATGCTCTGTTGAGAAACTGCTGCTCGCGTTACGCCGGCAGTATAGTCGTACTTGGCGGCTTTTGTCTTGTGGATATATATATATACATAATATTCGTGTAGGTTTGCAGCAAATTCTTTAATACGCCCTGCTGAAGGTCACTGCTGCTTTCTTTCTTTTTTAGTTTATGCGACATGGTTTCCATTATTCTTGTTAGTTTTTGTGGTCACATTCGTGTTGATTCGAAATTGTGCAAAGGCTGATAATGAGTGAAGGTGTTTGACTTAAAGAGCGCATATATTATATTCTTCATGTCGACTTGTCGTCATTTCACATGGCATCATCAAGAATATGGTTTCTGATTGTCTTTATGATGTTGCATTACTGATGCGGTGTGAAATAACGTAAGGTCGACACGGAATATATGCGCTATGCGGTCTTTAAGTCAGATACAGCCATAGCTCATGAGCTTTGACAATGGGGTCTGAAAGTTGATAAAGATGTAGATGGCGCTGAGAGTCAATGGTCACCCAGCCTTCTTTGGCGAACCTAAAGCGCTATGTTTTGTGGGTTAGGGAGGGCAGAATCTTTATATTTAAAAAGCCTATTGTACATTTTGTAAGCAGCGTATGTTGTTTGCGCGTATTTAATTATTTTGAATGTACTTCAGACACGTCTAGTTTGCTGGAATATTTACCATTAGTGCGCTAGAAATTAGGAGAAGCAAGCCAGAAGTATGGGTGTATGTGCGGTTCCCGGCTGCCATAAACGTGATCCATCTATCAGGTTTCCAGCAGACTGCAAGGTAAGAAGGCAGAAAATTGATTTGAAAAACAACTATTGTTTGACTGCCTTTCTGTAAAAGACGTAGTGGGAACCATTTAGGAAAGCACTGGTAAGGTACATAGGCACATTAGGTACCAAGGTAAGTACCTATCTATTGTCCAGACTGTAAAGTATGGCACAAGGTTCACTGGGGCACATCAGCCCACAGTGAAAATATGCACCAATCCACACCAAGGGTGAGAAATTGACTCCAATCTGCACCCCCCCACCCCCACCCCCAATCCATAGCCAGGAATTTGTCATGGCTAATACCTAACATGCTAAGATTGGATTGTTAGCCTACTTAATTTGAAACTAATAATTTGAGTTCCACCCATAAGTTATGTTCAGTCAAATTAATTTCACCAAAATTGCATTGCAGGTTAGGTTGGGCAGTGGGTATCTGGTCACCTAGAGCTAGGTACCTTACCAAGGTAGTTGTTCATATGGGCCCCATTAGGGGCCCACACCCACCTCTCAGGGAGCCTGCACTGCTTGGGGCACTGACTCCCAGGGGCCCACATCTCTTGTGGGTCCTGTACACAGGAGTGGATCCAGAAAGCTGTCAAGGGGGGTGACCTCATAGAGAGGGGGCCCATGCTGTGCCAGGATACCAGCCAAGAATGTCCTTCCTGGAGTAGACAGGGTGGAAAGTGATGTTTGATGAGGCCTGCTAGTATTCCATGTTCCGGTCTTGGGGGGGGGGGAGGGGTGGCTGAGCAATGTCTGGTGTGACCCACAGGTATTCCATGTGCCAATCTTGGGTGGGGGGTCTGACACTTGTGAAATTGTGCCCCATCTTGGGAAAATTATCGTACAGATTAAGGGGTTTAGGGTAGGCTTTAGGTCAGGTTTGGTCAGGCCGGGTTAGGTTTCAGCCCCACCCAATGTGTGATGCCTGCTAAATGAATACCGGAACTTCTCAGGGAACCTGCACATCCACTAGAGCGGCGGTTCCCAACCTTTTTGGTCCATTTCCCCTTTCGCCTCTGGCCAAACCTGCCGTTTCCCCCTAAAAAAATGAAGTTATATTTGTATGTCACTCAAGACATCACTTACGTCAATGAGACAAATGCGTAATGGATCCCATCAAAATTTCCCCCCTGAAATACCGAAATTTCCACCCCACACTCACCCAACAAATCTCAACAAAAGCCAGCACATGCATTTTTAACAGTAGGTGGGTAGAGATATCTTACCTCTGGACCAGCTCTTCCTTCCTGCCCTTTGTGGATGCATGCCTTTCCATTAATAAGCTTGAAAGTTGAGGTGTTGTGAAACTCCCATAAAAATCCCTATCACTATTCAAGTCCATAATTGCGCCTAGTAGTCCATAATTGCGCCACCGTAACGTGCAGTCAATAGCAAAGCACTTGCCAGCTCAGACGCGTATGTTCTACCCAAGCTCCGAGCCAGAGTCCGATAATTGACGAGTTCCTGGCACACTGTAACCCATGAACAACCTTTCTTCAACACAATATTTCCGAAATCCTTGGCCTAAATGACTTGCAACCCTAATAAAAGCCACATGCCAACACCGACTCCCGGCAACCCCACGCAAAATGCACAGCGAAGATGGCCGACGCCGGCTCGTCGGGTGACCATTGCGTACAGCGCCGCCCTGGTGGCCAAATCGTAGCTTTCAGACCCCATTCTAAATGAACACGAATGCGGCCACCAAAAGCTAATCAGAAGAACAAGAACTGACACATTAAACTGGGCCCGTCGAGAGAGTTTTGTTCGAAAGGCTCGAACACATGCTTGTCCCTTAAAGGTTCAACAGTGCTCGAGTCATGTTACCAAATATAAAATAAATATGAATATGTGAGCAACAATTCATGAAAGCGTTGCTGGTGAAAAGGACCAATGCTGACGTCAGTAGCAGAGGAATTATTCGCCCATCTTCGTTTCCCCATTATCTGGTTTCGATTTCGTTTCACTGGATCTATTTCGGTGGGCTCAGTCGTTTTTGTTCGATCCTGTTCTTCGTTGCAATCTGCAGAGCCGTGTTGGCACTGTGGAACAGCTGTGCTCAATATGGCAGCACTCCAATTGCTCTCCGTCTTATTGCAGCCTGGGCGTGGCTTTGGTCGCACTGGCGAGCGAAATTGTCTGGTGTTTCGGATGCACCATGATCAACTCCGAGTGTGCGCTGCCGTTGGACCCTTTTTATTCTTGCGCTAGTTTTTGGTCGTGCTACAATACTGAACACTGAGTGGCTGCAGGCTTACGTGATCCGAAGCTGGTCTGAAAGCATGCGGTTGTTGTTGCAGTTGTTCAACCTCGGCCAGCATTGTGCGACAGACGGCGCGGCATGGACATGGCGCCAGTGGAGGTGTCAACACGATGCCGTGTGCATCCTCACTGCTACCTGATACAGGGCGTACAAGGTCCCTGACAGACCCCCGGCCTCTTGGAGAATCCGGCCCCATCAGACTCCCGGCCTCTTGACAAAACCAGCGCGAAGACCTGCACCGACACCACCGACACCACCGACACCGACACCGACACCGACACCGACACAGACACCGACAAATTGCAGTGCATATATTCGTGGTGATGTGAGTTTCTGCACGGCACAGCTCTCCGCCTTTGCCAATAGACGTGTGTGTAAGGCAGACCCCCCCCCCCCGCTCTGTGAGAGGCGCGTGGCCGGCGTGGGCGATTAGAACGTGAAACTTCATCCGATTACAATCTTAGGAATCGGGAAAGGAAGTGCTCAATATAATTATGAAGTTATGGGAAAATTTTACTTTGCCTATGTGTCACCAAACATGGAATATTCTTTACAGGCATTCTTTAGAACGGGATACAGGCAGGTTAGAATGAGTGAAGCTCAAAGCTACTAGGCTTATCGGTGGACCAGGCAATCTAGACAACGGAGGGAGGGTTATGCCATTAGGTATATACTAACCCAAGCATAGGAGATTAAGGGGTGATATGATTGACATGCTTACGATAGTAAAATAGTCGGATAATTCCAATCAGAATTCGCCGCCTCGGAAGCTCAGTGGGTTAGAGCGCTGGCCTGCATTGTCTCCCCTGTCCTGTCAGCACAGGCTCGAGTCGCTTCACGCGCTCGCATTTAGCCCCCGGCTGGGAGGGTCAGTTGGCAGCTGGCCTGATAAGGCCGAGGACGAGGTACCGGGGCGACCGTGTTGGTGCACTGACGGCACGTTAAACTCTCAGTCAAAATTTTGCCGTTGAGCCGGAATTCATGGATCGGGTGGTGGGGCCGGGGTCCACGCAGCAAGCTCTGCTTAGCAATAGGACTCTGGTCCATAAAGCCAGCCCCAGCAAGAACTCGGACCAAATAAAAAAGAAGAAAAGAATGACTCTCTTCAAGACAGGAAATCACATAGAGGGTCATCAACTGAGATTAGACAAGTCATTTAAGACATTTAAGTAAGACATTTAAACACCAACAGATTTTCAGTCAAGCGGCAGTTGAGCAATAGAATAGGTTACTGAATGATGTAGTGGAAGGTCCATCATTAAATGTATTTACAAATGGGGTGGACCATTTCCTTAGGTCCGAAATCGTATTTACTAAGTCTTAGTTGGCAGCAGATGATATAAATTAGGTCGAATGGATTGGATCTGATGTCAATAGTTGTTGTAGTTTTTTATTTTCCTTTCCCCCCTTTTGGGGGGGGGGGGAAGGGGGAGGGGGGGGGGTAACCCACACAATCTTTTTTTTTTGGGAGGAGCATCTTTCCCCCACCCCCTCCCCAAATAGTTGAATCATGATTATTAAGGGGGAATTATGCTAGTAGCAGGCGTACATGGCTGTGTATTTCGTTGTGGTTGTGGTCTTCAGCCGTGACGTCACCACGTCACGTGACTCATCAGTGTCTGACAGACTCGCCCGCCGCCGGGTAATTGCCGCACGGTGCCACCTTTGTGCCGCCCCCGCCCACCCCACCCGTCGCGCACGTGCCGGTGCAGCGGCGTCGCCGTGTCGACGTCCGTGACGCCGATGATTCAAATCCGGCGCGGCGGCCGTCTGCGGCGGTCCGCGGCGCGCGGCGCTTGGCTGGGGTCCGGCTTGCCGCCAGTCTGGCACTGGCCCTCGGCGTGGTGGCTGTCTCGCTGCGTGTTGTGTGTGGCCAAGGGAGTGACACCGCCGGCAGTGCTGGTCCCCGTCTGGTTTGTCGCGCTCTTCTCGCTCGATGAAGGCAAGTGTTGCGTTGGAACTGATATTTAAGTGGGGTGCCCCTCATTGTTTAGCTCCACATCCACCCATTGAGGGTGTCTGCAAAAAAGTGGGTGAGACACGTTGGATTTCGATTCTTTCCGTACAACGTCTGTAGGGTTTACAATTGGTGTTCTAAGCGGTGGGAGCATGACCCCTACAGCTCTCGGTCCCGTTTCCTATAAATATACTTCATAGCAGATAAACCTGTTGATGACCTGCCGACAGTCTGTGTATATTGATAAAACGCATCGTAGCAGACTAATCGTAGCAGCGGTGCCAGTCTAATTTAGTGGATGGCCGTAATTCACGCGTTTGTAGGAGTGGGAGTGGGGAGTGTAGGAGTGGTTTGCGGTTTGTAGGAGTGGTTTGTGGTTTGTAGGAGTGGTTAAGGTTTGTGGGGTTTCATACAGAAGCCCGCAGCATGCTTGTTCAGCATGGCTGGCTCAGGTGATCCGAGACTGATACAAACTCATCCACAGAATCTCGTGCTTTGTAAATCTCGTAGCGCCAGTTTCCCGTCATAATTCTGGTATGATCAGATCAGGTAAGATCAGATAATTTTGGTATGATCAGATATCTTCATCCTTAATTTTAGAAAGTAAAATTGACGGACAGAAATCTCGTCGTACCTCGTACTGCTCGCTTAGCGAAATTATCGCAAATGGAATTTCTCGTACAGCGAAATTTTCGTGGGACTTAATTGTCCTCGTCCCACGGATTCTCGCACGACTATTTTCTCGTATGGCCAGGTTCTCGTACGACATAATTATCGTCCGGTAGATTATCCCGTAGTCGAATTCTCGTGGCACCCAATTTTCGTACGACCAACTTCTCGCAGATCAAATTCTCGTCGCACATAATTATTTTCGGTCACATCTTCGTACTGCTAAATTGTCGCATGGGGCAATTTTCGTACATTTTCCCGTCGGACAACGTGCCTGTGCAACTACGATTGCCGTATATTACTTATTTGTGCTGCTGAATTCGCGTGCGACCTAATTCTCGCACAATGCACTTCCATCAATGTTTTGTGGGTTCTGTAGAATCTGGCAATGCGATAGTTTTGTCGCACGAGAATATATGCAGAATAATTAGATCATACGGAAGCTTGCTAATACAAAAATTTTCCGACAAGAATTTCGTCGGACGAGACTCTGACTGTAGGATGATTTAGCCACACGAGACTTTGTCGTACACAGAATCAGGTCATACGAAAATTGGGTTTTGCGATGATTTGGTTGTACGATCATTTAGTCGTACTTTGTCATCATATCATTTGTCAGTACGGAGTTTTCATCACGAGCTTTGCCGTACGATAGTTTAACGACACGAGATATTGTATTATGAAGATTATGCGTTACGATAATTCCCCATTACGATAATTTCACTTTACGATCATTTTCCATTGCGATAATTATTCATCACGAGGTTTTGTCTTGCGAGCTTTTGTCCTTGAAATCGTGGTGATTGCTCAACAATTGTTTCGCAAATCGGAGCTCGTAGCTTCCCCCTCCACTGAAAAGAGGTTTCGTTTATCTCGTCAGAGGAATTTGTGTTTTGCACATCCATGAAGTAATAATCTGGGATCTAACTCAATGGGAGTAGGGGGTCGATAGCTCAGTGGTTCCTTGATGGACATCTCGTTCTCGCGGCAAATTGGTCCTGGTTTCTGTTGAGCGGCTCTGGTATCGTCCTGTGATGGGGGATGCATACTTACCCGACCGTCGACTGGTTATTGGCGTCCCTCTAGGGGCAGCAGTGCAAGGGTAACTATGCAAATGGGTAACGCTGATTCATCTCCCGGATGGCATTGATCAACCGTCCTCGTCGCCTCACCTCGCATTTCATCGCATGCCGTCTTATCTTATGTCAACTCGTCTCATGCCATCTAATATCTCCGCATCTCATCTCGCCTCACTTCATGCTATATCATTCAACATCACATATTCACCACTTGCCACTCCCCTTCACTTCACCACTTCGCTTCACATTCACACCGGCCACACTTAGCATCCGTTTTCAACCCATCTGATAACGTTCAATCTCCCACGGTCTACTCTCATTTCGTCTCCACTCACCTCACTTCGCCCGACTTGACGTCGGTCAGGTCGTTCCACCTCATCTTGCCTGAGTCAATCTCTCCTTGTTCATCTCGCCTTCATCGCCCATCTCGTATTCACCTCGACAGAGTTTATCTCGCCATAGCACGGCTCAGCTCATTCCATCCGAACTCGACTCGCCGGACCGGGTCTCGCTGTTCGTCTTACCTCACGTGTCGCATGTCATCTCGCTGTGCTATTTTGTGCCCTGCAGTGCAGTAGCCCGGGATGAATTCCGCGATGCGATTTGACCTGACCTGACCTGACCTGACCTGACGTGACCTGACCTGACCTGACCCGGCCCGACCTCATTTGCAGCTGGGAAAGATGAAGGGCAGCAGTACGGGCGTGAACGGGTGTACCGAAGCAACTGATGAAAGCGCCTGACCTGACCTGATCTGATCTGTCCTGACCTGGCTCGACCTCTGTTGCAGCTGGAAAAGATGAACGGCAACAGTACAGGCGTGAACGGGTGTACCGAGACAACTGACGAACGCGCGTGGACGGTGGGCGTGGTCAACTCGAAGAGCAAATATCTGACGGCAGAGACGTTCGGATTCAAGATCAACGCTAATGGTGGGTGGACGTGACTCGTTTTTACTACTGATAATTTCTCAGTACTGATATTCTGATTCTGATTACTGATATTCATGGCTCATTGCTACAAGTGTGCCATATGTTGTATTAGGTTTATATTTAGATACCGTATAGGGTATTGGGGTATATTTATATCACATTTGTTGGGTATGCACGTGCTCAACCCAGGTCCCAAACTATACGACTGAACGATGGCTCTGAGTAGGTAGTTCCTTGCTCTGTTATTGACGGTAAATGATATAGTCGTAATGATGATGTAACGGCATCAGGTGACCAGGATAGGTATCCCGATCCATTCGGCCCAATAATCTAATCATAATAATTTCCTCCTCCCGGCCGTCGAGAAGTTCGCAATTACGCCTATGGGCGTTGCATGGGGAGATATGAACCCAAATACGGCAATGTCCCCTCCCACGGACCCCTACCAGAAGTCCGTGGCGCCATCAACCGTTCCAAGTACACGCGCACAGGCGAGCCAAGTACACAAACACAAGTGAGCCAAGTGCACATGCACAAGTTATATACACACATACAGAGGTGAGCCGGTTGATATGTTTATGACCGAAGTACGATCGTTTTGCGGTGATTTATTCCACTACCATTACGCCATCGTGTTAAACATTGGCGGTGTAAACGTGCTTGGTCAAAGCCGAGCCCACCACTGCTGTGGTGTGCTCGGCTATGACGTCAGTGCACTGACGTCATCCCGCGGTGATCAGGAGCTGCGGCTGGGTAACGAGTGTGTACCATGGCTGGGGTGTAGTGTTGGGGCTAATTGGGTGTTGCTGTGTACGTCACCATATGGAGGCCACTGGAGGATGCACGCGTCAACTCATGGCTGTGTCAGTGTGGCCTCATCGACTGCGCTGGGTCGTTTACCATGGCTGGGGTGTAGTGTTGGGGCTAATTGGGTGTTGCTGTGTACGTCACCATATGGAGGCCACTGGAGGATGCACGCGTCAACTCATGGCTGTGGTTAAGTAAAACCTCAAGCTGAGAAGCGGCTGGAATCGGGTTACCTCGGCCGGGAGCTTAAAAAGTGCTTGGTGGTGACGTGTCCGATCTGCTTACCCCCAGCCAGTTTCTTGAAAAGGCGCTGTTAGTTTGAGCGTAGGATGACCTTAGACTATATTAGTTTTAGTACAATGATTACAAAACAATTCCATCACATGTATGCCCGACGTTTCAGTATTATATCTACTTCAAGGGCAAAAAGCGAAAAAGTTATCCAGTCAGAACGGGACCAGTGTACGTCTCAACTCACGAGGAAATGTTGCTAAGATAAAATAAGTACATGTCCATCGCACTGTTCTTTCTCACTTTTTAAAAAAGTGTTTTGGGTCCGCAGTACATACTTGTGTACCACCTCGTCAACGTTCGAGCAGAAAATTATATCTTCCCCTCCCCCAAGGGAACTCTCCTACCAGTCATCTGGACATCCTCGCTGCTATGACCCTCGACGACATTACCGAGTCCACCCGCGACCAATCTGCGTGAGAGGTTGGCGACGCTATATGACCTAGCGGTTGAATGCGTCGTAAAAGAACCAAAGGTTCTTCCTCGGCGTCGTTACGATTCCCCCATCGTTGTGCAGCAATGATTCCTGAATGTCGAGCAATATTTACAATGAAGCCAACTCGTGGTTTTCTCTCGTTTACCGTTGAAGCCCGCATTACACGGGAGTGTTTGAGTTTCCCCGGAAAGATGGATTGCGCCGGTTCCTGAGTGCGGTTGCGAAGGCGGGTGGATTGGGGATAGTCTGTACCAACACTATCAGAAATCGCGCCGCCGCACGCTATGATGTGCGCGGTGGTTGCGTCAGCGACGGTTCTTGCGAAATGTGAAAAAGTTTGGCAGCGGTGGGATTCGAACCCACGCCCTTTCGGACTGGTGCCTAAAACCAGCGCCTTAGACCACTCGGCCACGCTACCACGTGCGTCCCGGGCGTCAAACGCTCGATATAAGCGACTGCGTGAATTGGCTCAGGGTATGGTGGTTTTCAAACTTGGTGATATAATGTTTTGTTCTTACGATATCGCAGATAGATGCGTATTCCATTTGGGATGAAAAGATATTCTTCCGTAGTTAGGTAGGAAATATCTTACAGCTCGAAGATAACTTCCTATCTTCGAGCATGAGCGTGCCCATGTCTTGCAGCGAAACTGGGTCTTCACGCGTGAAATAACGTCGGCGCGTATAATGATTATGCCCGTACCTACGTCTGCTCAGGAATTGTATGAATATCTCAGTTATCGTATGAAATCGCGGGAGGTGGGAATGCACGTATTGGTCATCTAGAGCGGATCCGGGAATTTTTGATGGGAGAACACTTGTCTGAAGGGGCGTCATTTCTCCGGGGGGGGCGCTTCTGGTTTTGATTACTTTTTAGGCGGGATGGGTGTGGGTGTACTCTCCAGCCAC
This sequence comes from Ashinkailepas kermadecensis, assembly GCA_034440615.1. Classification (NCBI taxonomy): domain Eukaryota; kingdom Metazoa; phylum Arthropoda; class Thecostraca; family Neolepadidae; genus Ashinkailepas; species Ashinkailepas kermadecensis. The sequence continues at coordinate 339,393 of JAOTOM010004904.1, read as the reverse complement.
GGGTGTTGATTTCTGTTTTTTTTTCTTTGTTTGCTTGTTTTTTTTTGGGGGGGAATACATGAATTCAATGGGCAGCCTCAAATGGATTGGGGGCAGACTCCATAGGGTCCCATTTAAAAAGTTGATATTATTGAGGTGGGGAGGGAAAGCCAACATTCGGGGGACATGTGCTTCCTCAAAATAATATTAAACAACACCCCTGACTCCGGCATTCTACAGGGGCACCTATTCTATTCGGAGGGGCGCTTTTTTACTTAATAGGCCGACATTGGCTGACATATATATTTTATTTATATATATATATATATATATATATATATATATATATATATATATATATATATATATATTTATATATTAAGGTATATATTTATTTATTTAATAGAAGCAAATCACGAACGTTTCACGGCCACCGGACTTCTTCGGGGTGACGGTGTCCGTCAGACGATCCTGCGCCGTCCAATGCGCCTCGCCACCGATCGCCAGCTGCGTTTCTGGCCGCCAGCGCTGACACGAGCTCGTCAGCCAGCAGCGCGTGTTGTGCTCTGCTGGACGGAGCGTGCCTGGGCCGAACGTGCCCGCCGTGTGACGGCGTGGCAGGTGGCCGGTGCCTGGAGCGTGACAGCGTGACGCTCGGCGGGGCGGAGACGCCGCGTCGCCGGGCGCCGGTGTCGTGATTGGAGGGGCAGATGGGTTCTGTTTCGGTCGGTGTTGAGGTGATTAGTTGGGGTTTTCGGTTGGAACTAACTGCTGGTGTTGTTGATTGTGGGGCGTGGATGGTTTATTGTGTGAAGAAAAGGATGGCTAGAGCCATTAAGCTGAGCTTGTTTTTGATGGACATCGGACGTTTTGCGACCATTGTCCCGACGCTCGAAATTTATGAGTGTACCCTGAAGTTAAAGAAACTTTTTGGGCGCTGGATGACCACTGCAGTCGATGCCCCACTAAAACCCCAATAACTAACTAACTAATGAGTTGATGAATTCGTTTCCATCGTCCGTTGATTTCCCCATACCTTAGTTACCATTTTTATGTGTGCTTTAAGTGAGTTTAATGGATGCAAGATTGTAAGTAGAAGGTTGTGTTGCATAGCAAATGCAGTTGATACGCCCAAATAACCAAAATGGTACTTGGTTGCCATCATCGAGCAGGTACCTGGTGGCCTTTGTTGAGCTGGCACCCATGAGACTAAATGTAAGAATGATATATCTTCACTGGCTTTGTGATGCTCTTCATTTGCTGCTGCATTCCCATATTCATCTGTTGGTTTTGTCTCGGTGACCGGTTAAAATTCATTTCAAACTGCTCCACTTTTGCATTTTATTCCAGGCGGCCAGTATAGCTACTGAGCTTCTATCCCACATGCACCATTTGAACTGTTCCAGGATCCTCTCTCGACTGAAGTACGCAGAACCCTTTCCTTCTTTCTGGGAGGACCGCGGCGTTTGTCCAGGTCGAAGCGATCCAACGACGAAAAGAGCCAAGCTGTCATTGCGGGCATGGCTGCCTATGGCAGCAAGAGATTAAAGGGAGGCTGGCGAAGGCGATCTCGAATCCTGCTGGAGGGGAGGCGCAATCGTCCCTTTTGTCGCTACTTTGGCTGTGCTACTGCTTGCCATCGTTCTATCCATTTGAAGCTGATGGGCATCAGAGGCGACTACAGGAGGCACTGGGGACATGTGCCCCTCCGTGCAAGCCCTCCGGCCAAGAAAATGCGCCCCTCCGAAAAGCTCGAGTGCACCCCGTCCCCCTCCCCGATTTTTTGTCAGCCAGAGGCGCTCCAAGGAATTCAATGGCGCCCTTCCAGCTACTTTCGCAGTGGTGCCCCTCCGAATATGTGGCGCCCCTCCAGGCAAGTCCCCCCCCATGACAATTCCTGGATCCGCAACTGATGGGCATTCATCTTCTCAACCAGATACCAGCTGCTGACACTCGCTGACCTCAGTGGCCGCATAGCACTCTGGAAAAAATGTCTAATATAACTGTAAGATTGATTACGATACACGTTATGATGATGATGATGGTGGTGTGCTATCATTTCCGCAGGCACCTCCCTGAAGAAGAAGCAGCTGTGGACGCTGCAGCCCACCGGGCAGCGCGACTACGTCAGCCTGCGCTCGCACCTGGGCAAGTACCTGGCCGTCGACAACTTCGGCAACGTGACGTGCGAGTCTGACGAGCTGGAGGCGGGCACCGTGTTCGAGATCGCCGTGGCCGACGACGGCAGCGGCCGCTGGGCGTTCCGCAACGTGGAGCGCAAGTACTTCATGGGCGCCGCCGGCGACAAGCTCGTGTGCAACGCCAAGGCGCCGTCGGACGCCGAGCTGTGGTGAGTGGCGTGCGAAGGTGGTCCCGGGGATGTGTCGGAACTTCCCGGGGATGTGTCAAGACTGCCCGGGGATGTGTCGAGACTTCCTGGGGACGTGTCGGGACTTCCCGGGGATGTGTCGAGACTTCCCGGGGATGTGTCGAGACTTCCCGGGGATGTGTCGAGACTGCCCGGGGATGTGTCGAGACTTCCCGGGGGTGTGTCAAGACTTCCTGGGGATGTGTCAAGACTTCCTGGGGATGTGTCAAGACTGCCCGGGGATGTGTCGAGACTTCCTGGGGATGTGTCAAGACTGCCTGGGGATGTGTCAAGACTGCCCAGGGATGTGTCGAGACTTCCTGGGGATGTGTCAAGACTGTCCGGGGATGTGTCGGGACTTCCCGGGGATGTGTCGAGACTTCCCGGGATGTGTCGAGACTGCCCGGGGATGTGTCGAGACTGCCCGCGATTGTGGAGGGTTTTCGGAGTTGTGGAGTTTTCAGAAATTGTGAGTTTTCTGAATTTTGAAGAGCTTTTGGAATTGTGGAGAGTTTTCGGAATTGTGGAGTTTTCGGAATTGTGTGGAATTTTCGGAATTGTGGAGGTTCCAGAATTGTGGAGTGTCTTTAAGAGTGGTGGAGGATTCTCAAGGCTGTGGAGGGTTTTCGGGACTGTGGAAAGTTGTATCGACTGCAGAGGCTTCCCTGTCCATGGGGAGTTTTCCAGGCCCAGTGGAGTTTTCTGGGTGGTTCTTGACGGCTTCTGTACGGTGTCTTGGTGGATGTAGAACGCTCTGGTTTGCCTGCGGAGATTGCCGTACCAGGTGAAATATTATGGGACACTGCGGATGGTTGTTCACGTGCAGGCAGTTGCTTTTCCCTGCCGTTAATATGCGTCGTGAAGTAATATGCCGTTAATATGCGTTGGGATACACCTTTGAAGGAGTATCATGAATACAATGCAATTTAATGTTTCAATATTTTGTTTGTTTCGTTGTTCGTTTACGTTCGGTTTTCCTTATTAACGTGCATAACGCTGCAATGTAGTGTGATAATTCACAATTGATGAAGACCCGTTGAGTAGATTGTGGGGAAGCTTATAATTATGGCATGCTTTTAGGTATTGTTTGAAGTGTATCGAATAGGCACGATTTCGGACCCGAAGTTGTAACCTCTACTTTGCTGCTGTGTGCATTGGTTTGCAGGTGTGTATTGGTGTACTGATGTGTTATTTAGGACCAGAAGTAACTTCTGCCTTACCACTTTGTACATTGCCGGTTTATCGTGCTTCTGGACCAAGAGCCACTCAGACCGGGCAGGGTGTCGTTCAAGGGTTACTAAGTAGCGGTGACTATGCTAGGTCATTATCTACGGGTGTCCTGCCGGCTCGTGAAGTCCGTCGACTGGACCAGACAGTCTGTCGACCGAGCCAGACAGTCTGTCGGCCGGGCCAGGCAGTCTGTCGGCCGGGCCAGACAGTCTGTCGACCGAGCCAGGCAGTCTGTCGGCCGGGCCAGGCAGTCTGTCGGCCGGGCCAGACAGTCTGTCGGCCGGGCCAGGCAGTCTGTCTGCCGGGCCGGGCAGTCTGTCGGCTGGGCCGGGCAGTCTGTCGGCCGGGCCAGACAGTCTGTCGCCGGACCAGGCAGTCTGTCGGCCGGACCAGGCAGTCTGTCGGCCGGACCAGGTAGTCTGTCGGCCGGGCCAAACAGTGTCGGCCGGGCCAGGCAGTCTGTCGGCCGGGCCAGGCAGTCTGTCGGCCGGACCAGCCAGTCTGTCGGCCGGGCCAGACAGTCTGTCGGCAGTCTCAGTCAGTTGTCAGTGGACTGCACCGATACATTGAGATGGATGTAGTGCGATTGGAACTTGTTTTTTCGTGCTTAGCTGTCAACACTCTAACCGTGGTTTGTAGGTTCTAACGGTTCTGTACCTTCTAACTAGTTGAAATGTGCGAATGTTCATGCTATGTGTGAATCACAATGTGAAAACCTCGACCGCCGGGTCAAGCACCGTGACCTCGGGTCGCCTCACCTCGTGCGTGACGTCGCCAGGTACGTGCACCTGGCCGCACGACCTCAGGTCAATCTGTACAGTCTGGGCCGCAAGCGGTTCGCCCACCTGTCCGACACGATGGACGCGATCCACGTGGACGCCAACGTTCCGTGGGGCGAGGACACGCTCTTCACGCTGGAGTACCGCGACAACCACTACGCGGTGCACACGTGCAACAACATGTACCTGCACAAGGACGGCCGGCTGCAGAGCTCCTGCTCCGAGGACTGCTTCTTCGCCATCGAGTACCACAACGGCAGTCTGGCGCTGCGGGACCGCGCCGGCAAGTACCTGTCGCCCGTCGGGTCAAAGGTGAGCGCTCGCGCGCGCGCGCGCGCGGGGTGAGCGTTCGGGTCAGGGGGAGGGGCGCCTGTCGCGGGGAAGATCAAAGGCGGCTGGGGATGTCGGCGTTTGCATGCAGTGCCGTGGTCAAGAACAGAAAGTTATTGATTCAGCTATTGAATAGTTATCCGCAGGTGTATGCCCATGCGGGTGATGCCACTGATAATGTTCATATTCACAATGCTGTCTCCATGTCTCCATGTCTTCGTCCAACACATGTTGTGTGTTGCCTCGTTGTAATGCATACTGGCGCACATACATACTGCCAGACGGAGGTAAGAGGAACTGGTAGAGGTGGATCCATGGGGAGAGGGAGTGCGGCCACGGTTCCAAGATGGCTGAGTTTGAAATGTATTACTTTCGATTTTCTTCGATTTTGAAAGCATTTTACAGATTTTGCAGTGCAAGTTCTTGTGAATGAGACAAAATTTTGGTTCGACTCAAACGCTTCGTCGCCTCTAAAAACGAGTGCCACTTCTTACCAGGACGATCGGCTGTATGCCATTTTGGGACGGAGAATAGCCAGCCTGAAATAATGCCGTTTGGGGGATAACGTTGGGAATCCTTCGTGCAACGCCATCGACGAAAGGCCATGAATCGTCGCTCGTCCGGCATTGTATTGCGTTGTATTTTCTCAAGATCAGACAGAGCTAAAATGCATAGGTAATGCACCAGAGCATTACTTATGCATTTTGATCTTGAATAGTTCCCGTTGACAATTTGAACACAAAACATGATGCGCAAGCAGCATGAGCCAACCGTGGGCAGGCGTGCGTCCCCGCGTCTTGCCGGTTGAGATGGAGCCGGGGTGAGGTTCTCCTGCATTGGGAGCACACCGGTGGAAGGTCGCCCGCTAGCCGCCGCGCCACCAATGCGCTGTGAATGCCCCCAGGCGGCGTTGAAGACTCGCGGTCTGACCGTGACCAAGGACGAGCTGTTCACGCTGGAGAACTCGCTGCCGCAGGCCAGCTTCTGCGCTGCGCTTAACGAGCGATACGTCAGCGTCAAGCAAGGTCAGCTGGGGTCAGGTGTGGCAGCAATGCATCGGGCTGGGTCACATGGCCGCACTGTGTCAAATATTGCCAGGTGCGTCAGTCAAGGTCAGATGTGGTCAGGCGAGGTCAGATGTGGCAGCACTGCCTCCAGCTGGGTCACTAACCGCGCTGTGTCTAATACTGTCAGGTGTATCGCTCAAGGTCAGATGTTACAACACTGGCTGTGGTCTGATATGGCCGCACTGTGTCAAACATTGTCAAGTGCGTCAGACAAGGTCAGATGTTGTAGATCTGACAAGCTAGCTCGATCTTATGGCGTGATAAGACGGTGTCAAATGTTATGCTGTCCAGCATGATCTCAATAGCCGCCGTCAGTGGCGCATCCAGCGGGTGGGATGGACGGACCGATTCCTTCATCTGTTAGACATTGCGATGGCTTGGTGTGTAGGCTTAAACCGTACAGCTTGCTTGCATTCTCATCCCCCATGCACGTCTCTCGGCTGCCTCGTTCCGCCTGAACCAGCTGCAACCCCCCCCCCACCCCCACTCACACAACCCCCACCCCACCCACCTCATCCCTCCCAGCAGCTGCATGCTGCTCGCTTCCTGCCGAATATCCTCGTGCTGGCCGTGACTGCTATAAAAGTCGGTCGGCATGTCATCAGCGCCAAACATGGTCTGGTCAGCTTCCAGGAGGATGGACGATATGACGCATGCTGTGACTCATTATTCGCATGTGGCCAGTCCATGGAAACCCAGGCCGGTGGATAGGGTCGGAAGCATGTCTCGACAAACCGCTTTTGGGTGTCGTCGACACGGCTAATGCTGTGATTTAGTATAAAGCGAGCGGAATGTCGCTTGTCTCACGTCGGTGTTGCTCTACCTTTAACTGTGGGTTAAATGGGCGAAAGATGTGGTGGCGCAAGTATTGAAACAGAACGCCGACTGATGTGACTGAACCGCCAACCGTATCTCAACTTGCATCGCTGATGTCGGGGCAGGGGCAGCCGAGTGGTTAATGTGTTGAGCTCTGAATACGTCCCGGGTTCGACACTCGCACCGCTCGGAACATTTCCCAATCCCGCGGCCCACCGGCGAAACAGTGCGGGCGGCGCCGTTAGCCGTGAATGTGCGTAAAGTACGTCGTAAACCACCGAATAAACACAACGGCCTCGTTCGTATCGCTTTGCAACATCGATTTCCTCTTTTGGCAACGCCAACCTTTCCGTCCACGACACGAACTAACCACGTTGCTGGCGGTCTTCCACCTGTGGTGAGTCACGTGACAGGCGGCTCTGTGTCCGTCTGTAGCCGGCCGGTGTGGCATGACTGGTGACATGTGGGCCATCTGTCCCGCTGAGGGGGACGTGTTCCGACCGCCTGCCGGCGCTGTTGTGCTCACTGACAGGCGGCTCTGTGTCCGTCTGTAGCCGGCCGGTGTGGCATGACGGGTGACGTGTGGGCCATCTGTCCCGCTGAGGGGACGTGTTCCGACCGCCTGCCAGCGCTGTTGTGCTCACTGACAGGCGGCTCTGTGTCCGCTCTGTAGCCGGCCGGTGTGGCATGACTGGTGACGTGTGGGCCATCTGTCCCGCTGAGGGGGACGTGTTCCGACCGCCCGCCGGCGCTGTTGTGCTCACGTGACAGGCGGCTCTGTGTCCGTCTGTAGCCGGCCGGTGTGGCATGACGGGTGACATGTGGGCCATCTGTCCCGCTGAGGGGGACGTGTTCCGACCGCCTGCCGGCGCTGTTGTGCTCACTGACAGGCGGCTCTGTGTCCGTCTGTAGCCGGCCGGTGTGGCATGACTGGTGACATGTGGGCCATCTGTCCCGCTGAGGGGGACGTGTTCCGACCGCCTGCCGGCGCTGTTGTGCTCACTGCGCCGTCAGCCCCGACAATTCCGGCTACAGTAGACACATCCCGGCTACTGTAGACATTACGGCTGCAGTGGACACATTCCGACTGCTGTAGACATTACGGCTACAGAAAATCCCGGCTACTGTAGACATTACGGCTACAGTAGACACATCCCGGCTACTGTAGACATTACGGCTGCAGTGGACACATTCCGACTGCTGTAGACATTACGGCTACAGTAGACACATCCCGGCTACTGTAGACATTATGGCTACAGTAGACACATCCCGGCTACTGTAGACATTACGGCTGCAGTGGACACATTCCGACTGCTGTAGACATTACGGCTACAGTAGACACATTCCGACTGCAGTAAACATGTTCCGGCTACATTAAGCTCATTTCGGCTACAGTAAGCTCGTTTCGGCTGCTGCAGACACATTTCAGTTACAGTGAGCACATGCTGGTTACAGTAAACACATTTCGGCTACAGTGGCTATATACAAGCATTCTGGCCAGTGAAGTGGATTTCCGATTGTTATGCCATAATGAAAAGAAGGGCTAATCGTTTATGTGGGACGTAATTTTCACAGGACGTAGTGCAGTGCTCCATGGTTATTTTTCGTGCTGTTCCTCTTCGATCTCGAGAATATATCTGAATCCCCCGTAGAAGAGCACAGCATACAGCACACGTCACATGGCCCTGCTTGCAGTGCGCATTTCCCCTCCCCTTGAGAGTGTCTCCCCTCCCATGAGAGTATCTCCCATCCCATTGAGAGCATCTTTCCCCCATGAGAGTATTTCTCCTCCCGCTGTGAGTCCAAACACCTCACTGGATGGCTGGTTTCTGTTGGGGAATCCCTATCGTCGTTTGTGTCGTGTGTTTTGACACAAACTCATTTAGGTGATGAACATAAAGTAGATAGTGAAAGGCTGCACCACGAGCAGAAAGTCCCATACGAGATGACAACATGTCTGCTCTGTATAGAAAGACGTTACATGTGGACATGTTTCCTCTGACCCAATGCTTGTGCAGCGCAAATGAGTCATTCTTCGGCGATGAGCGATATATTCATCCCTCAAGGTCATAAAGGCGCATGGTCAAAACGCCACGGCATGGGACGTCACACCTCTGAAACGGTCAATTTGGGATTAGCGTGGTCCTGTATTCATCGTATTCACGTCAGATGTGTGATCCTGCCCGCAAATCGGAACCCCTTTGATCCTGACACCTCTGTGACGTGACAGGTGTGGACTGTCAGGCAGATGTCGTGTGGTCCTGACACCTGTGTGACGCAGGTGTGGACTGTCAGGCAGATGTCGTGTGGTCCTGACACCTGTGTGTGACGTGACAGGTGTGGACTGTCAGGCAGATGTCGTGTGGTCCTGACACCTGTGTGTGACGTGACAGGTGTGGACTGTCAGGCAGATGTCGTGTGGTTCTAACACCTCTGCATACTCCAGGTGTGGACTGTCAGGCAGATGTCGTGTGGTCCTGACACCTGTGTGTGACGTGACAGGTGTGGACTGTCAGGCAGATGTCGTGTGGTCCTGACACCTGTGTGACGTGACAGGTGTGGACTGTCAGGCAGATGTCGTGTGGTCCTGACACCTGTGTGACGTGACAGGTGTGGACTGTCAGGCAGATGTCGTGTGGTCCTGACACATCTGTATACTCCAGGTGTGGACTGTCAGGCAGATGTCGTGTGGTCCTGACACCTGTGTGACGTGACAGGTGTGGACTGTCAGGCAGATGTCGTGTGGTCCTAACACCTCTGCATACTCCAGGTGTGGACTGTCAGGCAGATGTCGTGTGGTCCTGACACCTGTGTGACGTGACAGGTGTGGACTGTCAGGCAGATGTCGTGGTCCTGACACCTGTGTGTGACGTGACAGGTGTGGACTGTCAGGCAGATGTCGTGGTTCTAACACCTCTGCATACTCCAGGTGTGGTCTGTCAGGCAGATGTCGTGTGGTCCTGACACCTGTGTGTGACGTGACAGGTGTGCACTGTCAGGCAGATGTCGTGTGGTCCTGACACCTCTGCATACTCCAGGTGTGGACTGTCAGGCAGATGTCGTGTGGTCCTGACACCTCTGCATACCCCAGGTGTGGACGTGACGGCCAACCAGGAGGAGGTGGGTGAGCACGAGCGGTTCCTGATGGAGTACGACGCGGGCACGCGTCGCTGGTACGTGCGCACCATGCAGGACCGCTACTGGACCCTGGAGACGTCCGGCGGCATCCAGGCATCGTCCGGCAAAAAGTCAGTGCCCGGTCCGAGGGGGGGGGAGTCGTGACTGGCAGCATCGCTCGCTGGGAGACGGCTCGCGGTGGACGCTTCGTCTGCACTGCATCAGACCTGCACGCTGAGGCCTGTCGCTATTCCAAGCTGTTGTTGTAGCCAGAGCCAAGTTATACGAGCGATAGTTGGGAAAGTGGAGTGTGACTGCACCTGCGAGAATGAGCTGGGCATTATGATACAAATGTCATCGATAAGATTCTGCTGTCTTACTTTTTGTATTCCTGATAATGTACGGTTGATGTTGAAGAGCATCATCGCTCAATATCACCGCTCCTCGGCGGTGGAACTCACCACCGTGCACGTCTGTTGTCACCTGACCCACTTCTTGGTGGTGTGACTCACCACACTGAAGTCATCAAGCACCCTGTTTGAACTGATGTTGATCGCCATGTTGTCTAGTACTCTGTTGACCAAATGCTGACCCTCGGGCCGTCTAACACCCTGTTTGGCCTGATGTTGACCCACAGTTCATCTAACGCTCTGTTGACCTAATGCTGGCCCTCGGGCCGTCTGACACCCTGTTGGCCTGATGTTTATACCCATATCATCAACGCTATGTTGACCTAATACTGACCATGGGGCCGTCTAACACCCCGGTTGACCTGATGTTGACCCACAGGTCATCTAACGCGCTGTTTGACCTGGTGTGGCATCGGGATGGTTCCGTGTCTTTCCGGGCCAACAATGGGAAGTGCCTGGCCACAAAGAAATCTGGTCATCTGTACGCAAATTCAGAGGAGAACGAGGATTCGGCCAAATTCTTCTTCTATTTGATTAACAGGTTGGTGTTTCGGAACTGTTTTTTACAGCAGATAGGTCTTTGTGTATGTGGGATGACTAAGTGTATTTTGAACATGGTGAAGCAAAGTGGTAGACCTTCCGCATGCCACAGAGCTCGACGCCTGTGGCCCCATTCCTGCACAAACTCCTGACCTGACCTGACCGTGTCTGATCTGTTGTTCTGGTCTCTCCAGACCTGTCGCACCTGACCTGTCGCACCTGACCTGTCACACCTGACCTGTGGCACCTGACCTGTGGCACCTGACCTGTCGCACCTGACCTGTCACACCTGACCTGTGGCACCTGACCTGTCGCACCTGACCTGTCGCACCTGACCTGTCACACCTGACCTGTCACACCTGACCTGTCACACCTGACCTGTCGCACCTGACCTGTCGCACCTGACCTGTCACACCTGACCTGTGGCACCTGACCTGTCGCACCTGACCTGTCGCACCTGACCTGTGGCACCTGACCTGTGACACCTGACCTGTGGCACCTGACCTGTGGCACCTGACCTGTCGCACCTGACCTGTCGCACCTGACCTGTGGCACCTGACCTGTGGCACCTGACCTGTCACACCTGACCTGTGGCACCTGACCTGTCACACCTGACCTGTGGCACCTGACCTGTCGCACCTGACCTGTCGCACCTGACCTGTCGCACCTGACCTGTCGCACCTGACCTGTGGCACCTGACCTGTCGCACCTGACCTGTCGCACCTGACCTGTCGCACCTGACCTGTCGCACCTGACCTGTCGCACCTGACCTGTCGCACCTGACCTGTCGCACCTGACCTGTCGCACCTGACATGTCGCACCTGACCTGTCGCACCTGACCTGTCGCACCTGGTTCGTTGTCAAGTCTATTGCATCTGTATGTGTGTAGAATGGGAGGTTTAGCCTGGTTATAAGATATGCCCCTACAAAGTTGACGCTGCCAGCTTGAATGGCGGTCCTACTCACTTTAGTAAGACTTGAAATGAACTCCATTAGCTCCATAGTCGATCTCGGTTATTTTGCAGGGTTCACGGCTCAAAACATTGTGATTCGACTGCGATTAATTTGTATGTTCACTCCAATCCAAGGACGTGGTGTGATGTCTGACGTCACTTGAAGATGCTACTCTTGAAGGGACGAGTGGTCTAGGGGTAAGATGCTCGTCTCACAATCGAAAGGTTGTGGGTTCGAGTGTCACCTGTCGCTACTCTTCGACCGCGACCAATCGGCGTGAGAGATTGGCGACGCTACATGACTCAACGGTCGATGTGTCGTAAAGCCAATAACCAACCAACCATGTTACTCTTGATGTCTGACGTCACTTGAAGATGTTACTCTTGATGTCTTGCGTCTTCTTGAAGATGTTACTTGGATCTGATATACTTTTCCAGGCCAATTCTGGTTATGAAGTGCGACCAGGGCTTTGTGGGCTACAAGAGCTCCTCATCAACTAAATTGGAGTGCAACAAGACCATCTACGAGACCGTGCACGTGGAGCGTGGGGACAGGGGCCAGGTGTTCTTCAAGGGTCAGTACGGAGAGCGGAGAGGAGGGGCGTCGTGATGACCTACTTTGTTCAATTGCTTTATTCAACTTAGTTTGATAGTATGATATAGTATATAGTATATATAGCTGCACCCTTCAGCCGACTTCTGATGGTTTAATACATCAGGCTGTGTGTTTGTTGTATTGACGAGGTTTACGACAAAAGACCCCACGGATTTTCCATACGGAGACGAGAACATTTTTAAACTGATACATTCATTGCCATGGCAGTGGCAGTGTTCAATGTCAAAGAGTGTCTGAAGGCGCCTGTCCTCTTGATCCTTGAAGGGCACTGCCAGCATTGTTCTGTTGCGACACCCCGTCCATCCATTTCGGTTGTGCTCCTGTGATCCACATCGGGCGTAACGACGTTTAGTCCCAGACAATGTGGTTCACACTCCACAAGTCTTACGTCATGTATACATAGTTATTAGTCATACGTTATGTATACATAGTTATTAGTCATACATAGTTATTTGTCATGTGTTCCGTTGCATGCAACACCACATGGGTAATTCGGTTCGGCGATAACACCAGGTAGCTTAGTCTCTGCATAGCTTATGTTGCTCCTCGAAGACCCTGAATAACAAATAAGCCATCAACCAGTCACCCCACCTGTAATATGATCTCGTGTGGTAAGTGACGTCACGCGTAGTATGGGTACCTGTGGCGCCCCCTTTATACGCTCCGCGTGATGTCGGCAGGTCAGAACGGGAAGTACTGGACGGCCGAGGACGGCATCTCTGCCACCTCAGACGAGCCGCGTCCGTTCTACATCGAGCTGCGCGAGCCGACGCGGATGTGCATCAAGGACGCGCACGGCAGCTACCTGTGCTCGCAGAAGAACGGCAGCTTCGGCCTTTACGCCACAGATGTCGCTCAGGCGACCTACTGGGAGTTCTAGGTGGCGCTACGGCAGCCGGCCGGGCTGCAGGGTCGTACTTCGAGTTCACTCCGCGGCGCATAGGTGGCGCTACGAGCGATTTTCTGTCGATGTTTGCACCGACGCTTGTGGACTTGACCGATGGTGTTGAATGGAGGCCCTTGATCCGTTTTGAGACCTCGTTTTTGACTAGGTCTCGACCTTGTTTTTGACGAGATCTCGACCTTGTTTTTGACGAGGTCTCGATCTTGTTTTTTGCGACCCTTCGTTTTTGAGAGCTTCAAACTCGGTCAGAGATATAGACCAAGAGTTGTCCATACTCAAAAGACCGGCCGTCGCTCTCGCTTCCTTGTTGGACTGCGCTCTGGGACTTTCCTCTCAACACTTGCCGGATTGCGGCGCAGTGCAGGCCAGGTTACTGCTCACCATACCGGCTCTTCCGCTCGGAAAGAGCTGACCTCATTCGGCAACAAGGGAACAATCAATCGCGCAGGGAGCGACCGTCGCAGTGCAGCGCGCCGCCCCATCTCCGGAGCCGTACTTAAGCCCAGCTGTACTTAAGCCGGCCGACAGCAGTGGCCGGCCTGTGAGTGCTGGAGCTGTTCGCGGACACAGCTGGACACGACCCGCTCGGTCGGACGCCGAGGGTATTTTTGTATGATATTGCTTAGCATTGCGCCTTGCGTGTGACCACACACCGTTAGCGGCGGTATAATTTTATAAGGACAGCCGGTCGATTTGCTTGGCTGTTTGTGACGCGCCGTGGGTCGGTGCTCCCGATGTGGTGGGAGGTGGTGTGTCTGCCGCCTCGGTAGTGGTGTCGCACTGCTTTGTTTGTTCTCCACCTTCGGCCGAATGCCCGACCAACCCCCGCCCGGCGGCGCGCGTACTCCAACCTAGTTGGCGTCGCCTTCGGGGTCTCCGGCAGCAGCGTGCTTGTGCGTTGCCGAGGGCTTGACTGGAGAGCGGAGGGATGCTGAGGGATCGACCAAGGATGGGGGGGGCGGTCCGCCGGCTGTAGCGCGATCGGAGACGAATGACCTTGCCAAGGGCGCCAAGCAGAGTGGAGCGTTTCCGTGTGTGCCGCGGTAGCTTTTGTGTGCTGTATTTATCGACCCAATACATTATGGGCGAATGCCGATCGCTGGTCTTTAGTATGTTGCGCAGGGTACGTATCGGAAACCGTACTGGGGAGTGGGGGGGGGGGGGGGGCAGTTGCCATTACTGGGCCCCATCAACACCAGATGGGTTGTTGATGGGGCAGGGGCGCCTGGTTCCCTGGTTCGCCTTTCTTTTTGCCCATGATGGAGTGGATACAGTGCATGTTTACTCTCCGTCGGCATTAGCTCCAACCCCTGTTTAGCACGCACGCATATATCAACAGCCACCGATGACATACCTCTGCAGTCTTTTTTTTTTTTTTTTTTTTTTTTTTTTTAATTTTTTCAAAATTTTCCCCCCCCCCCCATTTTTTTCCCCCCCCCCCCTCCCTTTTTTTTTTTTTTTTTTTTCTTTTTTTTTTTTCCTTCTTTTTTGGGGGGGGGTCTTTCTTTAAAAATTTTCTTTTAATTCCAATTTTAAATTTTTTTTTCGGTGCATAAGGTTTTGGGAAATGCACCCTTTTTTATTTCTATGGGTTGGGGTCACGCTGGTGGATTCCAACGAAATTGGCACATAATCGCCTGTGGTGGAATCGACTATGGTCCCAAAATGTGTCTACCGAGTTTTTTTGGAAATTTTTATATTTTAAGTTTTCGATGTTTTAAATTTTCTTTTTCTAGTGGGTATAGCATACCGAAAACGTTGCTTGAAGTAAGCGTAGCCTCATAAAAAGTGCTTGCTTTAGCCAGAATCTTCCATTTCAGCCGTAATGGGCAAATCTGCAAAACAAGTATGTCAGGAAAAGGCCAAAAAATCCCAGATTGCTCTGGTGCGTTTCATTGCGTCCCTGAAGATAAATCAACGCTAAAAGTTTCGTTTAACTCTATTCGCCAGTTAAAGCGTGACGACTGGTTGAATGTTTTTAGAGGTGACCTTACTTGACCTTGACTCACTCGGTGACCGTGGATGACCTGACCTCAAAATCTTCACGTGACATGCACAATTGGTGTAGAAAAGGGTATGCAAAGTCTCGTAGCGCTGCCTCGGGCCCTTTTCTCACTATCAGCGGAAAACCTTAAGGGTGGGAAAAGACCCGCCTCCCCCTGCCCCGAGAGGACGCAGGGTTACAAAACATTTGGGTGTCCATACAATGTTTTTATATTTTTTCAGAAAGTGACATCTTGGTGTGAAGGTTCGGAAACAACATGCAGTTGTTTTCGGGAGGGGGGGGGGCAAGACCTCCGTGGCCTACCCAGATTTACCGGATCCCTTATTCCCGACCCTCGTTAAAAGTGAGATGAGTAGAAAAAAAGTATTTCTATGATAAATATTTCGAACAGTTTTGTTTATAATCACTCTAGTGCCGGCGAGCTGGTGCGTCCTTCTCCGACCTGACTCGTGCTTGGGACTAGCTGTATAAACATGCTTCTCTGTTAGCATATACACACATGCTAAATTGTATATGCCCGTGTCAGCTGGAACGAACCTGTGTAGTGTACAACACATCCACTGGTGGAAATACCGCCATTTTTTTTATGGCGCAGTAAACGCCTCCTTGGGTGTGCCCCAAATTATTGAAGTGTGTCAACATTATTAGGTTGGTTGGTTGGTTGGTTAATGGTTTTACGACACGTCGACCGTTGAGTCATGTAGCGTCGCCAATCTCTCACGCCGATTGGTCGCGGGCGAAGAGTAGCGACAGGTGAGACTCGAACCCACAACCTTTCGATTGTGAGACGAGCATCTTACCCCTAGACCACTCGTCCCCTCAACATTATTAGGCAGTGGATATGAACTCAAGTTGGGTTAAACAACCATCGCGGGAGCCGAGGGCGCGCAGGCTTCGAACGAACATGCGAGGCCATGCTTTCGCCAGGAAATGTGCATGCGCGCCCTTGTGACGTCAGCATGCGCCACGCACGCCTAAGCTTGTGTAGCTCTGGGTTGTAATCGTGCGGTCGGTGCCTGCGAGTGTTGTGCGTGATGCAGGTCACGAGACCCGGCACTGTTAAAATATTGGATTTTCGTTGGGTGTGAGATGTCAAATCCAGGGCAGCAGGGTGTCGAAATTCGCACTGAAAATGTCATTTTAGAATACCTTCTACGTCCTTGCCACTCATTTTTGAGCCGATAGTGTGCCTCTAATGGTATCTTCTTCGTTTGTACACACATCTAAATTTTGGATGTCTATGTTAACTACATCAACATGAATACAAATACTATAAGCTGATATCAAACAATAGACCACATTAGAAGTCATTACTTTACCTGTAATTGTGCTGCGCGATGTTCGTGTTTCACAATCCGTAATGGTGAGCATAAGCATGATACTTGCAAATGAGGCATTGTTAGAAATGAGGCACGCAAATTCCATAAACACACATCAACAACCACAAAACCGATACTTATTTGGAGAGGACGTCGATTGATTGTTCTGGAAGTGGTACATTCCACCTTATTTCATGGATAATTTATTACTGGGTCACGTGACCCGACGGCCGGTCACGTGCGCCAGGGGTTGGCCGGATCAACGTCTGCCCTGAGCACCTCCACTGCGAGGATTATCGACCTTGACGGCGCGCGCCTGTACTGTCCGTGCCCACGCCGGTTGGCGATACTCGACAGACGCATGAAGCTGCATCTGCATAACCCTACTTTCAGTACCGGGGGTGGGTTGAAGAAAAAAAGCTACCGGAGCCACCGCGTTTCCGCCGACTGGCACTTTGGTAGCGCATAGGACAGGATAGGACAACATAGGACGACATAGAACGGCATAGGACGCATCGCTGCCATCCGACGTCCAGTCGGCTGGGGATTTCTGGGCTCAAATGATAGGCGAAATTATGGGAGAGCCGGTACAGAAGGCGATGGCAACTGTCTCCCGTCCACTGGCATTCCGTACATGCTAGCAATAGCTGTGTGACGTTGGGGAAGACACGACTCCAAAAGAGCCCTTGCTCATGCCCCACCCAGGCCAGCATGCCCGCGCCTTTGGCTACATTCTAGTCATGTTTATATGTCTGTATCGACATAATCTGCGCATTATTTTTCTCCCTCTCACTCTCGTTCTCTCACTCTTTCTCGCTCTCGCTCTCGCTCCTGCCCTCTCTCTAACTCTCACTCTCACTCTCACACTCGCTACCAAGTTCTTTTTGTCAATGGGTTTCATTTATAGTCATATGCTCCTTCTCCACTTCGTTATCTTCTCTTCCCTCTCGACTCCGTGGTCTCTCCGGCGTTTCTCGTTCTTCCCATATTTGTTTCGTCTCTCATCTTCCTCATGTATTACATCCCTTTAAAATGTTTTGCTTTTAATATATGGTAACGTTCTCCTCCCTTTGCGCGACGATCGTCTCTTCTCATCTGGGAAATGTTACCACGATCGTGAAACTGAATAGCTAGCAAGTTCTTTGTGGCAGTTGTTGTGTAATTTTAGGTAAGTTTTTAGGCAAGGTACACAAGCGTTTGGTGGCAAACGTGAAAAGTTGAGTCAAAAGTGAGCATGTTTCGCCAAATAAGCTACAAAGCAACATCTTTAAATGAAACACTAATTAATGTAAGACAAACACAAAAGAGACATGAAGTGAACACAAAATCGCATCCAACTAATATTCTTACATGCGCAAGTCCCAATTGACAGGATTGAAATTATGGGAAAACCTGACCAAGCCCAACGTTAACCGATGAAGTCTGACTTTGTTTCGCTGTGAAGTGTGACTTGTTCTCTGTTTCGTGATAATTTATTTCGTCGACCTCCTTTAAGAAAGTCCTGGCTGTGCCACTGGTGGGAGACAAGGTCATCGAAAGCATTCCCAAAGCCTCATCGGCAGTGCATTCCTCACAGGCTCATATCCTCGTACCTCATTGGCTCACGAACGCGTTGCACGCCGGCAAGCGTACATCGCCACCCCGTCTGACCAGATGCAGCACGTGGCAGCCGGCAGCCCCCCGTCGGAGCCCCCCCCCCCCCCTGGCGACTCCGCTCGGCATCGAGCCGCTGCTATAAAGCCCGTCCCGCCCGTCCCGCCCGTCTCGATTCTGACGCACCGCCGCGTGCACGTCGCCGCCGCAACCGGCGCGGAACAGCAACGACCGGCAGCCATGCGCGCGCTGTGTGTCTGCCTGGTGGCGACGCTGGCGGCGGCCTTGACCCGCGCCGACCCCGCCGGTCCGCGGCGCGTGGCCCGCGGCATCGGCAACCTCCTCTCCGGAGAGCCGGCCGGCACGCCCGACCCGCGCGCCGACGACGACTGCGTCTGCGTGCCGTTCTACCAGTGCGAGGACGGCCAGGTGACCACCGACGGCGGCGGACTGCTCGACATCAGGTGGGTGGCGCCCGGAGGTCCGGACTGCTCGACATCAGGTGGGTGGCGCCGGGAGGTCCGGACTGCTCGACGTCAGGTGGGTGGCGCCGGGAGGTCCGGACTGCTCGACGTCAGGTGGGTGGTGCCGGGAGGTCCGCGGCTCGACGTCAGGTGGGTGGCGCCGGGAGGTCCGGACTGCTCGACGTCAGGTGGGTGGCGCCGGGAGGTCCGGACTGCTCGACGTCAGGTGGGTGGCGCCGGGTGGGTGGCGCCGGGAGGTCCGGACTGCTCGACGTCAGGTGGGTGGCGCCGGGAGGTCCGGACTGCTCGACGTCAGGTGGGTGGCGCCGGGAGGTCCGGACTGCTCGACGTCAGGTGGGTGGCGCCGGGAGGTCCGGACTGCTCGACGTCAGGTGGGTGGCGCCGGGAGGTCCGGACTGCTCGACGTCAGGTGGGTGGCGCCGGGAGGTCCGGACTGCTCGACGTCAGGTGGGTGGCGCCGGGAGGTCCCGACTGTTCGACATCAGGTGGGTGGCGCCGGGAGGTCCGGACTGCTCGACGTCAGGTGGGTGGCGCCGGGTGGGTGGCGCCGGGAGGTCCGGACTGCTCGACGTCAGGTGGGTGGCGCCGGGAGGTCCCGACTGCTCGACATCAGGTGGGTGGCGCCGGGAGGTCCGGACTGCTCGACGTCAGGTGGGTGGCGCCGGGTGGGTGGCGCCGGGAGGTCCGGACTGCTCGACGTCAGGTGGGTGGCGCCGGGAGGTCCGGACTGCTCGACGTCAGGTGGGTGGCGCCGGGTGGGTGGCGCCGGGAGGTCCGGACTGCTCGACGTCAGGTGGGTGGCGCCGGGAGGTCCGGACTGCTCGACGTCAGGTGGGTGGCGCCGGGAGGTCCGGACTGCTCGACGTCAGGTGGGTGGCGCCGGGAGGTCCGCGGCTCGAGCGTTCGTGATGGCCAGACCAATTCCATGGTGAACGGTTTAGGTTTGCCGGCTTGGCCAAGTGACATCGCAGCACCCAGCTAATACGCAAGTTCGAAACAACGAGTGGAAAATATGCCCGTATATATATCTATATATGTATATATATATATATATATATATATATATATATATATATATATATAGTATGTTATATATGTCTATATAAGCATATATATGTATATATATAAGCAAATATATGCATATATATATATATGTATATATATATATATATATATATATATATATATATATATATATATATATATATATCAACACATAAATATTGAGATACCATAAGCGTGCACAAATATTGACTGAAGTAACCATGCCGCCGCTACAGATTCCCCTTCCTGATGTGCACGTACCTGTACCTAGTTGCTGCTGATATGCGACAGGTTAACTGTTTTGAAACCGTCTGTGTTTTTTTTTTTGGGGGGTAGGGTAGGGGCGGGGGTTAGGGTAGGGGCGGGGGGGGTAGAATCACTGTCGCCAGTAGTCAGACACGTTCGGTACCTCCAAATGAACTGATAATGTATATACCTGGTGACAAGAACTCGGGATCCAGTTTATTTACGTCAACGCATGTCGTATATGTCACTGAATCTCATCTTATGTGAATATAAGACCCGCTGTTCGTTGAAGGTCTGTTTACCGGGAGCCTTTTTACCCGGGGTCTGCAGGCGATGCATTCTTAACGCCTGGTGCAATATCTGCGACTCCATTGTCCTTTGATCGGATTTTGCATTTCACTTATTTTAACATAGTGGATTAAGCACGTACTTAGTTCATGATTACCACGAAGTTGAATTTCATCCCGGTTGCCCCTGACCTGAGACCATCTCTCTGAATAATCTGAGAACATGATGTAAGATTTAACGCCTGAGGCCTACTTTTCGGACGAAGGGATTTAACCGTCCATTGTCGTTGTCTAAAGCTCTAGCAATGCGTCCCAGATGCCTTTCTTCTTCGGCTTAAGCAGTTGGTTATAAAAGAACAAAAATAATTTGGCTGACCCAACTGTTGCATTTAACATGAGCTCGACATTGAGAGAATATGCGTGCTAATGTTGCAAAAGCCTAGGCTATCGATTGTAATTGTCGTGTCTTTTGGAAAATCTATTTAGAGGATAGCCAGAGTTGGGACCGAAAATATCCCAGCCCGGTTTGCCACTGCCACTGAATTTTCCAGCCGTGGACGAGCTAACATGCGGGCATTCAGTAGCGCAGCCGGTCCAATGGGAAGCTGACGACCAAGGAGCTGGGCTGGAGCCTCGGCGAGGATTGCGACTGTCGCTGTGCCTTGTCCAGATACGGGATATCGGACAGTTGGTGCTCGGCTTGGATCATAGCACGAGCCATGGCAGGAATGCGTGTGGCACAAAGCAATGAAGAGCTCTGCAGCGAAATGAAACGCTACGTTGTCAGTGTCAGTGAACGGATGTCACAAAATCAACACTCGACGAGTGGTTCAGGCGGATGATCCCAATTTTGTTGTCTTTAGTTCTTGTGAATACTTTGTGATGCCACACTAGCATTGAGATTCTCTCAGAGCAGGCATGATTGTCGACAAAAATAACGCCTGAATGGTGTACACAATACAAATGTAGCTCGTGCTCTTGTTGCATGTCCCTGTAGTTTGGCAAAATATCACAAATATAGGAAGCCTGCCAGAAGCCTGCCAGATGTCCGTGCATTGCATGATCATAGACCTACGCCAGCTTACTGAAGCGAAATGTTACATACGATAAAACAGGAATAAGCAGGGAACAAACCACGCGGTCTGTGTTATCGCTCCGGCATCTAATTCCTTGCGAATTTGTTTTCTGGATTATATTATTTTCTTTATACGTGCTATTCATATCACGGCATTGAATCCATCCATTGAGTCGGCATGGATATCATACAGTGGATGTCTTGTGCCCTGCCGTTAAAACTTATGCTTAATAAACTGGCTGCAAGAAAATAACAAAGAACAATTGACATGCTACTTATTTTACGCGTTTTACCGTTTCCGTTTATTCGTACATATGCCTACATGTTAGCTTGTTAACTCAAAGCCTACCTGTTGGTCTCTGGGAGCATTAGAGTAGAAAGAAGTGAGATATTGATGTGTCGGTGGACACCTCAAGATATTCACGTGTCAGCTGCTGTTCCTGATCCTTTCCCGCTCCTGGCTCCTGATCAATTACGACAGGGGGCGTGGCTAAGTGCGGTCGCCACGCCGGGTGGCCAGGAAGCGGCCGCAATGTTTGGAAACTGTCGGAGCACACAAAGCAGCAAAGTATCGATTATCTAAGAAACGTGACAATTCCTACTGGGTCTGCATAATTGCTCAACGAATTAATTGCTTGACGCCTTAAATATAAAAGTACGCCTAGAGAAGACAGACTGAATATAGAGGAGCCAGTCGCCTCCCATCTGTATGCTGCGGTGCTACTGCTGTTTCCGGGTAGGTGAGCGCAAACGCCTTGGGTCTATCGAATATCATTGAGGATCGGGCCTCATTTGGTGCTTCTGAACCTCATCAAAAGGTTTGCCAACATCGCTGGAATGTTTTTCCTTCTGGCACATTTGTTTGTAGTGAACACTATTTGCATTGCATTGTAATATTATTCAAATCCTTGGGGTTTTTCAGCGCAATAAGTTAAGACCGAAATGTTGTGGGCAAATTTTGGGAAATTGTGGGGAACGTTTCAGGCCAGATAGTTGTTGGAAAATTGGATAAACTCAGGAAAATGGTGATCAAAGAAAAAGTCCAACTAAATCTGAGAGATTACCGACATGCTGGCGCTGTCATAGCGCATCATGTACACGGCAAACTGGCAAATATTTTAGCTAACTGGCAAACTTTTAGGGTAACAGTAGCTGTTTAAAGAACGGCGGATGTCAACGCAACGTGTTTTCCATGGAAACGGGACGGTAGAAATCTCAGACTTGATCCAGGGCTCAGGTGGTTTCAAACTGCAGGCAGAGTTCAGCTAGTAGAACTGAATGTCATAGGTGTAATTGTTAAATATTAACATGTTCAGGAGAAAGGGACTTCCAGTACCCTAATAAGTCAAACGTCGAACACCTGTTAGGGGACCGACAGGACCTGTCGGTCTGCAAAGATGATCGAATTGTTTAGGTAAGTGTAGTTTGTTTTCTGCGATTTTCTTCAATCATAAAGACACAGTATATTTAGACATGAGGACATAGGCTTAATCTTACCCTGATTCACGCCGTGCACAGCAGTGTCGGCCACCACATCATTTCGGAAAATTGAGTATCCCTGTCTGGCACATCGTGCATTGGGTAGGAGTTTAGTTTCTTACAGATACATAGCGACGGGGCAATCCTGTTTCAAAACTACCTGTATTTCCTGGGTACTGTTTCTAAAACCTCTGCAGTTCCATTGTAAAACAAGCTTGCATAGAAACTTGTTAAAGTGGATTGAAAGATATACGTCAAGGGCGTCGCTTTAAAGTGATGCACCCCTGGATGTGATTATGAAATAAAGTTGACTAGAGTGAGGTGACTAGGAGTGGTTATGATACAAGAAAACGCTAGTTTTAAAGCTCTGGTTCCGTCCTCTTTCGGAGAGATGGGGCCGCTGTTAACCCCGCGGGTTATCTCTACTCGGTCCCAGGGACTAGGTTCTGGGGCGGCAGCGCGGTGACCCTTCGCCCGGTGGAGAGCTCGTCAGTGGAAATCCTATTTTATGCGGCCCCAGCCGGGGCGGAGGCGGCGAAGGGCCCATCTCGTTTGCTGACGGAGCCGGTCCCTCCATCCGTCGTCGCGGCGATGGGGTGGCAGGCCTTGCGGATGGGGTCTTGTCGGCTCTTTGGTGGCCCTTCGCCCGGGCCCTCTCCATCTGAGCGAACCGATCTCGCTTGGCCTCTCGGGCACGCCTTTCGGCTTTCTGATAGTGGAGGTACTCATCCGATATCTGGATTGATCGGTGGGACAGCGAGGGAGGTGCGGACATTGACGTTGAAGGTGGGGTCGAGGCGTGGCTCACGGGATACTGCGATGCAAAGGGGATGCTGGAGGATGGGCGGGAAGTAGGAGGCGGGGATTTAGAGGTAGGTAACGTTGTAGAAGGGGAGGGGCCGGGCTTGGGTGAAGAGGTTCGAATAGGCCTCTTGGACCGGTTGGCCTGAGTCCATTCCTCGCCTGCAGATGCTGCTCGGGAGATAACTGTTTGGTCGTCAGGGCATCCATACTTTGTGGGTGGGACTTCGGTCGCTTCGGCGTCTTTATGGGTTTCTCGTGGCGACGCGAGAGGTACTCCGAAAGCTCGAAGAAGGGCAGTCAGTTGTGCTACCAGTTCGGAGGCCATGTTTGGCTGTACGTATTGTGGCGTTTGTATACTAGTTTTGGTAATTGAAGCTTATGACTTTCTGGGGTGGGACTTTCGTAGAGGTTCCTGGCCTCTCTAAACGTTATCATGTTGGTATGTTTTATTAAGATGATCTCCCTTTCCTTCGAATAATTTGGACACACACGATCATACGAGGTGTGAGGCTCCTGCCCAGATGGCACAGAACGGGTTCTGAGAGGTACACGTCTCAGCAGAGTGTTCATGAGAGGCGCACTTGCTGCATGCTGGGCGGTTACGATAGTACTGCGTGGTATGTCCAAATATCTGGCACCTATAACAGCGCATGGGACTTGGAAGAAATTTTCGCACCTTGACCCTCACATAGCCTACTCGTATCTCGAGAGGTATGTCGGCTCTGTTTAATGTCAAGAGAACGTTGTTTGTTGGAATAAGCTCTGCCCCACTTTTCGCTTTAATTTTCCTTGCTCCAATAAATCCGAAATTTGAAAGCCCATCGACGATTTCATCCTCAGACACCTCCATCAGGTCAAAACAATTGATAATTCCCCGGGATGTATTCTTTGTCTTGTGTGGTTCCACAGCGATTTCGATGGATATGTTCTCCTTTGTCCTGTTCTTTCGCACACAGTACACAAACTCGGACGAAGTAAGTGCCTTACCAGCCTGTCCTGCATCCGCAAAGTCCACTTCCAGAGCCCCGTCCTTCAGCTTCTGGCACCTCAGAATTTCGCCAAATCTGTCGCAACCGTCCCTCCTCTGGAAGGCGGACAGGGACGCGAGGCTCATATTCTTACCTCGGAAAACGATCACACGAGGGCCGTGAGTACATTCCATGGAGAGGTTCCGATCTCTGCGCGTGTAAAGGTTTGTCTGACCCCTAGGAGCGGGACCAGGAGTGTTTTTGTTTAGTGCTGATGCCATACAGTGTGTGTGTTTTTCCGCTCCTCGAGCCGCCTAACTACATAGGGGCCAAACTGGGGGGGCGCCTGAGTCCCGCGGACGGGAGGACGCCAGGCGCCCGAGGAGCTATACGGGGCAGGCGGCGCCTTCGCGCGTCCGGGAGAGAGACTCACCACCCGGACCGGGATCCAGCACCGTCCACCCCTTGACCCCTGCCGGCCAGGCCAGCAGGCGCTGGGCCGGGGCCCAGACCTTCGGCCCGAGGCGACAAGTCGTTTGGCCCGTATGGGGCCCTACGGACCCGCCCGCCCCTCCGGGATATCGGGGCCAAAGAGGCGTATTGCTCCCCCGTCACAACTAGCACCGTGCGACGGGGGAACTCAGCTTCCAGGACTCCGTCAACTCCGGGGGACGGGCCGGGAGGGTGCGACTGCCAGGGCTGCAAAAAGTGATCAGACTGTCACAAACTTTTGTCATCACCCCAAAATCTGTCACGCGGAATCTTAACCCTTCAGGCGGTGGGGGGGGGCATTTTTTCCCCCTTTACTTTTTCACGACAACTCCGAAATGCTTTGAGATAGCAACGCGAAACTTGGTATAGCTTCAAATGAATACCTAGCGCATACGTGTACAAATTTTCAGGCACATCTGAGGTCAGGTCAGGTCACAGTGATGTTCTAACGATATCCATAACAACTTTCTTCGCCGAAACTGATTCAGTCAGGTAAGTTAGGCCAGGTCAGGTCAGGTTGGGTCAAGCAAAATTTAAACTAAGACCTCTGGGTAACACTGTAAAGGTATGTCTTAGACATTTTAAAGGTTTGCCTGATTTATAAGCATCGGTTGCACTTGGATAAAATAATCATCCTATAATTTGACCTTTGACCTTACTGTGACCTGACCTGACCTAGTACACACTCAAAATTTGACACATGCATGCCCTAGATATTCATCTTACCGTGTGCAAAATTTCGTGTCGCTATTGTCAAGCGTTTAGGAGATATCGTGAAAAAAGTAAAGGGGGGCAAAAAAATGCCCCCAACCGCCTGGAAGGTGGCTGAGAGGCCCACCGCCTGCCGGGTTAAACAGGAAATTGAAATTGTGTATTTAGCCCGCGCCCTGCTGGGGGCGGGATGTTTGACCCCCCCCCCTCTAAGGTTTTTCGGGGTTAACGAAAAAAAACGGTGGCGCGCAGCACCGCGAGATTGGTACACCTTTCCGGGAATAAATTTGAA
Organism: Ashinkailepas kermadecensis; assembly: GCA_034440615.1. Taxonomy (NCBI): domain Eukaryota; kingdom Metazoa; phylum Arthropoda; class Thecostraca; family Neolepadidae; genus Ashinkailepas; species Ashinkailepas kermadecensis. The sequence continues at coordinate 313,484 of JAOTOM010004904.1, read as the reverse complement.
ATGATATGTGAACATTTAAAGGTCAGGTCATTTCATCTCACCGAGGTATTGCAGGTATAGTGAGGTCACCTCCAATAATGTTTGATATGTCACCAGTTCCACAATTGTATACCCATTTGCCCGAAATTGATATCGTGCCATATAGGTCGCAAAAATAGCGCTCAAACTTGACAACCAATAACTCCATGCAGTCAGTGGACAGGCAAGCTTCTGATTGGCCTCTCTTCCATCACCAGGTCTGCGGACATCTTTACGGATTCATATTATAGATGAACTGATATCATACTATGAACAGTGCGAAATACGAGTGCGCATTGCCACTGGCTTGAAAAGAACGAACATGCCACTCCCGCTCGACAGGCTTTGGGTTGGTCGCTTTGACCAGCTCATTCCGATCCATGACTGCAGCGCAATCCACAAATTCATCCACATCGACGACGGGCCACAATTGAACAAATAACTTATATCACGCAGACATGAAGTTTCCGCCTGGAAAACACGCACTTCGTCTTCATCCGACACCACCATAGTGGACACACGAAACACTCGCACACCGCGCCTCGCCACCACGCATAAGCGATTTACTCACGGAGCCATCCGCACCTGGAACTCACTTCCACAATCAGCAAGACACTGTAACAGTAGAGAAACGCACAAGCAAGCCACACAAAAAATACATGTTTATGTTCATCCGACACCACCATAGTGGGCACACGAAACACTCGCACACCGCGCCTGTATGTTGAACTGTATGTTCATAAATGTATTACAAGATACACATGAACATTTCCCAGCTAGGTAATATTAAGGTAATCATTTAGCAGGCGTCACACCTTTGGGAAATGTTCACATCTTGGGAAATTTGTCCAAAGATTAGGGGGTTTAGGGTAGGCTTTAGATTAGGTTACAGTTTAGGTTAGGTCAGTTTAGGTCAGGTTAGGTTAGGTTATGTTATGTTAGGTTTTAGCCCCACCTTGGAAAATCAAGATATGTGACATTTCCCAATGTGTGATGCCTGCTAAATGAATACCAATGTTAATGCTTAAGTGGTACAAAATACAGTATTCATTTAGCAGGCGTCACACATTAGGAAATGTCACATTTATTGACTTCCCAAGGTGGGGCTAATACCTACCTATCCCAGCCTGACCTAACCTAACCTAACCTGACTGAACCTAAACTGACTGGTATCGTACAAGTGGGCATCACACATTGGGAAATGTTCACATCTTGGGAAAATTTTACTGAAGATTAGGGGGTTTAGGGTAGGCTTTAGGTTAGGTTAGGGTTTAGGTTAGGTTAGGTCAGTTTAGGTTGGGTTAGGTCAGGTTATGTTAGGTTTTAGCCCCACCTTGGGAAATCAATCAATGTGACAGTTCCCAATGTGTGACACCTGCTCGTATGATACCAGCTGACCTAACCTAGAGCCTACCCTAAACCCATTAATCTTTGGAAAAAATTTCCCAAGATGTGCACATTTCCCAATGTGTGATGCCTGCTAAATGAATATCCAAAGGTATTCATTTAGCAGGCATCACACATTGGGAAATGTTCACATCTTGGGAAAATTTTACCGAAGATTAGGGGGTATTCATTTAGCAGGTGTCACACCATTGGGAAATGTTGACATCTTGGGAAATTTGTCCAAAGATTAGGGGGTTTAGGGTAGGCTTTAGGTTAGGTTAGGGTTTAGGTTAGGTCAGTTTAGGTTAGTTAGGTCAGGTTAGGTTAGGTTAGGTCAGGTCAGGCAGAGGCCCGGGAACGATTTTAAAGTTCGGGAGGCTGGAGACTCTGAGTCGGGATTTATCTAGGGTCAGTCGGAGAGGGCTGCAGCCCTCTCCCCCTTGGTGCCTTAAAATTATCTGAAATTTGGGGGGTGACGCCCCCGTCCCAAAGTTGGGGGGGGCAAGCCACCCCCTGCCCCCCTGTTCCCAGACCTATGAGGTTAGGTTAGGTTAGGTCAGGTTATGTTAGGTTTTAGGCCCACCTTGGGAAATTTGGAAATGTGACATTTCCCAATGTGTGACACCTGCTCGTACGATACCAACTGACCTAACCTAGAGCCTACCCTAAACCCATTAATCTTTGGTAAAAATTTCCCAAGATGTGCACATTTCCCAATGTGTGATGCCTGCTAAATGAATACCCAAAGGTATTCATTTAGCAGGCATCACACATTGGGAAATGTTCACATCTTGGGAAAATTTTACCGAGATTAGGAGGTCTAGGGTACGCTTTAGGTTAGGTTAGGGGTTAGGTTAGGTCAGTTTAGGTTAGGTTAGGTCAGGTTATGTTAGGTTTTAGCCCCACCTTGGGAAATCAATAAATGTGACATTTCCCAATGTGTGTCACCTGCTAAATGAATACCCAAAATACCCACCTTTCCCTACTAAATTCCTAGATCCTAAGGTGACATTTGGCATATCGTTATGTGGCAACTGTCCCATGATTACCCTCACTTAATAGTTAATAATATGTATTAATAAGCTTACTTGTATCCATGCACTGCTGTTGTTGCCTTGGCTTCTCCACATCCTCCACAGGTCTCTTCACCCAGCATGACCAACGCCCTTCAGGGCCAAATGCCTGGTCTTTATCCGCAAACTCAACTTCTTTGCCTGGGTGCACAGCTTTAAAGTGAACTTTAAATGATCGCTGCTGTCCCCTGTACTGACAAGACTTCCAGTACTTGCACTGTCTTTTCAGCCTTGATGGTGTTACCCTTTTCACTTTTCCCGCACCCTTCTCCATCACCAGCACTGTTCCTCAACAACTATGAATAAAAAAGGCCCTTCAAATATAATATTTACTGTCTGAAGAATTACCCACACCTCCGCGTCATAGGAAAACTTCCGCAGCGAGTCACGCCGTGACAAAATTCTGCAAACTCTTGGCAAAATTTCGCAAACTCTCTCGATTGCCAATGGGAATTTCCAACGGGCATGACAATTGTCACGAAAGTTCGCAGATCTGGTATAAAAATCTGGTATAAAAAGGAAGCTCTGAAGATGTTTGAAATGTGTTGACGGATTCTATGAAACTCTTTAAACACGCGAATGTAGTCATGTCAAATCGTTTTTTTCTGGTGGTGTCAAGAGGCTACATTTCTGGCGAAATTATTTTTCACGATGCTACGCAGTTAATAAACACGTCGCCGTCGCTCTGTTCTGTCACTTTCGTAGGGAAAAATACAAAAACTGTCACGCAAACCCGGGTTTGCGAGTTCGCGGGTTTTTGCAACCCTGGCGACTGCCCCGATAAAACTGAGCTGGTGGGCAGGACCGGGGAAGTTGTCCTACCTGCTCATAGTAGGGAGAGTTGGTGTTGCAGGGCCATGTGAAGGACATGGATGTTGAGAGGGGATGGCATTGGAACGGGAACGTATGGATGGAAGGACGTGTGAGGCACTCCTGGTCTGGCCCCTCGCCGGTTCACCGGTGGACTGGGAATCCGGTTCATTGGGGCACGCAATCCCCCCACCACGGAAAGGTGGTGCCTCGTCTGGGGGGGCTTGGTTTATCCCCAAGCTGTTGCCCCTCCCTCCAGAAGGTGACCTGGGTCAGCCCTTGGCTGTTAATAATAAGCTATGTTCAAACCTCAGAAACTGGAGATAACCTGTTGTTGGACTATGGTCTCTACCTGCATTTACGCTTCATATGCCGCTCATGTGCATGCTATTGGTCACCACCTTGCAATTAATGTGACTCCACTCCGCAGATTTGGACCGCGGAACAAGTGCAAGAACTTCAACATCTGCTGCAACGTGCCAGAGGATCTGATGAAGAAGGTTGAGGCCAAGCCTGGTGTAAACAAGGGCGTGATGACCACAATCAAGGACGGTATCCGCGACATCTTCAATGGCGGCGGCTCAGGTACTCATCACACGCTTCTTATTTTCCCCCCATCCACACCATGGAGCGTGAAAGTAGTTCTGAATTGTATTGGAGAGGAACATTTCGGGGCAGACTGCCACGTTCGTTTCATTTGGTGCCGGCATACCACCTGTGTCAGCTTTGAAGTGGGTAATGATGCGTTAGTATTTCACTCATGACACGCTATCGCACTATGTGTACATATCCACGTGTATCAGTGACGTAATGTTTCGTAACTAACTTGGAATTATTATGGATACGATGTTCGAAGAATAGAAGAATAAAAAAAATCGCATTCGTGGAAAGATTGCAGCAACTAACTTGTACTAGCTTAGAATGCATCCATATCTTCCCGGACTTGTCATCGGCTTTTCATTTCTCCGCATAGCCGCTTTAGCCTCCTCTCAAATTATGTTCTTCTGAGCTTCGAAACAACTCAAAACCAGTCAAGATGGCCGCTCCTGATGCATATCCTAGCGACACAAGACAACAGCTCCTCTCCAGCGAGTTGTCACCAACCAGAGCCATTATTTACAACTAGAACAGATCCTAAACAGCTGGCGCCGAGCCCGCGCAGCCAGCGAAGCCAACAGGCACGTCTGACACGGCAGCGTATCATAACCTCCACAGGTCATAACCTCCACAGTTCATAACGCCGACCGCACGTGTGTCGCTCCAGGCTCCAGCAGGCCGACCGACCCGCACGCGCCGCAGTGCGTGTGCGTCGCCTTCTACCTCTGCGACGGCGGCGTCATCGCCCCCCACGTCTCAAAGCAGGTGGACTTGCGTCAGGTGAGTCGGACATGTGCCAGGGAGACGCTATGTGCTACTGCTCCCATGAGTTGGGCGCCTCAGTAAGCTACATGACCGACGCAGTCGATACGCCTTTAAACTCCAACTGCCTGGCTGCAACTGCCACCAGCGGGCGGGTTAAGTTGCAATTCCAGTCGACGAATAGTGTACAGTGTCACGGAACGTTGACGGCGGCGGGGCAGGCCCACACACACACACACACACACGCACACACATTCTGCAAACATTTGAGGTCTCTCTGTCCCTGGCCCTATTCTAGGGCATAAACCCATGTGAACTCGGCTACATTGTTCTTCTTATATACATGCCTACATGCACACACACACACATGTAGAGATATAATATATATATATATATATATATATATATATATATATATATATATATATATATATATATATATATATATATATATATATACATGTATATATATATATATATATATATATATATATATATATATATATATATATATATATATATGTGTGTGTGTGTGTGGTCGTGTGTGCATAGATTTTGTATACACAGGTAATACTTATTTCGTAGATATATATTTCATTTGCTGAACTTTTTTCGTTTTGCTGCCACCACAATGCTACCGCGCTGTGACCTTCATCATACCACCCGTGTCAGTGAGGTCATTCCCCGCGGCTGCACTAATGCTGCTCTGCAAGTGCACTAATTTCGCATGTTCCGTGAAGTCCTTTTCCATGTTCCATTTTCAGCATACAGCTTAGTGGGAAAACATCAAGACCTGCTCGCCCAAAAATTTAAGTCCCCCACTTCATGCACCAGTTCCTCGTGGTCAATGACTTTTTTTTATTGACAACACTGTTTGCCTTTGGTTTTTTTTAGTGATTGTTCTCGGCATTGACTACATGAAGGTTATTTTTTGTTGTAAGTTGTTCAAGGTTGTAATCAAAGTTGTTTGGTAGCTATTATTTTGCTCCGCTAGACGAGGTAGCAACGTACATGATTGCAATGCAATCGAAGCTCAGGGTAACCTACCATTCTGTAGGAAGTAATGTTTGTTATGGCGGTTGTTCCTTGCGCACGGTATTCTATCTCGCTTACTGATGTGATTCTAACTTGAGCTGCAAGAAACTCAGGTTGACAGAATATTGGTTGCCAGCTTGGAGTTCCAATTTCAGCTTCTGGCGTCACATAGCTTATTTGATCCAAACCGACCGTCCCCTCCGTTGCTGCCTCTTCCATGTATGATAATTTTTAGAATACATATAGTATAGTATGATAGAATATCATATAGTATATTATTATAGAATATCATATAGTATAGTATTATAGAACATCATATAGCATAGTATTATAGAATATCATATAGTATATAGTAAATAGTATAGCATAGAACATAGAGCATACCAAATACCCGAGGCACGTGTAAGTCTTGGGTCCCCGGTTCGAGCCTGCCCAATAGCGCACTTCGCCGCCTCGCCTGCCCGCAGATCTCGAGCACGGGCCGGTGCAGCCACGACAACGAAGTGTGCTGCGCCATTCCCAAGGAGCCCGTGCAGCCCGTGCATCCCGGGCAGCCCGTGCAGCCCGTGCCCGGCTGTACGTGTGTGGGCCGCGCCTACTGCAATCAGAACAACGTCCAGCCCCTGCGGCCGAACACTGGCCAGCTTCAGTGTCGCATCGACGAGGTGAGACGTCACACCGATGGGGGGAGATGTCACACTGATGATGGGAAATGTCACACTGGAGGTGAGCTGTCGCACTGGCGAGGTGAGATGTCACAATAACAAGGTGAGCTGTCACACTGACGAGGTGAGATGTCACAATAACAAGGTGAGCTCTCACACTTATAAGGTGAGCTGTCACACTGACGAGGTGAGATGTCACAATAACAAGGTGAGCTGTCACAATAACAAGGTGAGCTGTCACACTGACCAGGTGAGATATCAAAATAACAAGGTGAGCTGTCCTACTGAAAAGGTGAGCTGTCACAATAACGAGGTGAGCTGTCATACTGACGACGTGAGCTGTCACACTGACGAGGTGAGATTTCACAATAACAAGGTGAGCTGTCACACTGACGAGGTGAGCTGTCACCCTGGTGAGCTATTATCCTCCCGAATTTTCCCACTGATGACTGTGACACTAATGAGTCATTCCACGGCAATAAGTCCCAGTGACGAAATGTGTCGCTGACAATATGAGACACTGACGAGATATCACACTGGCACGACCTCATACTGACGAGTGTTGCCCTGACGAGCTGTCGTAGTCACAGGGCCGTGTCACTTAACTGCTTCATCACTGACGAGCTGTCTAGTAACGAGTATTTTCAATGATTTGGAACTGACGAGTTATCCACCGGTGAGGTCCCACCCTGACGAGTGATCCACTGGTGAGGTCTCTTACTGACGCAGTAGCGAAAGAACTGTGGAGAGGGTGTGAGCAAAAGGAGCAGCAGACCCATGCTTGTACTGTCGGTAAGTGCAGCAACACTACATAGTAACAACACTATGCGTAGTTACACTGAAAGAAACGACCTCGATCCGACTAGCCCCCACTCCCGAACTCTGAGATAGTCGATGAGCCTCGGTCCTGGCGAGTTGTTCTGACACAGTCTCCCCTTTGGCATGCCCTTCACAAGGTATAATGACCGTTCACTGGCGACCTGGATCGCTCTGTGGCATGGGCTTCTTCACCACGTGCTGGACTCCGCTATCTTCGTGATTCGACAGCTGAAAGGGAAATTACATTGCATGCGTTTCACCTGTATTGTGCTATCACCTCTGCATTGTCACCAGCACGATCGTCACTGCTCTTATCTTATCTATTATCTTCCCATATCCACCATATTATCTTATATATTATCTTATCTTTGCTAGTATCTTATCTTATCTTTGCTAGTATCTTATCTTATCTTATCTATAAGCTTATCTTATCTATCATCTCATCTTATTTATTATCTTATCTGATTTATTATTTTGTCTGATTTATTATCTCATCTATTATCATATCTTATATATTATCCTATCTTAACTATCCTCTTGTCTTGTCTGTTATCTTATCTGATCAATTATCTTATCTTATCTATTATCTTATCTTATCTATTGTCTATCTTTTCTATTATCCTATCTTATCTATTATCGTATCTTATATATTATCTTATTTTATCCATTATCTTATCTTATCTATTATCTTATCAGTTATCATACATGATCTATTATCTTATTTTATCTATTATATTCAGCTGTTCTGTCGCCCCAATCAGAGTCGCACCACGTGCAGTGCTTCGGACGGTGGCCGGGCGCGGTGTAGCGCTGCTGCTTCCGGTTTCGGCTGACGCACTCGCCGGTCGCCAGGTGTGCTGCACCAACCCGAAGCCGACGCCGTCCGGCGGCACCGGCACTCACGGGCACTCGGGCGTCGTGCCGGACAGCCAGCGGCCCGACTACGACGTCTGGAAGTTCTGCAAGTCGTACCCGTTCAGCGTCGCCTGCGTTCGCTCGCGCCAGGTGGGCACTCACGTTCGGTGAATAGTTGTGCCGGATAGGCACTCATTGCGTGCAGGCACCCATAGGAGGCGACACTCGGGACAGATAAGCAGCAACAACAGATAGGCAAACATTGCACATAGGACTCATAGCAAGCGACACTCAGGACAGATAAGCAGCAACAACAGATAGGCAAACATTGCGCACAGGACTCATAGCAAGCGACACTCAGGACAGATAAGCAGCAACAACAGATAGGCACTCATTGCGTGCAGGCACTCATAGGAGGCGACACTCGGGACAGATAAGCAGCAACAACAGATAGGCAAACATTGCACACAGGACTCATAGCAAGCGACACTCAGGACAGATAAGCAGCAACAACAGATAGGCACTCATTGCGTGCAGGCACTCATAGGAGGCGACACTCGGGACAGATAAGCAGCAACAACAGATAGGCACTCATTGCGTGCAGGCACTCATAGGAGGCGACACTCGGGACAGATAAGCAGCAACAACAGATAGGCAAACATTGCGCACAGGACTCATAGCAGGCGATACTCGGGACAGATACGCAGCAACAACAGTTAGGCACTCATTCCATACAGGACTTATAACGGACGACAATCAGCGACAACAGATCGGCACTCATTTTGTACAGGATTCATAGCAGGCGACACTCCGGAACGATAAGCAGCAGCAACAGATGGACACTCATTGCATACAGACACTCATAGCAGGCAACACTCAAGACTGATAAGCACTTACAACGGGTAGGCACTCACGGCAGATAGGCACTCATATCACGTGAGCGCCCGTATAATTTAGCTGCTGATACCATATAGGCACTCGCAGCAAGTAGACACACACGACAGACAGCGCACACATGTCAGGTCAGCTGGCCAGGTGGTATCGAACGTGCCTCCCATTGCAGGTCATTCTCGTCATTCTCCAAAGTTTGTTTTTCGGTGTGAGTGGAGGGAGAAGTATTGACGCCCGATACGAAATGCGTAGTGTGTTCTTCGCTTCTAACTAGCCGGTCCATGTTCTCTGTAGCTCAACGGACTGCCCACCCTGAGGGAGACGCCCTACTTTGACCCGAACGCCGACGCCAAGAGACTCTCGTAAGTCCCGAGGAGCATCGCAGGAGAGTGTAGGTAGGTTCTCAGCAGTGCCACAAGAGTAGGTCACCAGGAACATTGCAGGAGACTAAAGTAGGTTCTCATGAGCATCGCAGTAGACTGAAGTAGGTTCCAAGGAGCAACACGGGAGACTGAAGTAGGTTCCCAGGAACATTGCAGGAGACTGAAGTAGGTTCTCAGCAGTGACAAGAGCAGGTCACTAGGAACATCGCAGGAGGCTGAAGTAGGTTCTCAGCAGCGCCACATGAGTATCCTCAGAAGCGCCATACGAAACTGAAGTAGGTTCTCAACAAGGTACGCTATGCTGAAAACACTCGTATATTTGTTAGAGCAGGGAATTGCTGCGAACTTCGCAAGTGGTGTTTCTGCCATAACTGCCATGTAAAAAGCTCATGACATCACTCAATGGAAATCCCAGATACCGCCTGAGTCTGAACGATTTCCATACGAATCGTTCGGAGTGTGGTACTGGTGTGCACACATGGGTGTCTGCTAGCTGGCGATAGCTGGCGATACCGGCAGCACTGGGCCAGCAGTGCCGGCCGCCGGCCAATGTTTGGCGTCTGGTTTGTGTTCGGCCCGCTGACCGGTGACGTCATCACTGCGCAGTCCGTCTGGCCGCAGTTGCCAAGGCGCTGGAACGTGTCGGAAACCCCGGAATGTGTGGTGTGGTGTGGTGTGTGACTGGTGGTGAGGGGCCGTGTGTGGTGTGGTGTGTGACTGTTGGATTGGTGAGGGGCCGTGTGTGGTGTGTGACTATTGGACTGGTGAGGGGCAGTGTGTGGTGTGTGACTGTTGGACTGGTGAGGGGCCGTGAGTGGTGTGGTGTGTGACTGTTGGACTGGTGAGGGGCCGTGTGGTGGTGTGTGACTGTTGGACTGGTGAGGGGCCGTGTGTGGTGTGGGACTGTTGGACTGGTGAGGGGCCGTATGTGGTGTGGGACTGTTGGACTGGCGAGGGGCCGTGTGTGGTGTGGGACTGTTGGACTGGTGAGGGGCCGTGTGTGGTGTGTGACTGTTGGACTGGTGAGGGGCCGTGTGTGTGGTGTGGGACTGTTGGACTGGTGAGGGGCCGTGTGTGGTGTGGTGTGTGACTGTTGGACTGGTGAGGGGCCGTGTGTGGTGTGGTGTGTGACTGTTGGACTGGTGAGGGGCCGTGTGTGGTGTGGTGTGTGACTGTTGGACTGGTGAGGGGCCGTGTGTGGTGTGGTGTGTGACTGTTGGACTGGTGAGGGGCCGTGTGTGGTGTGTGACTGTTGGACTGGTGAGGGGCCGTGTGTGGTGTGTGACTGTTGGACTGGTGAGGGGCCGTGTGTGGTGTGGGACTGTTGGACTGGTGAGGGGCCGTGTGTGGTGTGTGACTGTTGGACTGGTGAGGGGCCGTGTGTGGTGTGGGACTGTTGGACTGGTGAGGGGCCGTGTGTGGTGTGGGACTGTTGGACTGGTGAGGGGCCGTGTGTGGTGTGTGACTGTTGGACTGGTGAGGGGCCGTGTGTGGTGTGTGACTGTTGGACTGGTGAGGGGCCGTGTGTGGTGTGGGACTGTTGGACTAGTGAGGGGCCGTGTGTGGTGTGGGACTGTTGGACTGGCGAGGGGCCGTGTGTGGTGTGGGACTGTTGGACTGGCGAGGGGCCGTGTGTGGTGTGTGACTGTTGGACTGGTGAGGGGCCGTGTGTGGTGTGGGACTGTTGGACTGGTGAGGGGCCGTGTGTGGTGTGGGACTGTTGGACTGGTGAGGGGCCGTGTGTGGTGTGGGACTGTTGGACTGGTGAGGGGCCGTGTGTGGTGTGTGACTGTTGGACTGGTGAGGGGCCGTGTGTGGTGTGGGACTGTTGGACTGGTGAGGGGCCGTGTGTGGTGTGGGACTGTTGGACTGGCGAGGGGCCGTGTGTGGTGTGGGACTGTTGGACTGGTGAAGGGACTGCGGTTATGTGACTTTTGGATGGTGGGCGGCCGTGTGTGGTGTGGTATGTGATTGTTGGACTGGTGGGGTGGGGTGGGGGGCGGCCGTGTGTGGTGTGGTGTGTGACTGTTGGACTGCTGGGGGGCCGTGTGTGGTGTGGTGTGCGACTGTTGGATTGGTGAGGAGCCTTCTTCTTTCACTTTCTGTCGGATTAGCTATGCGTTATTACCCATACGCACGCACTATCCTTGAATTAATAGCTGTGTTGAAAACATGGATTCATTTCTGAACTCCCCTCTTGACGTCTTCACGTACACCTGTTCCAACATATCCCGCTCGTCGTCGCCACGGGTCCTCTGCACGGCAGATGCCCTCGCTTCGTGCATATCGCTCCTGAGATTCCACCACACCGGACAGCGTGATGCCAGCGAGGTGTTGTCACCTTGCAGTGGCCGCACCTCGCTGGCAACGCCCATGCCTTGCCAGCGGTTGGCCAGGGCTTGACCTTGACGTAATGCCGCGTACCATGTGAGCTTTTCGTTGCTTGGACGCTGATGATGCTGTGATGACTGTTCAGTCCACAGATGGACTGGAAGACTTGCCAGGAGCTCTGCTGGCTGCTTCAGCCTCGATGACAATGTAATGCTATTTATCAGGTCAGCTATGGACTGCTTCGCGCTGCGATTGTGACGTGGCTGTCTTTCCCAGGTCGGCTATTGGCTACTTCGACGCTGACGATGACGTGCTGATTGACATCCTCACCAAGAGGACCTTCTCGCAGCGCGCGCTCATCTCTCAGACCTATGGCCGCCACTACGGCAAGGCAAGTTTGTGATGTACGGGAAAGTCGTCGTGTTTGATATGTTCGGTCGGGGGCAACGCTAGGCCATTTTGACTGGCTGGGCACACCGAATAGATACTCTTTTATCCCTTGTAAAGCACACACAGAGTGCAAAGCCGGGGTCCAGTATGGGGGCATTCCCTGGTGGGAGTCCCTGCACCCCTTATCGATGGTGCGTGGCAAGGCGAGGCTATTTTGACTGGTTGGTCGCACCAAATAGATACCCTTACATACCCTTATATACCCTTATAAAACACACAAACACACACACACACAGTGTAAAGCTGTGTCCAGTGGGATGGCTTTTCCCGATGGGAGTTCAATGGCTAAGCTTCTTGTTGATGGTGCAAGGGCGAGGTCCCAAAATGTTTTCGTACTTAGTTATGTTTGTTGGTCAAAATTGAGCATTCAGTGTGTATGGCCTGCAATCTGGCAGCATTTATCACCACACTGGAGCCTAAATGGTTAAAAAGAAGTCGACTTCAAAGTGATCTTTTGCCGGAATGGTGTCAATATATGTCCTGTATCGCCGGCAACATATGCGCACACCGTGGAACTATGAACAATGAAGTTCTGACAAATCCGTGTCTTTGCATTTTTCATCACTTACGAAAACCTGATCCGGACTATGACAATATAGTATAACGACAAATCCGATCCGTCATTGGTGCCTGCATAGGGCTAATCAACGCTAATCAACGCTAATCAACGCCAATCAATTCGTGGCGCGTCTCCGAACCCACCAGGTTCAATGATTTTGAGAAACCGAGAACAATTTCAAAAAATGGAGTTTCGTTCCAATGTAATTCTTTAGACATTTGACGCATTTTATTAGTATTATATTATTATTATTATCATTATATATATATATATATATATATATATATATATATATATATATATATATATATATATATATATATATATATATTTATATATTTATATAGTATATATATATATATATATATATATATATATATATGTATATATACATATATATATATATATATATATATATATATATATATATATATATATATATATATATATATATATATATATATATATATATATATATATGTATGTATGTATGTATGTATGTATGTATGTATGTAGCCGTCTGGAACTATTTGCAGTTCCCAGGCGGGCATGGCCTCGTTCGAGGCATGTATGAATGTATCTGCCAGAGATGAGCCATCGCCTACTTCATGCACCACATAGGTACTATGTGATGGGCTCGTATTGCTTTGGACAGTACCATCGAGTACCATTACCATCGAGTACCAGTAGCATCGAGTACCATGGACAGCACCATCGAGTGCAAGTACCATTGAGTACCAGTACCATCGAGTACCAGTACCATCGAGTACCATCGACAGTACCATCAACTGTAGCGCCAAATTATCGTGTCGTGCGAAAGTCTCCCATCCAGTTCTACTGGCGCCGACGTTCGTCCTTAGATGTGCTACTTCGTCCTTGTCGACGACATTCCTCCTAAGACACAGTCTCCGCCGCAGAGCCTGTACGGCGACGTGAAGAGGACCACGCGCGGCCACTTCGAGGACCTGATGCTGGCGCTACTGCGCGCGCCCTCCTACTACGAGTACCTGGCCCAGGAGCTGCACGACGGCATGGACCGGCTGGGCACCGACGAGGACGCCGTGCTGGAGACGCTCATCAGCAGCACCAACGACGAGATCGCCATCATCAAGCCGCTCTACTACGCCAGTGAGTGCGTCGACGCCGCCCGGTGCGGGTTCTAATCCAGGGGGCGGCTGAGTTTTCTTTCGGGGGCGAGATTCGCATTCCGACCACAACTGAGCCCTGCAGAAGACGAGCGTACGTAGATCGACTGGTTGCGCGAGATAGTGTTGCAGTGTATCCACACGGAATGTTTGCAGGGGGCACACTTTAAAGCTCTTAGTGAAATGTGAACCTGAACCTCACATAGGTCGCATTGATTCACAGGAACAGGCAATGACGGGTACAATGTGGGGAGGGTGCAACGGGCCATGCCCCCTAAAGAGGCCGATTTTTCGTTCCGAAAGTTTGCATTAGTATGACATTTTCTCGAAATCTAAGAAGATCTCATGACACAAATACTGTCTTCAACAGACCCGACGACTGGTAGGTGTTGCAATTTTTTTTTTCAGAGATCGAATTTTTTCCCCCTAGCCAAGCTTCTGGATCCGCCCCTGGGAACAGGGGGTGGAATGAAGGGCTAGTGGAAGGCGACCCACCCGGGCGTTGGAAAAGTTATGAATGAACCATGTCGGGTTGTGCGAAGAAAGGCGGTTCGGCTCCATCTCTGAGGTCCTCTCCACACCCTGTAGTAGCAGGACAGCTGTGCTAACACTACCAGGATGTCTCCCACCGACACTGACTTCATAGTTACACATACTCCTGACGGCCAACTGCTTGGGCGGTCGTATCATGCACGAAGTCAGGTACCGCACTCTCGTATGTGATAACAGGTGCCACAGAATAGGGGAATCATTCTGTCACGGCATATGCTTGGCTACATGTTTGGTGTAATGCTTCTTTTGTACTGTAGCGATTATTTTGCCTACTTCGCAGGTACTTGCCCACTTGGAGAATGGTGACCTATCCGCAGTTTTACTTCATCAAACAATTCGGACATATACAACGGACATATACCTACGTACTGATACGTCTTAAAATAGGAACACAAACCCGCAAACTAGTAAAAAGCAGCCAAATAGTACACATGTAGTGCATTTTAGCACACAATAAATACACAATCCAACAGAACACACTCGTGCAATCGAAAAATTCACGCGAACACACGCCACCTGAGTACACTCTCTAGCAGGCAACAGTTTTGCTCGCAGTCGTGAACGACTACCTGATTGATGACATCAAGAGCGACTTCACCCGGATGCACGCCGCCCGAGTACACTCTCTAGCAGGGAACTGTGTTTTGTTCGCAGTCGAGGGGGACAATCTGATTGACGACATCAAGAGCGACTTCAGTGGCGACCTGGAGGACATCCTGGTGGCTCTCGCCAACGGATCGCGCGACAACAGCTTCAGGGTCAGCAAGGCCAAGGCCAAAGATCAGGCCGCCGCCCTGTACCAGGCCGGTAAGGAGGGGTCACTGCTGGGGGGGGGGGGGGGCTTTAGGGCGCTCCGACCACAGGGTCACTGGTGAGGCGTGCTCGCCGCAGTGAGTGCGAGGCGATTGTTGTTGAATTGATACGGCTAGTTTTCAGCAAGTGAAGCACGTTACCTCAGAGGGTAGCGGAGGGTAACGTCCAGCTTCGGGGAATGCTGAGATGGTTTACGTGCGACTTACTCGATGCATGAAGCTGTTACCAGGTCTTGCTTTGGCTGGTATGATCGTCTGATAAAGGTATATACGCAGTCCCCTCCACCTTCGACTTAAATAAGTAAGTCCAGGTTTGTCTACTAGACTATTTTTCGTGCAACACCACTTATTTGTTTTCGGACCATGGAATGCCCCAGTGTCTCAATATTCACCTGCACTGGGAACATCAGCGACCTCAGTGACCTGCGCCAACAGTGGATCCACTCAGGGAACGCGTCCATTTAGTGACCTGCGCCAGCAGTGGATCCACTCAGGGACCGCGTCCAGTTAGTGACCTGCGCCAGCAGTGGATGCAATTTTGCTGGCGCAGGTCACTTGCGCCAGCGAGTGGATTTTCTCGGAGGATGGGGAATGCACATTTTCTCGTAGGAGCATTTTCGCCGGACACAAAAATCTGGAAAATTTGGGCCTTTTTGTCTCAAAGGGGTGCATACTGCTCTGAAAGGGTAGTCTTTGGCTGAAAAATCCGTTGAGCGAGGGGAAGGGGTGTACTCAAGCAGGTTGGGGCGAGTGGGCGACATTTTCCCAAGTGCCCCCTGAATCTGTATCCGCCCCTTACCTGCGTCCATCTCCCAACAGTGACCTAAACTCGCCTCCCAAGAGCGACCTGCGCCCGTCTCCCATCAGCGACCTGCGCCCGCCTCCCAACATCGACCTGCGCCTGTCTCCCAACAGTGACCTGCGCCATCTCCCAACAGCGAGCTGCGCCCGCCTCCCAACAGTGACCTGCGCCCGTCTCCCAACAGCGACCTGCGCCCGCATCTCAACAGTGACCTGCGCCGATTTAACAGCAGCGACCTGCGCCGATTTCACAACAGTGACCTCTGTGCCGGCAGGTGAGGCCGGCCTGACCGGGCTGGGCACGGACGAGGCCACCTTCAAGTACTACCTGACGCACGAGAACTACCCGCAGCTGGCGCTCATCTTCAGCGAGTACGAGCAGCTCAGCGGCCAGGCCTTCAGCGAGGCGCTCGAGGACGAGTTCAGCCGGCACATGGAGGACGCAGTGCTGGCCATCGGTGAGCCAGGTCACGCCAGGTCACGTCAGGTCACGCTAGGTCGACGTGACGACCACTTGTGAGGTTGCTCTTGAGGAGCAACCTCAATGCGGCCGTGAGGAGGCCGCACAGGCTTTGCGATACCCGGTCAAGCCGAGTTTCATCGACTCTCACCGTCACAGGTGAACGAAGAGTTTGGTGGCGTCAGGTGCCACATCCTCCCACCGTCACAGGTGAACGCAGGGTGTGACGGAGTTCTGTGCCACTACCCGCTTCCTTCAAATCAGCTGGGACCATACTGTCGATGGCCGCTTCCTTTATATCAGCTGGGCCCTGCTGTCGGTGGTGGACTGTGCCACTACCCTCTCCCTTCAGATCAACTGGAGCCATACTGTCGATGGTAGACATTCGCTGAGTCCATCCACCAGGTTGACGAGAATCTAACTCCCCACTAGATTGAAAACGGTCGTTTCCGCAAAGGCGATACGTGTACGTGTCACGCACTCGGGAGACATATACTAACCACGACACTATACAGCATCACGCTATGGGGGTCTGTGTCATCACACTATGGGTCCAATCACAATAGCACATCACGCTATGGGGGACTGTGTCATCACACTATGGGTCCAATCACAATAGCACATCACGCTATGGGGGTCTGTGTCATCACACCATGGGTCCAATCACAATAACACATCACGCTATGGGGGTCTGTGTCATCACGCTATGGGTCCAATCACAATAGCACGTCACGCTATGGGTCCAATCACAATAACACATCACGCTATGGGGGTCTGTGTCATCACACCATGGGTCCAATCACAATAACACATCACGCTATGGGGGTCTGTGTCATCACACTATGGGTCCAATCACAATAACACATCACGCTATGGGGGTCTGTGTCATCACACTATGGGTCCAATCACAATAGCACATCACGCTATGGGGGTCTGTGTCATCACACTATGGGTCCAATCACAATAGCACGTCACGCTATGGGTCCAATCACAATAGCACATCACGCTATGGGGGTCTGTGTCATCACACTATGGGTCCAATCACAATAACACATCACGCTATGGGGGTCTGTGTCATCACACTATGGGTCCAATCACAATAACACATCACGCTATGGGGGTCTGTGTCATCACACTATGGGTCCAATCACAATAGCACATCACGCTATGGGGGTCTGTGTCATCACACTATGGGTCCAATCACAATAACACATCACGCTATGGGGGTCTGTGTCATCACACTATGGGTCCAATCACAATAGCACATCACGCTATGGGGGTCTGTGTCATCACACTATGGGTCCAATCACAATAACACATCACGCTATGGGGGTCTGTGTCATCACACTATGGGTCCAATCACAATAACACATCACGCTATGGGGGTCTGTGTCATCACACTATGGGTCCAATCACAATAGCACATCACGCTATGGGTGCCTACGAGCTCCCGTCACCTTTCCTCGACGAAATACGCCACCATCATCTACATCATCACCACCAACATCGCCTGGCGCGCAGGAAGGCCGCTCCTCACCCCTCCCTGCCTGTGACTGACAGTCGAGGTCACCCGACACCTGCCGCGCTACTTCGCGCTGCGTGTCCACGACGCCCTGTGGGGCCGCGGTCTCTTCAGCAAGGACGACTCGTCTCTGGTGCGCATCATCGTGTCGCGCGCCGAGATCGACCTGGGCACCATAGTGCAGGAGTACGCCAACAAATATGGCCGCCCGCTGGTGGACGACATCGAGGTGAGAGAAAGAAAAAGCAACTCGTAAGGAAAGTGTGTCGAATAATTATCACGTGTTGTGTTTGCCACTCTTTTAAATATGCATGCAGTATTCCTGGAAACTGGCCGCTGTTGAAATCAGAGAATTGACATGAAGCGTGGTGACCAATGCCGTGGGGTGCACGTGATCAAGTGGTCAAATGATCTGACCCTTCCTTGGGCGGGGAGGTTCCGAATTTGTTGGAGTTCGTATTCTCCGTCTCTGGAACTATTTTTGGTGGATACACACCACCAGGGAGACTCTGGACGAGCATTGTCTTTTTTGTGGCAGTATGGCTAACAACCGACTATCATGCGCTTTCCATCAGGGGAAGCACATAATGTGTTCATAAAATTATGTCAAGGTCATGCCACTAGGACAGACAGTGGTATAACTTTGCATCCTTTGTGGGTGCACACGCGCCCACAAACCAAATGTCTCCACCCCACAAAATGGTCAAAGAAACTGAAATGTCCCCTGTTCCCACACCTCTTGCGGCAAGATTATTTCTGATTTTTGTTCTCCCGCCTCCTGCAAAAATAAAATGGCACGGTCAATCATATAATCTGCACTCACGAGGATGTTGTGACTATTGCACCCCGAAGCACAGGGAAGCCTTCAAGAAGTTCAGTTTTATTTTGAAACATGTATAATTTTCTGAGTCGACACGGAAAGGATGAAAATAGTTCGGTACTGTTTCCTCACATTTCCGATCTCAGAGCCCTGAAGGTGCCCAGAGGTGAAAAAGTGTCCAGCCTGTCACCTACAGAATATCAGACACCGCGAGGCTGTCACATGCTGAAACAAATGCTGTCACAGGCAGCATGAAATTACGTTCAATTTTGCCTTCAAGCAATGGCAAACACACTTCTCTTTTTCTGTTTCGGTGGCTAGATATCATGCAGTCAACTGGTTTGTGTGATATTACAATGCATTGTTACGGTAGCTACTGGAGCGCAGAGACAGCATCATGGTACTGCCATTCAGCCACACATGACGTAAGCCTCGATGAACCACGCACGTAACCTCCGTTTCCCTCATGCCCCGCAAGCTCAGATTCATGCTAAAGTCGTTCCGTTTCCCAGTGACATGCCATGTGCAAGAAATTAGGGCCGTCGACAGTCAACAGCACTGTTAAATCACGATTACACAAAACATGTATGGTGCATGGAACCATCAGATCCGTGGAGAAGTACAAACACTGATCAGCATGTTGAAAAATTGAGGTAAGCAAACCTGATGCAGTTCCTTGCCATGCACTGCAGCAATAACAATGATTAAATGTTTCAGACAATATCTATGCACTCAAATATTCTCAGATATCGGAACATGCCGATTTAGTGCACAATTTCGGCAAAAATAGGTCTCCTGGTGTTTGGGCCAAGCCCCGTATCTCTCCTTGGATCTGCCACGGACCGTAAATTGTCACCATAACTGTGAATGTTTTTCAAATTTCTCTCACCTACGCTGGTTGCCAAGTAGCAAGCTTTTTCACTTCTGAAGGTGCCATTCACAATGTTACATTTATCGAAGAGGATTATATACACCCGTGACTTTGCAAACAATGCTTGCGGAGCTACACATCTCAAACAGGAGAAATTCAATTTTGACAAAACTTAGTGACAGCTATTTCTAGGGCTAAATGGTCAGTTATGTTCACGCAACAATCAATAGTTTGGGAGCCCATCGTCCTTGAATATGCTATGTGCTCAAAAACAACACCACCATCAACTATTTCATCGGCTTAGCTCTATGTGGAAGTGGATTATTCCATTAAGCGTTGCGTAAACCTCGAGCGAATCGAAGAGCTACATGTTTGGTCACTGTCGACCACGTCGTGTTCGAGGTGTCTTGCGCTGCCTATCGACATGACCAGTGGACGACGTAACTGTGCTTAATCCCCTCAATTTCAGCTCAAGTCCACTGGGGACTACGAGGACGCGCTGGTCGCACTCTGCGGAGGAAAATAGTCGCACCGGCGTGCAGTAGGGCAGCCTGATGTGCTGATCAGGCTGTCCTGATCAGGCTGTCCTGATCAGGGACAGCCTGATCAAGGAAAGCGGTCTGCTGCCCCTTTTTCCTTTTTTTTTTTTTTTTTTCTTTTTCTGCCCCGTGGGGTTATGTTTCTTTTTTTTTTCTTTTTTTTCTTTTTTTTTTTTTTTTTTCTTTCCCTTCGGGTTTTTTTTTTTTTTTTTTTTTTTTTTTTTTTGTTTTTTTTTTATTTTTTGTTTTTTTTTTTTTAATATTTAAATTTTTTTTTTTTTTTTTTTTTTTTTTTTTTTCTGGTTTGGGCCCGCTCTTTTAATTGTGGTTGGGTTTGGGTTTCCCCCCCCCCTTTTTTTTTTTTTTTTTTTTTTTTTTTGGTTTTGGGCGCCCCTGGGTTTTGGTTGGGGGGGGGGGGGGGGGTTTTTTTTTGTTTTTTTTTTTCTTTGGGTGGCCTATATTGTTGGTTAAAACCAAAAAGTTTTGGATACGCATCTCCCAGTGGCGTCGCCACGAAATTCTTCCAGGGGGGCAAGGTCGAAAGGGGGCCTCCTGTTCCCCGAAAGGGGGCCTCCATTGTGTTAGGGTCTCATATTGTTTTTAGGCTCTTGTACTATGGTTCGAGGATGGGGAACATGATTTCATATTGGTTTTTTGTTTGTTCTTGGCATGGTGCATCATTTACTCAAAACGCAATAGCACTAATCATTTTCGCTGAAAACTGGACCATACCAGGGTATAAATAAGTAATATTTGGATAAATACATAAGTGCCAAAACAAACCATCGTCTCAATGCTTTCTCGAATCTTCCCGCTGGCCTCTAGATTGCAGCGAGCTGGCGGGGCTGGTGCTAAGCATATCTTACAGATATCTGCCATTGATCAACCCACTTTTAAGTCCTCCAAGTCTAACTGAATATAGCTAGATTCATCACTACTGTTATTTATTCTCACCAGCTTGATGTCATAAGCAAAGCTTGAACGACCATTTCTCAGTCCAAGGACGACAATTTCGTAAAGGTGACAACGAGAAGTGGATTGCATTGTTTTTTTAGCGTCATCTTAGGAATTTGTTTATTTTTATAACATTTGGTGCTGGCTGCAAGGCAACTGTCACACGAGCTAAAATATATCCTCAGCGAATAAATTCACGGCAAGAACAAGCATTGAACACCAATGCATAAATGACAATGCAACAATGCAACAATGTCAGTACATACATAATCCAAGCCTTCAAATTCCACGCCGTCACGCCCATCGTTTTCGCTGTGCTGTACCGTTTTGTAAATGACGTTGAGAAGGTATGGAAGCTGGGAAGCTCTAATCATGCAGGCTGTAATAACAGAAAAGAAGTTTGTTGGAAGAAAATGCATTTAAAAACATCATTCATCCCATTTCATATGGGGCACGGATGTTGTATTGTATGCTTATGAGGGGTAATTTGTCCCCTCAATGTTGGCTTTTCCCCATGGGCGTGTGTTTCGGAAAATTATTGAGGGACCAGTGGAGTACCTATATTTGCGTCAAGCAGGATGGGGCAAACGGATTTGCAGGGGGGGGGGGCACCTACGCCCATTACAAAGGCCTTGGATTTCGACCGCTATTTTGTCAAAGGGTACATTTCGAAATAATATAATTAGTCATCAACTAAATTGTCCTGTGGAGGGGCCTAATCTACCACTATGGTTTCTGATTGGTCGGATTTCAACCCGAACTCCACCACTCATTTCTAAGGTTTTCTTTTGGTATCCCTTTTAAGTTACCTCACACTGCTGAAATTACACCTATACCACAAACCCGGATCGGTATCCCAAAAAATCAAGCTGGAGCCCTCCAAAAAGGAGAGATTACAACAAATAAATGTCCGGGTCAGGAAAATGGCTCTGTTGCATCGAACATTTTTTTTCCAGATACCTTCAAAAATTGCGTATGACACCGAAAAGCAGACCGGATCTCGAAAAATCGAGGTGGGATGCAAAACATGGCGTCAGAGGTTCGAAAAATCAGGCCGGGATTCGGACTTTTAAAAAAAAAACCAGAAAAGATCCATAAAAATCGCGTTGAGCCCAGAAAGCTGGCGTTGGGTCTCCGGAACCACGCGCCTGGGCGCGATAAGTCGCGCTGGGACCCAGAAAAACTCACACCGAAGCCCCAAAATCATACTGGGGCCCCACAAATGTGCGTCAGAAGCCCCAAATATACACAGCGGGACCCTAAGAGTACAACGGTGCCAGAAAGTACAACTAACCCTCCAAAGCGCACAGAGTCTCCCAAAAAGCGATAGGGTCCTAAAACATGCGTTGCAGCCCTAAATAAACATACCGGGAGCTCTAAGAAAAATACACTGCAAGCTCGCAAGGCGCACAGGGGCCATGAGAACGCACAAGGGCCTGGACAAGAGGCTGGGGCCACAAAAGGCAACATGGTTCCGAAACGTACAAAACGACCGGGAGCTAAATAAACACATCGGGATCTTCGAAAACGCCCCGACACGTAAACAATTATCGGTGCACAAAAAAAAAACACAACAAAGCCCTAAAACGAGCAGGGTTTAGAAGATGTATTAGGCCCATAACTTCAAAGTAAAATGTATTACCCACCACTTTAAAATACAAAATTTTACAATTTCAGGCATTCCAGTTCATAGCACCCGGTCGCCACGACGGCAACGTCAGTGCACGTGCACACCCATTTTTCGTATTCGGTGCATTCGCCACACTTCGTGCGATGCTATGGTTTCTGCTAGGCCTTCTGCGTTTTGCTAATTGCTGCCACATGATACACTTGCGCCATATTTGGCGTGATGGAATGATTCGCATGGGCGTTCGCTTCGAAAAGTCGATTGATTAAATTCGATCATTAGTTTCCTACTTCCCACATTTTCTGGTAGCTATGAAATGCGGTTTCCGCTGAGCTTTGATGCACTTCATATCTTTGCTGCTATCCTCCCAGATTTGATACCGAACCGAGGCCAAGCCTCGGCGTTCTTTTTTGGACCCGTTGCGTCTTTCTTGGTCTATGATTGTGTATTTATTATGGCTCCAAGCCATTTTTGTTAGGGGCCTAAAGCATTTTCGAACCCCATGCTCGTTTTAGGGTTTGTTGAATTTTTGTGCACCGAGGATTTTTTTGACGTGTCAGGGCGTTTTCGAAGATCCCGATGTGTTTATTTAGCGCCCGGTCTTTTTGTTTGTTTTGGAACCATGTTGCCTTTTGCGGCCCCAACCACCTTTTCAGGCTATTGTGCGTTATCATGACCCCTGTGTGCCTTGAGAGCTTCCGGTGTATTTTTTAGACCTCCCGGTATGTATATTTATGGCTGCAACGCATGTGTTAAGGCCCTGTCGCTTTTTGTGAGACTGTGCGCTTTGGAGGGTCAGTTGTATTTTCGGCCGCCGTTGTGCTCTTAGGGTCCCGATGTGTTTATTTTGGGCTTCTGACGCACACTTGTGGGGCCCAAGTACAATTTTGGGGCTTCGGTACGATGTTTCTAGGTCCCAGAGTGGCTTATCGCACCCAGGCGCGTGGTTCCGGAGACCCAACCCCAGTTTTCTGGGCTCAATACGATTTTGTGAAACTATTCTGATTTTCTTAAAAGTTCGAATCCCGGCCGGATTTCTCGAGCCCCTGGCGCCATGTTTTTGTATCCCACCTCGAATGTTCGAGATTCGGTTTGTTTTTCGGTGCCGTACGCAATTTGTGAAGGCATCTGATAATATGTTCGGTGCTCCAGAGCCATTTTTTTTACCTGAGCATTTAGTTGTTGGAATCAATCCTTATTTTGGAGGGCTCCAGCTTGATTTGTGTTTGTGTTTGTGGTCACACTGTGCTTACGTGTGGCCCTAGACGGCAATTTTTTAGAGCCGCAACGTGACTACCGATGGGAATTGTGGGTCCCAAGCGCGATATTTTGTGGGCCCGGTTCGAGTTTGTGCGATGCGTTATATTTAGCTGTGGCCCCAACGCGATTTTGGCGGTTCCTGTCGCAATTTTTCGGGCCTCGGAGCGAGTTTTCCGGGGCTCGCCGTATTTATTTGGAGACCCATACGCGAATTCTGGTGGACCGACGCGAATTTTGGTGGCCCCAGCGCGATTTTTTAGGCCCCGACACGATTCTTGGGAGCTTATCCCTCTCAGGATGGAGGGGGCATTTGCCCCTTTGATATAGCACTGCGGCCACTGAAGGAGTTTTTTTTTGTCCCAGAGTGACATTCCGGTTAAAATTGATTTGGGGGGGGGGGGGCAGCTGCAACTTTTGGGGCCTCGGCGCGACCTTCTGGGCCTCCAGTGTGATTTTCAAGGGCTGTGACGCGACTTTTTTGGGTCCAATGTGATCTTTCGGGCCCCGACGTCAATTTCTTGGATCCCTAGCGCCAGCTATAGCGGCCTCGACACTTTTTGGGGGTCCAATGCGTTTTGGAGGCTTTTGGCGTCATTGTTCGGCCCCCAGAGTGATTCTCCATGTCCGGATTGTTCTTCGTTGCTCCGGCTTCTTTTGTCTTGGTCCCAATGAGACTGTTGGGTCACGGTACGACCTGTCGTGCCCCTGGCATGATTTTCGTGGTCCGGGCGTGAATTTTTGGTACCCCAGGCTCAGCGTAATATGCGGGGGCCCCAGCCGGATCTTTTGGGGCCCATATCGTGATTTTAAAATACCCAGACTCGACTCTTACTATTTCTTAGGGGGTTCTTCTTGCAAATTATAGGCCTACTGTCGCGTCGTCTCATTTCCTGGAGCCTTTTTACCGGTTTTCGATGTCTCCTTGTGTGTCCTACCCTCCTCCATATTCAATGGTCCTCCTCTCCCGTCTTGGAGGGCCTCCTCTTGCATTCTGGCCCTTTAACATGGCATGGGGCTTCCTCTCATCTTCGAGGGGCATTTTCTGCCAAATTAGGGGCCTCTTGCCACGCCTCGTGTGCCTCCTCCTTTATCCTGGCAAAGCCTTACCCGTCTTGAGGGATCTTCAATTTTGGAAACCTCACCTCCTTCCATACCTGCTATCACTCCCATCTTAAGGGCCTCCCCTGATTTCCTGGGAACACTTTCCGGTCTTCGGGACCTCATTTGGTCCTGGAGATCTACTCCTTCTCGAGTCCGGCAGGTGCCTCATTTCTCTTCTAGAGGCCTTCTTTTTCAAATTAGGGGCCTCCTCTCACGTCTTGGGGCCCTCCTGCTCTGCGCTCTGGATTCGATCTTTACCCATCTTAGGGGTGGTCTCTTATCTCCTGGTGGACTCCTCTTCTCTCCCAGGCGCCTCCTCTGCCAAATTACTGGCAACCTTTCCTATCTTAGTGGCCTTGTTATTTCCCGGGGACCTTCTTAGCGGTCTTCGAGCCTTCTTTTCCGCTTGGGAGCCATCTCTCTTATCCAATGGCCTCTCTCTCCTACTTTAGGGGACTCCTCGTTCATCATGGGGTCTCATTTCCAATCTTGTGTCGTTCTCTTCCGAATTAGGTGCCTCCTGCCACGTCTCTGGATCATCCTTTTCTATATCGGTGGAACCTCACCCGTTTGAGGCCTGCTTTTGCGTCCCCGAAACCTCATCTCATATCCAATGGCTTCCTTTTCCGTCTTAGGGCCTCCTCTCATATGCTGGGGCCTCCTTTCCGGTGTTGGAGCCTCTTTTGCAATCCTGGTTGCCTCCGTGCCATTTTTGACACTCTCTTGATTTCTGGGGACTCCTACCCTCTCCTAAGTGACCCCTTTGTCAAATTAGGGGCCTCCTCTCACGTCATGGGGGCCTCCTTATCTGTGTCTGGAGCCTCATTATCCTCTTAGCAGGGTGCTTTTGCGTCCTAGTCCTAGATCTTCTCTTCCAGGTTCCTCCTCTTCCAAAATATGGGCCTCATCTGGCTAGTCTCGGTGGCCTTCTCTCATTCCTGCGCAGACCTTCTTACCCGTCTTGGGGCCCCTATTGCGTCCGGAGAAGTCTCCCCTATCAGGTCTTAATTTTATATTGCAGGGGCATCCTCTTCCGTCTTGGGGGCCTCGTTTTCCAACTTAAGAATATCCTGCCACCCATCGGAAGCCTTTTCGTCTAACCTGGGTGGCTTCTTGCCCGTCTCGGTGGCATCCTTTCCGTCCTGAGGGCCTCCTTTTCGTGCTGGGGTCTCCTTTTCGTCCTGGGGCCTCCTTTTCGTCCTGGGGGGGGCTACCTTCCTATCTCTGTTCTAAGTCTTAGGGGCCTCCTTTTGGTCCTTGGGTGCATCCTTTTCGTTCTAGGGGCATCCTTTTCGTCCTGGGGCCTCCTTTTAGTCCTGGGGGGCCTCCTCCCAATCTCTGTTCTACGTCTTGGGGGCTTTCTTTGCGTTCTGGGGCATCCTTTTCGTCCTGGGGGCCTCCTTTTCGTCCTGGGGGCCTCCTTTTCGTCCTGGGGGCCACCTCACAATCTCTGTTCTACGTCTTAGGGGCCTCCTTTTCGTCCTGGTGGCCTCCTTTTCGTCCTGGGGGGCCTCCTTTTCGTCCTGGGGGCCACCTCACTATCTCTGTTCTACGTCTTAGGGGCCTCCTTTTCGTCCTGGGGGCCTCCTTTTCGTCCTGGAGTCCTCCTTTTCGTCCTGGGGACCTCATCCCAATCTCTGTTCTACGTCTTGGGGGCATCCTTTTCGTCCTTTGGTGCATCTTTTTCGTCCTGGGGTTGGTTGGTTGATTGTTGGAGTGTAGGGGCGCATAGACTGCGTCATTCGTCCTGGGGGCCTTCTTTTCGTCCTGGGGGCCTCCTTTTCGTCCTGGGGGCCTCCTTTTCGTCCTGGGGGCCTCCTCCCAATCCCTGTTCTACGTCTTGGTGCCTTCCTATTCGTCCTGGGGCCTCCTTTTCGTCCCGGGGGGCCTCCTTTTCGTCCTGGGGGCCTCCACCCAATCTCTGTTCTACGTCTTGGGACCTCCTTTTCGTCCTTGGGTGCCTCCTTTTCGTCCTGGGGCCTCCTTTCCGTCCTGTGGGCCTCCTTTTCGTCCTGGGGGCCTCCTTCCAGTCTCTGTTCTACGTCTTGTGGGCTCCTTTTCGTCCGTCGGTGCATTCTTTTCGTCATGGGGTCTCCTTTTCGTCCTGGAGGCCTCCTTTGCGTCCTGGGGGCCTCCTCCCAATCTCTGTTCTACGTTTTGGGGCCTCCTTTTCGTCCTGGGGACCTCCTTTTCGTCCCGGGGGGCCTCCTTTTCGTCCTGGGGGCCTCCTCCCAATCTCTGTTCTACGTCTTGAGGCCTCCTTTTCGTCATGGGGGTCTCCTCCCAATCTCTGTTCTACGTTTTGGGGCCTCCTTTTCGTCCTGGGGGCCTCCTTTTCGTCCCGGGGGCCTCCTTTTCGTCCTGGGGGCCTCCTCCCAATCTCTGTTCTACGTCTTAAGGCCTCCTTTTCGTCATGGGGGCCTCCTTTTCGTCATGGGGCCTCCTTTTCGTGCTGGGGGCCTCCTCCCAATCTCTGTTCTACGTCTTGGGGCCTCCTTTTCGTCCTTGGGTGCATCCTTTTCGTCCTGGGGTCTTCTTTTCGTCCTGGGGGCCTCCTCCCAATCTCTGTTCTACGTCTTGGTGCCTCATTTTCGTCCTGGGGCCTCCTTTTCGTCCTGGGGGGCCTCCTTTTCGTCCTGGGGGCCTCCTTCCAATCTCTGTTCTACGTCTTGGGGCCTCCTTTTCGTCCTTGGGTGCATCCTTTTCGTCATGGGGTCTCCTTTTCGTCCTGGGGGCCTCCTTTTCGTCCTGGGGGCCTCCTCCAAATCTCTGTTCTACGTCTTGGAGCCTCCTTTTCGTCCTGGGGCCCTCCTTTTTGTCCCGGGGGCCTCCTTTTCGTCCTGGGGGCCTCCTCCCAATCTCTGTTCTACGTCTTGAGGCCTCCTTTTCGTCATGGGGGCCTCCTCCCAATCTCTGTTCTACGTCTTGGGGCCTCCTTTTCGTCCTGGGGGCCTCCTTCCAATCTCTGTTCTACGTCTTGGGGCCTCCTTTTCGTCCTTGGGTGCATCCTTTTCGTCATGGGGTCTCCTTTTCGTCCTGGGGGCCTCCTCCCAATCTCTGTTCTACGTCTTGGGGCCTCCTTTTCGTCCTGGGGGCCTCCTTTTTTGTCCCGGGGGGCTCCTTTTCGTCCTGGGGGCCTCCTCCCAATCTCTGTTCTACGTCTTGGGGCCTCCTTTTCGTCCTGGGGGCCTCCTTTTCGTCCCGGGGGCCTCCTTTTCGTCCTGGGGGCCTCCTCCCAATCTCTGTTCTACGTCTCTTATAGAGACCTGATGATATTTCCTGGTGGCCTCGTCAGTCTTGAGGCCTCATTGACAGCATGATATTCTGTCCCGTCGGCCTCCTTGCTCACCTTTTTTTGCTGTGCATTTGCGGATAGGGGCCTCCTCAAATTTCAGGGGGGCGCCGCCCCCCAGTTTCACGGCAGGGGGGCGACTGCCCCCCTGCCCCCCGGTGGCGACGCCCTTGGCATCCCCCTTTCCTTGGGGGGGGAGAAAAAAAATTTATTTTTTTTTTAAAAAAAAAATTAAAAAAAAAAAAAAAAAAAATATTATAACAAATATTTTTTTTTAAAAAAAGATTATAACCCAAATAAATTATTTTTTAAAAAAAAAGTTTCCTTAGGGGGAAGGGACAAAAGCACTTGCTTCTATTGACGACCCCTGATTGAGGAGAAAATGAAATTCCTACACCATCAAATATAACAGGGTAGTTTGGTGGAAACAATAGCTTTGCATCAAATGCCACCAGTGGCGCTGTACTTGCCTGCCCTTAATGGGGAGGGGAAGCTGCTTCACATTTAAGCGGGGGAGCATTCATAACATTCATGTTCTTTTACTACCAAAGTTCATAACGCCCAAAACTCACGCCAAGAACCATAACGTCAAAAAAGCGAAATAAAGTGCAAAAAGGTCTTGAATAGGATGCGTTCACAATGTCCAACGATCACAACCTACAAAACTGGCTTCATAGGGAGCGTTCATAACCTCTAAAGATCATTTATGTCCAAGGATCATGAAGTCCAAAATAGTTCACCCAGTTGTCCGCTAGAGGGGCCGGTAGAACCCCTGGCGGTGAAATACTGCAGCTGTGTCTCCGCTTTCTTTCACCAGGTGGCAGCAACGTACGGTCTGTGCACCTGCAGTTTCTTGGAGCTGCTGCCAAATGTCGTCTGGTGATTCATTGCCAAAAGAGCTCGGTTGCGGCCGATTCATGAGCTTCCTGTCGCGGTATGGTGCTGGACGCTGTGCCTGCAACAGGGAAACCTTACATCCCGCCTCTTGCCCTCACTCATACAGCGCCGCCCATAATGGTGCCGTATGGTGGCTAAAAAATGTAACGCGAGGAGCCATGAGTGAGTCACACCATTGCGTTTTGAACTCATTAGCTTTCATCATTGCTGAGGAGCGCAATGACCGACGCAGTCGATGCGCCCCTAACCTGTCTCTATTGCTGAACCCTCCTAATAGCTCCGCCCCTCGGCGATGTCTCCTGGAATATGCTGCACCGTTTCCTATATTGTACAGATCGAATATGCACGCCTCACGCGCACCCCCTGCCCCTATCCTCCCAAAAAAACACGATAATGAAACATCATCTAGGTGCAGTGGCAACAGTAGATTATCTACAATATTTCGATTGGCAGGCCTATAGGAAAATGAGTCGCCCCATGACGCATCATTTCGATGATTAATGCGTAATGTCTGGAATTACTGGCGGCGTCCAAGCGTCACATTCGCATACAAATATAGGCAAAGGATACGGTTTCCATGAAAACGTCACGGTGAGCACTTCTTGGTCACATGGTATGACATACATATTCGATATGCATTGCATAGCCTGATTTAAGCATTTGGTTACGTACAGTGGCGCACCGGAGGGGCCCAGGGGCCCGGCCCCCCCCCATGAGACCAAAGTGCCCTTTTGGCCAAAAGTGCCCTTTTGACCGGAAAGTGCCCTCTTGGCCGAAATGTCCCATATTTAGCCCAAAAATCACCTGCCTTATCATAAAGCAGGTGATTTTCGGGCTAAATTTGGGACATTCCGGCCCAAAAATCATTTTTTCTAGCAATTTTAAAACAAATTGCTTGCCAACCCCCCCCGGTCAACAAACCATCCAGTGTGCCCCGGGCCGCAAAGTGCCCTTTTGGAGCCGGTCAAGTGCCCTTTTGAAGCCGGCCAAGTGCCCTTTTCGGTCCGGGCCCCCCCATGGAAAAATCCTGGGTGCGCGCCTGGTTACGTATCAGGCGACTGATCATTTTGATTTCATGTTGCCTCCGATTTTCCTAAACGCTTAGAATCCTTCGAAATGAATGTCCTTCGATATTCCGTATCATCACTTCGCAACATAGATATATGGGGGTCAAATGTGTTAAAGATGAAATCCAAGGTCATTTGGAAAGTATATTCCTAAATTTTCCGAACAGTTAATGGGTTCGAAAAAATCGCGCCGAAAACAGAACAAAATCACGCTTGTGCGCCAAACAACACATAGGAACCAAAAAATTAAGCCAGGGTTTCGAAAAAATTAAGGAGGACCCTGAAAAATCAATCCGGTCCCGGAACATTGACCTGGGGCAACACATATCGTGGCTAACGCTCTCAAACTCGAATAGGACCAAGAAAAAAGTTCCGAAGCCGCCAAAATATTGTACCGGGCCCCAAAATTGAACCAGGGAACCGAAAAATCACTTCGGGAACAGGAACTGCGATCGAGGCTCCGAAAACTTCCCAAGAGGTCTCGAAAAAAACGCGCTAGGCCCAGAAAACTCGTGTCCGCGTCCCCACAACCACCTCGGGGCCTCGAAGAGAGCCGTCGAAAGAATACTGGAGTGTAGAATAGGTCGAAATGGAGACGAGGGAGTGAGATTAATCAAGTTGCCCACAGTCAAAGCTAGAAGGAATTGATCGACTGAAATGGCGAAGTCATCAGCGTGCCGCCACTGACCGTTCACAAGCAAGCTGTTGAACGAGACGCAACAGTCGTCACCAAGGTTACCAACTTTGTAATCGGAGAGAGCGCCAGATGTGGCTTCATCTGCGCCAGGCTGAAGCGCCGTCCCCCAGAGCACTAAAAGGAAATACTGGGTGAGCTACCGACTAATTTGTGCATGGCAAAGTAGCTACGTCTTCTCCCTTGGACCTTCGAACCTCCCTCACATGGATAGACAACTCCAAGTATGAAATGTCTATAGATGGCGTAGTGTTGACACAGTGGAAGCAATGGGATGTTGAGTGATATTCAATTACAAAGGAATTAGAAGCCATTGCAGGTTCAAATTGAGATCAGCAAATTGATGCACTGAACACAAAAAAAAAATCCATTATGGTTCATGTTTATGTTTCTCCCTTATTTACATTTTCCTGGCGATGTATAAATGATGGTGATAGGCAGGTATTCACAAAGTGAACATTCAGTTTGAACCAATTGCTTCATGTTAAAAATAATACCTTTATAGTCCATATCCGGGGACATTTAAAAGATGAGGGTAGATTGTCCTCGTCCAAATCGACTTGGCCTTTTACGCAGTTCCTAGATTCACCTATGTTTGTGGATAGGTGTCGAAGGAATACGTTCTTCCAAATATCCCTACTGCATTCCCCTCTAGTTTCGTGGAATGCCCCGGCCTCGAAAGCGCGCATACTTAATGCATGCACATGTGCACATGTACTCCCCCTCACCACATGTACGCCCAATCATCCCTGATCATTCAGAAGGAATTTTATTTCTTCAGACAGCCGACAACTTCCCTGCGCGGCTGACTTTCAGACGGTCACGTGACAACGATCTCCGACAGGGGCAAAGGTGCACCTTGATGACTGACTCCGCCGTGCCCTCGGGCGTATCTGTGCGCGAGCTGCGATGCACGAGCGGCGAACGCCGACGGCAGATGGCAGCAGTCGAGCGAAGGATTGCGTGCTTTGCGTTGCGACGGCGGTTCCGGTCGTGGTTCCGGTCGTGGTTCGGTCGTGGACTTGACACAATACCTAAATATCGGGGTCGCATTCCTAGGTCTGAGCCACCACTGCGTGTTTGAGTGACAGTGACAGTGAAACGTGCTTGCGATGGAGACGTGTGGCACAGTTGATGTGCGCGAACAGCCATCGCCGTTTAGGCTTTGTGTAGCCCTGCGATTATGGTCGAGGAAGTGCTCCGGTAGTTCGGTGTCGCCGAAACTGCAACATCTCAGCCGGTGACGTACCGCCTTTGTCTAAGTTACACTGTCGTATTGTATCTGCTTCATTGTTCATTACATTGCTCAGTCTATCAGTGTGATGTGTCTGTCGTAATCAAGTTCATTACATTGCTCAGTCTATCAGTGTGATGTGTCTGTCGTAATCAAGTTCATTACATTGCTCAGTCTATCAGTGTGATGTGTCTGTCGTAATCAAGTTCATTACATTGCTCAGTCTATCAGTGTGGTGTGTCTGTCGTAATCAAGTTCAGCGGATGTCATCGTGTGTGAGGGTTGGGCTGTCAGCCAGATCCCTAGGCGCCCTGTGGAACTGTGGATGCTCTGTTTCCCTTTTTTCCACAAAATGATAGCACAAAATCAGGCGACGCAAAGTAAAATGACACGAATCCGATTGTCTTTGTTGTTGTTTAGAGATTTCATTCCTGGATTTAGGCCTATATGAATAATGGGAAACAACGCGGAATTTCTGCCACCAGATGGCAGTGCAGGCGACTGTGAAACCGCAGTCAGCAAACTGCGGCCCGCCACCGTTGGAAGTGTGTGGTGGGAGGTTGTTGATGCCGGATTTCAATATATTTTCGCGTCATATTCCAGTAACCATTTAGAGACCTGGATGTTAGCTGTGTTTCTAAATTCAGGGCGTTGGTTCCCAACCGAGGAATCCCGAAAAAGGAATATATAAGAAGGAAAATGTAAAGAGAAGCCTCCTTCATGCGGCTTAAACACTCCCGTGCATGTGCGACACCTTTCAATGAGTCAAGGAGATGATGTTACTGAAACGTGGCATGGTGAGTATTGCCTGACCAATGTGAAGTATGATAATGCTTCATTACCGACGAGTGACTATCTTTCCTCGTAATGCTGTTTAAAGGAAACTAACCACCTTGCCGACATTCTGCAATCATACTAATTAGGGGTATTGGCACCTGAAAATGATGAATATGACATTGGTTTTGCGAAATATTATGCCCATACTTCAAAAAACGGGATTTTGGAAGTTTTTTTTCTTTTTTATCATAGGCCTCTAAAGGTTCGCCAAGAGAGGAATATAAATGATATAATATAATATATAATATATATATAATTATATATATTATATATATATATATATATGTAATATATATATATATATATATATATATAATTATATAATATAAATATAATATAAAATAACAAATTTCAGAACGCCAAAGGAATTTTCACAACGCCCACCGAGTCTGTCCATGTCCCAAAACCGATGATAAAAGGCCTTATAACTTCGGCTGGAAGATGTTTTGGACCGAACGGAGTATGAGTAAGTGATTTCTCGACGTGGTCTTCAAAACTGCTATCTCAGTTAAAATCCCATTATAAAGGTGGTTAGTTTCCTTTAATTATGGTTTATGGTTAGGGCAATGCCCATTGTTTCGTTGAAGTTAAGGTATGTTGGATATCAGCATGGGCTCTATGCAGGCACCAGATTCGTTGTTGTACGTACTTTTAAAGAGCACCTTCCCCAGGAGTAGATACATGGAGGAGATTAGGGCGTCCTCCCCCCCCAGGAAAAGGTGGTGCCAGGGGTGTCGATTTTTTAAAAACATTGGGGGGCCGAAGTGCCAACGAACTAGACCCCCCACCCCCCCACCCCAAAAAAAAAACTCATCGGATTTAGCCCACTATATTTTCAGATCTCAGAAATTCTGATTTTTTATTCGACGATGCGTATGTTTATGTTTATTAAGCATCCTCACCAACGGGGAAAATCGTCCAATAACTGGTGAAGTCACATAATTAAAAGAGCAGTGTTCAGTACATGTCAACATAACAACTCTTGGTTGGTTATTGGTTCTACGACACGTCGACCATTGTGTCATATAGCGTCGCCAATCTCTCACGCCGATTGGTCGCGGGCGAAGAGTAGCGACAGGTGAGACTCGAACTCACCAACATAACAACTCTGAGTAATAGCATGCGACTGCAGTGCCATATAGTGGGCTTGGATCTATCGTCACCGTCACCGCCACCGTCACTGTTACCCTCCTCCTCACTCCACACACCAACAAACACACACCGGCTTAAATAAAAATACTTCAGCGATCAGATGCAGGCTAAAACACATCGGCATTGATGAAGCATCAGACCACAGCCGACCTGAACGGTGAGACGATGGGTGAAAGTATTTCCTTGGTGCCTAACGTTAGGGAGGGGAATTTTTCCCTTTAGTACGCCACTGCGGCTGCTCAACGTGTTTTTTTCCGAAGATTGCACGATCGAGAGTAGAAAGGCCCTTCGGATAATTTTCCCATTCTTAATTTTCCGGTGCTCTGGTCGATTCGATGGAGTCTCCTTGTGGTTTTTGTGGTGAAGTCTATTTTCATAAGCCCCCTGCAGGCTATTTTTGGAACCCGGTACGATTCTTCTGGCTCTCGGTGCGTTTTTTTCCGGTGCCCAAACAGGTTTCTTTTCCGGCGTCCGACGACTTCCTATTTTGTGGATCTTTGACGCAATTTTTCCGTCCGCAAGGTGACATTCCGGGTATATATTGGTACTTGGGAAGCCAGCTGCAACTTGTGGGGCTCCGGCACGACGTTTTGGCCCCAGTGAGATTTTTAAGAGAAGCAGCGTGAATTTTTTTTTGTCGAAGTGCGATTTTTTGGGGCCCGTCGTCACTTGTTGGGATCCCTTGCGGTGGCTACGACACGTTTGTGGGGGCCCAACAAGTTTTGTGGGCTTTTGGAGCTATTGTTGAGATCCCAGATTGATTTTCCGTGTCCGGACTGTTTTTCATTTACCCGGCTTCATTTGTTGGGTGATCTCAACGAGACTTTTAGAGCCCCGGTGGGACCTGTCAGGCCTCTGGCGTGATTTTCAGGGGCCCGGGTGATAATTCTTAGTACCCCAGTCTCGGCGTGATTTTCAGGAGGCCCCGGCCCGACCGTTTGTGGCCCCCGTCGTTATTTTCTTGAATCCCGGCACGACTTGTTTGCGGCCCCAACGTGATTTTCAGGGGCCCAGGTGCAAACTTTTGAGGCCCCAGCGTCATTATCGGGGCCCCTGCGCTACGTTTGGGGGCCCCAAAAGTGATTTTTTTTAGCCCCGGTGCGATTTTTGGTGGACCGAGGGAAATTTGTAGGGAGCATAGCGCATTTTTTTCCTAAGCTCGGCGAATTCTTGGGGGCCCCACAACCTATCAGGAGGGGG
This sequence comes from Ashinkailepas kermadecensis, assembly GCA_034440615.1. Classification (NCBI taxonomy): domain Eukaryota; kingdom Metazoa; phylum Arthropoda; class Thecostraca; family Neolepadidae; genus Ashinkailepas; species Ashinkailepas kermadecensis. The sequence continues at coordinate 278,013 of JAOTOM010004904.1, read as the reverse complement.
GGGGGGGTTGAGGCAACTGCCCACAATTCCCCCTCCCCATTCGGTATGGCACTGTGCCATGCAATGATGCAACATAAGAATCCAGGAATAGTTCATCTGTTTCATCACTCACATGTGATTTCAACTCCCCAGTTATCCAGACAGTTTGAGGAAAGTCAAACATCTGCTACATGGATCAGCAAGGATGGATTGTAAGGCAACATGGATACCATGAAATTCCGGTCACAGTAGTTATGCTGCAATACATACCTTCTTCAACAGACTGCTTTGGAGATGGATGAGTTCCTGAAGTTTGGTCAGGGCTGCCGTTGGAGGTGGATGGAGCAACACTGTGAAGGACATAACATATGGTTCAAGAGACTTGTTTCCATTAACAATACAGGGCATGAAGTAACATTTTCATTGACTTCTATGGTTTTCATTGGCTTCATTGACTTCTATGGTGTCCTGAGTAAGTAGGACAATCGAGATGGGTTTCTGTTATATGCATTGTAGAAGCAATGTTATAATGTAGCTTTTATACCCCAGTGAGAATGGTATGGATTCACTCATCAGTGAATTTGCAAACATACTGATATATCAGTTAACAACAATGCAGGGAGCTATGTGATCAACATGGTCTGTGCCCAAATAACTAAGTAACAATGCAGGGAATCTGCTGCATAACAGTTTGACCATAAATTAGCCATGATATATGGCATGATACTTCCCATGCTATTTAGAATAGTGAGCTATATTTTGTGTACAAACATCAGGACATTAGAAATGTTAATTAACGTTACACACATCAGTTCCTAACAAGTGTCAGCAATACATTTCCTTCATGTGCTTTAAACACGATTCAAGAAAGCACTGTCATCGATTTTAAACTTGCAAAAAGAGTGTGCCGCCTGGCATTTTGAGTGCTATTTGAGTGAATTTGCTGTCTTGTTAGTGAACTGACCACTTATTGAGATATAAGTACTTTAACTTTGCCTGCTTCCATCATGAAAATTTGTCATTTTCCAATACATCAGAAATCATCAGAATAACTTCTTGTCCACAAACCGGTGTATGCATTTCTATGAATTTCTCATATTTATTAACACAAATGATGTAGATCTGATCTGCAAATTTATAACTCAGAAAATGTTATCAGCACAGGATTCCATTCCGGAAAATATAGTACTTTCAACATGTTATTGTTCTTTGTCAAGCAATAAGTGCAATGCTCTCATGCAGCATGCAGATGGAGGTTCATCACGTGCACCAGGTAGCACAAAAAGAGATATTATTGCAGTCTAAGGTAACCACAAGACAGGTTTTACACCCATTTTACCTCCACGAATCATTCAAAGGAGCTAGGTTTTGCCTAGTTGCGTTAGGCTAGGCTTTTGTTGTAAGTTAGTAAATAAAAAAAGTCTTCGAAAACGGTTCAAGCTAGATTAGGTTATGTTAGACTTTTTAAGTTGAAAATGTTTTAGAACAAATTTTTTTTTTGGGGGGAGGGGAAATTGGGCATACAAATAATCATTTCTTGCATGGAAGTCTAGGCTAGGTTAGGTTAGGCTATGTTACATGTTTTTTTTATCTGAACATTATTTTTCATCCTATATTACTCAAATCCAAACCCCCTTTTCCATGTTATTTCTCCTCACAATTGAAAAGTGTGCATCTGTATAGGAAATGAGCGGTTACATCATGTTCAGCACATTAACAAACACTGCATTAAAAAAAGAAATTCAAAGAAGTCAGATAGTACCATGAGCTGAAAAATTACCCAAAAAGCCAGGTATTATCACAGTTTAAGGTAACCACAAGACAAGTTTTACACAATTTTACCTCCATGAAGCATACAAAGGGGTTAGGTTTGTCAGGTTAGGTTAGGCTTTTGTTGTAAGTTATAAAAAGAATCATTTGTTGGTAAATATTTTTTGTTAATTATTTTTCTTCAAAAAAATAATAAACAGTTCAGGCTAGCTTAGGTTAGGTTTTTTAAGTTGAAAATATTGGAGAAAATGCCTCGAAGATTTAAATTAAAAACAATTAATTTCTTGTATGGGAAGTTGAACTATGTTAGGTAAGGTTATCATACATCTTGAACATTATTTGCATGCTATATTTCCTTACTCTACACCATTTTCTTTGGTGTTATTTTCTACTCCCAATTGAAAGGCATGCATTTGCAGCAGAAAGGACATTAAATTTGTGCTTTTATGTGTTTTATTAATATTTTTTATTTAAATTTCCAATGCAATGTTTATGAATGTCACAAAGCTGATGGAACTACACAGTTTCTGTGCAAATGCTTCTGGTTGTGAGCAGGTTGTGAGCAAAATAACATTAAAAATGGGCTTGGAGTTAGTAACATAGCAATTAAAAGAAATATATTACAAATTCAACATAACCTAACTTAACCTAGCCTACCCTAGTGAAAAAGTCATACAGGATTCTCAGAAAATCCCCACGATCCTACAGGATCCTGTACATTTCCGCAGACACTCCTGCACAGACATGCGATCCTGCAGGACAACCCTGCAGGATTTGAGAAATATAAAAAGCTGTCCTACAGGATTGTAATATCGTGCATGACTGTCCTGCAGGAGTCCTGTAATGCAGTTATCAGTGACATATCTGGGGAGGGGAGCTGGGAGCATGTGCTCCCGCCCCATGGAAGCTGGCGCCCCTTCGGCCGGGAAGAGGCGCCCTCCGAGAAGGTTTGAGTGCATGGCTACTGTACATGATCATGTGGTTTATCGTGCAGAATTCTGACAATAATCATGCAAGATCCTTCACAAAACCATGAAGGGTCATGTACCATTCAGGTACAGGATGAAGTGTGATTCACATGCAGGATCCAGCAAAACTTACGTGCTGTAGGATTTATGTTCAGGAACGTGTAGGATTTATGTGCAGGACCCTGTAGGATTTATATGCAGGACACCACAAGATCCGGTAGGCTCCCATTCAATTTTTATGCAGGATCCTGCAGGACGGTCATGGATCCAACAGGATTGATGTAAAGAATCCTGCAGGACAGCCCTGGATGCGACAGGATTTATGTGAAGGATCCTGTAGGATTTATGTGCAGGATCATGCAGGACAGCTCTAGATCTGACAGGATTTATGTGAAAGATTCTACAGGATTTATGCGCATGATCCTCCAGGACGGCCCTGGATCCTACAAGGTGTATGTGATGGATCCTGCATGACAGTTATGGCGTAGCGGAGCGCGAGTGAGAGCACCAGCATGCTTGGCGGTTGACTGCTGTGCATGAGTGCTGCCATCTAATAGACGATGTGGTGTACTTAAGGTTCACCCTTTGATGTAAGATGAAAGTGTCATTAATCGTACTTAACCATGTCAATTATAGCTTGTTTCTCTGCTTATATCTAATGCCCTGTGTCCAATAGCCATCTGCCATAATAGCTGTCTACTTCACTCAACTGACTGACCTGTACGCTTTCACAAATGCATGTACTTTTCGATATCTTCGTTCTTCAATGTAATAAATAGGTTTCAGGCTTCAACTGTTCGGTTACCTATTGTGCCGGCATACAAATGTCCCATCTTGTGTCTCTGGGATCATCTCTCTGGAGGTCGACCACGCTTAGATAGCACACTTCATGGGTGTCAATTGGCGACAGGACCTCTCTGGCTTAAGACTAACCAGCATTACCTTTCTTTCATTACCTGAACACTACCACGGTACCTCTCATCCATTACCTGTCATCACCATAGTACCTTTTCTCCCTGGTGGCTTTCCCAGATCCTACGCCTGTCCACGCACCTAGGCGCTACAGTGGATTCGGCAGGATTTATGTGCAGGATCATGCAGGACAGTCCTGGATGACAGGATTTATGTGAAGGATTCTGCAGGATTTATGCGCATAATCCTGCAGGACAGCCCTAGATCCTACAGGATTTATGTGAAGGATCCTGCAGGATTTATGTGAAGGATCCTGCAGGATTCATGTGAAGGATCCTGCAGGATTCATGTGAAGGATGCTGCATGATTTATGTGAAGGATCATGCAGGACAGTTCTGAATCCGACAGGATCTATGTGAAGGATCCTGCAGGATTTATGGGCAGGATCCTGCAGGATCCTGTAGTATCCTTGTATCAATATCTCACACAGAATCCTGCAGGATCCCTCAAGACGCTGTCCTGCACAATTGTGCAGGACAATCCTGTAGGATTTTTCCACTAGGGTAACCTGACCTTGGAGAAAACAACTACAGAAAAATATATAGCAAGTTATTTTCTTGAAATTTTTCAAATGAAAAACCTAACCCATCTAATCTAACCAGAATTATTGTGCTTTAAGGTGGTAACTAGGCAAGTTATTACACATTTGCCTCCATAAAGCAAACAAATGGGCTATGTTTGGTGATGTTAGATTAGTTTAAGTGTTTAAGTTGGACATTTTTTGCAAAAATTGTTCCAAAATTTGAAAGAAATATATCTTTTTTCTTTAAAAGCAGCTTATGTTAGATTAAGTTAAGTTGGGTTACATTTTTTTTATTGTTAAAAAAATACATTGCTTGAAATTTTTACAACTTGATGTTTTGGTTTTGTTTTTCTCCAAAGGGAGGTTAAGCTAGGTTAGGTTAGGTTATGTTGCATTTTTGTATTTAACAAAAAGATACTTTACCCTATGTCACCCAATTCTAAGCTTTTTGTTGGTGTTATTTTGCTCACAGCCTGAAATGTAGGCATTTGTATAGAAAATGAGTGGTCCCATCATCTGAGTCACATTCATAAACATTGCATTGAAATGATACATTCCACGAATTCATAAAACACCTTAAAACACAAATTTACCAAAATGAGCAGTAACATCATGTTCATTACATTCCTAAACATTGCATGGAAACAAAATGAATCAGAAATTACCGCTGTAAATTTACCAAAAGGTGTGCCAACCCCTGGACGGAAATGCAACACTAGGTGCCCCAATCCTGGGCAGAAAGGGCACTAAGAGCAGTGGAACGAAAATATTAATAAAAGTAAACTAAAAACAGCTCTTCTTGAAGACAAACGTGATAGTTATGTGATATTAACATGGAAACCCTGAGCACAAATCAGAAAAAAGCATGGACTGGACTTTTTCGAGCTTACCTGCCAACTTCTTCAACTACTGTTCCTTTGGGAATTAAATATCAGCAAGCTATTTATTCACTATATAAAATCACACCAATCCGCAGATACATCAGAATGTGCGAAGTACAAAAACGAATAAGTACGACGTCACACGAGATTGGCCTCCGGATTAAACACTGCGCGCAATTGCCCCACAAATTGTCTTACCTCCGTCACATTTGTCACTGTAACCTCAAATTTAGACTTTAGGCGCTGGAATTTCTGTAACTGTAATTTTTTATTTGGATGTTACGATTTTGGATCTTCTGAGGAACGCCCATCACGATTTGTGACATTTAATACGCGCTAGTGTCTATCGATTCAAATCGACACCCCTGCTTTGGAGAAAAAAATAGAAACAAAAATTAAGCAATATATATTCTGAAAATTTTGTAAATTGAACAACCGAACCCAACTTACCCGAACCTAATGTCAGCTGCTTTTGAAGGAAAATTTCCGATTTTATTTTATTTTTGAAAATGATTGAACAATTTGTCCGAGGTAAACAACTAAACTAGCCTAACCTAGCCGAATCGGTATTATTGTGCTTTAAGGTGGTAACAAGACAAGTTTGTACACACATTTGCCTCCATATAGCAAGCAAATGGAATAGGTTTGGTTAAGTTAGGTTAGTTTAGGTTTTTCAAGTTGGAAAACTTTTTTTTTAATTCCAAAAACGTTTCCCCCCAAAATTGCAAGTTATTTGGTAACCTTGCGGTCTAAGGTGCTCTTTTTTTTCTTTAAAAAAAAAAAAATATGCAGAATACCATGTTTATGAAGGTGACTAAGATGATTGGACCCACTTATTTTCTGTGCTTACTTTTCAGGTTGTGAGCAAAATAATGCCAAAAGGCTTTGAGTTCAGTAACATAGCATAAACATAAATGTTTTTTTTTAATGCAACAAAACCTAACCTAGCCTACCCTAACCTATCTTTTCAGAACAAAAAATGAAACTAAATTAAAATGTCACTTAATTTATTTTCTGAAAATTCTCAACCTTAAAAAAGAAACCTAACCGAGCCTAACCTAACCTAAGCTGATTTTGAATAAAAAATTATATGTTTGTGAACATGGTTGTAAATTTGTTCGGAAACTTTTGGGTATTATTGTGCTTTAAGGTGGGAACAAGAGAAGTTGTATGGGCGCTGTATGACCAACGCAGTCAATGCGGCCGTAAACCCAAATAACCAACCAACCAACCCAGAAAGATGGAAACTGTACTTCCACAGTGGAGGGAATTCCAGCTATTTTGTTTGTTTTTGCACACAATTTTACATTTTTCAGCAAAGGGTGGAGAGCCAGTCCACTATCTAATCCAAATCTGTTTCTATTCAGTACAAAATGTGCTGGTTAACATCAATGTTTCTACTTAGCATGGGGTTTTTCATTTTTTTCCCTTTAGCTTTCTTATCAGCATAAAATAGCATAGGTTATTGGGGGGGGGGCCCCAAATCAACATGGGGGGGGGGGCAAGATCAACATTGGTGGGGCCATAGCCCCCACAAAAGGATACAAATCGACGCCCCTGCATACATGCATGATTTTGCACTTATCAAAATTTAATTTCATCTGCCATTTTTTGGACCACTTCAAAAGCTCTTCTAAGTCTTTATGTAGCATGCAGCATGTAGTATGTAGCTGATAATGTGATGAGTGGGCTGTTGAGGTTAATTATAGTTTGTATATCCACACTCTCAACGATAACTGATTGTTGTTCACGGGACTGGATTGTATGCAAGTTTGACAATGACAATTGGTTTTTGTGCACACCATTTTGAATTTTGTAGCAAAAGGTGGAGAGTCAGTCCACTATCTAACCGAAATCTGTTTTTTTATTACAAAATGTGCTGGTTAACATCAACTATGTGGTGTAGTTCTCGTTGGCTCGTGAAGTAGTCTAGGGTAGCTCGTTGTGGCGACAACTCCCGTTCAAAATATTGCTGTACTTTGGCGTTATATTTGACTTTTAAGTAAGGGCCGAAAAATGACAAGTGCCGACAGTATTTTAGGCGTATCTGTCGGCACTACAAAGACAGTTTTACAATAGCGGCACACCCGTATGTCCAGATCGCACGGCGCGCTCTCGTCGTCTCTCCGGCCGCGCGCCGCCGGCCGGCAGCGCGCGACGTCAGCGTTACGCGCAGAGGCAAACCCAGTCGGTTTCCTCTGCAGAGCCGGCGACGACCCCCGGCGGCCGACGCGGCTCCAAGGCCACATAACACACGTAAAACATGAACAATGTTACAACACAACCGAGACCTAATGATTTTCTTCCCTTATACCAAAGGGGCGATAAATCCCACTAGACCTATTACGGCCTTTTAACATTACAACGTAAATATTCGCGATTTTTGAAACACACTGTTAAACTACATATCTGACCTACGCGGGCTAATCTAGGGGGTATTTGAGGGTACCCGTTTCCCTTGGTACATGTTAGTGACAACGATTATACACTATTTTTACGTGACGATCGCGGCGTACACTTTTTGATATTGTTCCTAAATAATGTTCTGTCCGGCACTGCGGTTTGACGTGGGCGACCACTGCCCACGTCTGCCAACACCTTTAGTGCGGCACGCGTCTCATCACTGTTCTATTCGTTCACTCGTCGGTGTTAGCCACGGGCGCGGGGAACACGAGCGCAGGCATCTCCGGGGTACTTTCTCCGGAGATGACTGCGCGTTCGCTATCCCGGGCCAGTGCTCGGGTCTGCCGTACCGACCGTATCGTCAGCCCTGAGCAGATGCCCGGGCGGCTGACACGGCGACGGTCCATCCGCAGCGGCCGTCGTTGGCCCGTCATTCGGCTCGGGTTCTACGGCGTCAGCAATGTCGCCGACCTCGCTCAATCTGCAGCGCACCAGCTGCAGGCTGCACTGCACCAGCCATCAGTGGTGCCTCGGGCGGCTCAGATTGCCCTGAGCCAGCAGTGTCGGCGGCCTCGCTCACAGCGGCAACAGAGGCTGCACCCTCGACGGCAGCTGGGGCGGCTCGCGCTCCGTCAGCAGCGGCCTCGGCGGACGCGCCAGCGGCGCTCCAGTTGAGGCGCTCACGGCGGTGTCAGCGTCAGGTTCCTGGTCGGTGGCGCTCATTAGCGCCGGTTCTGCGTTCGGTTCCTTGGTTCCGTCAACCGAGGTAGAAGTAGGAGGCCTCATTTCACAGGCACCTCCTGTGTGACGTTCCATCAGGTGAGCGATTTCGTCACCAGATGTAGTGACTTCGGGGTGGCGCCAGCGGCTCCGTCGATGTCCTGCGGCACTGATCGGTCCGTCAGATCAGGCCTGGGTGTCGGCTCGCGCGACCTCTGACCTCGTGCCAGAGCGGATTATGATGACGTCTTCACCGGGCGGTAGGGGTTGAGTGGGAATGGGATTGAGGTCGGACGTGTCGGTGGCGGGAACAGAGCTTTGTTTACGTTTGGACACACAGTACACGACGACGACGCCAGCTGCGACAATCACGATTGCTACTGGGATTGCCAGTGCTGAGTGACCCAGTCTAGCATGATAGCTAAGATTGCGTACAGTTCTTAGCTGGAGCTTCAGATGTGAGAGGGGCACATTTAGATCGGACAAGGTAGACAGGAATTCGGACTCGGTGTGGAGTTCGAGGTGTTGAAGTTGTGTACGGATGTTTTGCTCGCTCAGCTCGGCTAGACGGGTTAGCTGCTTTCGAAGCGATACGACACGGTCGACGTCTACGCTGGACGTCTGGGTTTTGACGGTGGGAATTCTGAAGTACTGTGACAGTAGCGAACAGCCATTTCTCAAGTGCACCAACTGTGCGTGTTCTGTAGTCGTAAAATCGGAGGTGTCATTTCCGCAAATTACCTGAATTTCTATCGGAGTTCCAGTGATGATTAGCCAAATGTTGTGTTCCACTTCCAATGCCCTTGGCGTATTTTTCCGTGACACTAGGGTATTACACTGAGCTGCGATCTCCACTGAGTCGCGAAAGTAGAGCGACTTTACGCAAGATGACGTTTTAGCAGTGAATTGTTCGGCACTATGCAGGTGACAAAATGTTAATTGTTGTTGCAGGCAGATATGAATGTCTTCTTCGATTTCCAAGTATCTAGTCTTGTCTCGGCTAAGAGCTAGGTATTTTACCTTGCCTGTGTCAAACTTTGTTTCCACTGACAAGTTGTGGCATGGGAGGTTCGTGTTGAAGATTTCGAACACTTCGAATTGATCAGGAATCGTTACTATCGGAATGGGCAGTAGCACGTAAGGATTTGTTTTCACTATCATCAAAGAAGTATGTATCATCTGGTAGTATTTTTCTATATCGTCGGGATGGTAAGGGAGAGCTTTCTCGCTGGGCAGGGCGTTCTTGATGTTCGACAGAAGGTCACGTAGCTGGGCTGGTTTGACAAATGATCGGGATAAGATACCATGAGCTATCAGGCTAAGTTGTAGCTGTAACTCTGACTGTTGCACACGAGCCTGTTGAAGAATGGCTCGAGCGTTTTCAATTACTTTCGTAATCTGATTTTGCAGGTTGATGTATACTTCAAAATTCTGCATCTCGGTCTGTTCAAGTTTCGAAACCCTGTAAGTGAAGTTGTTTACTAGGCGGCTGATGTGGTTGATGGCTTTTCGATTGGTTTGTACTGCTGTGTTTGTCTGGTTCATCAGAGACACGCTTTCTCCTAAAACATGTATGATTTGATCGTTGCCAATTTCTACTGTGTTTAGACGGTTCAGGACGGCTTCTAAGTCAGCATCTGTGGTGGTTCCGAACAGGAAAGATAGGGCTTCTCCGACAAATGGTAGCACGGACCTTTTGGACCTATTTGAGTTTCGTGGGATGGTTGATCGAGCTGCATCAAGGGTATCGGCTAGGTTTAGTCGAAGTGTGGTCAGACGGTCTTTCATTTGGGACTTCACATCGATTGTGTACGGGAAGAGGGGATGGTCGGATAGGTATTGAGTCATGCGTTTTGCAAACACATGTAACGTGTGATTCATATCAGTCAACATCTCCGACACTGCATCGCTTGCAATTGGGATATGCACATTCCATGTTTCGTGCGTAGCGTATACGGCACCGCGCGGCAAAAACAAAGCTCCGTGGGTAGTTTCCAGTATAAGGAACAATAGGATAGGGAGTATTTTGACCACTCGCATCATTCTGCAACAAATAAAAAACTAGTGTTATACTCAGACAACAGTAGGTTTGACGTCACAGCGTCCTATTTGACATCCTCATGCCTGTACAGGGCAATCCATTAAAGATGACGCTACTCGCGCCATCACACGTGGCTTCACTGAGCCTAGCAATACAACTTCATACTAGTTGAAGTGACTCACAGGTCCACAGTCAGTAGCATCGTCAGCTACTCCAACATCGATTTGAACAGTTCCGTCTGCGATTTCATTTGTGCTAGCATCATTGCGTTCTGCGATTTCATTTGTGCTAGCATCATTGCGTTCTGTTTCTCCACGAAAGCGACGAAAATACTAGCTTTGCTAGTCTCAGGTTTTATTCTTACATTTTCAATATCTGCATCATATTCAGAAGATGACGTTTCATCATGAATCTGAAATTTCTCTGGGGGACAATCGTCGTCCGAAGTTATTTCTAAAGGTCGTTTTTTGGGGGGAACTCCCGGTGGGCTTTCAGCTGAGTTTCTCATGCGTTCTGCTAGTTCTGATAAAGGTATATTGTCTTCAGAGTCACTGCTCTGTGGCTTTGCACGTTTCGTTACTCGTGAATGTAACTTTTCGCTTTCTGACTCGCTAGACGTAGGCAGAGCTCGCTTCATGCGTTCCGCTACTTCAGATAACGGCAGTTCAAGCTCGGAATCACTGCTAGTGGCTGGGGGCTGATCCGGTTCAAGGGGCTGGTCTGGTTCGGGTGGCTGGGTGAATGCTGACCCCGTTTCCTGTTTGTCCGACGCGACCGGCGGCTGTGGCGCCGAGTCAGGCGTGCCCGTTCTCATCTCGGGTACTGCGGTGTCATCAGCCATTGTTCCGGACGGCACGTCTACCTCCATGTAGCTGCTATCGTCTAGCCTACTGCTCGGGCCGGCTTCGGCTCGCTTGGCTAACCTTGGGGGCTGAACACGTTCAGGCGTGATGCGGTCTGATTTATACTTTTTATCGAGGTACTTTCTGTTCACTGGTTCGTCAGTATCTTTTGTTGGTTCCCAAGCGGTATTGGGATCAGCTAATCGTAGTTTTTGCACATGCACTAGGCGAGTTTTTCCATTAATTTGATTTCTGATGACGTAATTAACGGCACTCGTCTGTTTAATGACTCTAAAGTATGGTTTCCAGGGCAGCGAGAACTTGGGCGTGTTACCAGGTTGAACGGTCGTGTCATAGTAATATACCGGGTCTCCTATTTTAAAACTACGTGGCTTCGCTTTTCTGTCAGCGTAAGCCCTGTTCTTCTCGTGACTGTCCACTATATGAGTCTTCACATGACTATATGCCTCGTGCAAATTAGCCAACATTTTGGGTACGTAATCTTCTCCATAGTATCTAACTTTCGGTTGTAGGAAATTGTCCAGAGGGAGGACTGGATCGCGGCCATATAGTGTGAAGAAGGGTGATATCGTACCTGAACGTCCAATGTTTGCCGTTCTGTAGGCAGCTAGAGTTGCGGGTATTTTCGTGTCCCAATCATCCTGATTCTGGTTAATTGCTTTTGCCAATATGTCGTTTTGCACCCTATGATAGCGTTCGATTTTTCCGTTTGTTTGTGCTCGATAAGCACTGGTACGGATATGTCGGATGTTCAGGCAGGTTTCTAATTCATCAATTACCGTATTTATAAATTCTGTGCCTAGATCTGAAAGAATTACTCGTGGGCAAGAGTGTCGTGGAATAATCTCCTCCATAAGGATTTTTGCAACCGTTTTGGCGTCTTTCCTTGCCGTGCAGAAACTTTCTGGCCATGAAGAGAAGTGATCAATAATTGTAATGACATATCGGTTACCGTTTTGTGTTTCTGGGTATGGTCCACAGGTGTCGATTCCTATCATTTCGAATGGGTAATGTGGTACGGGCATCTCTTGCATTGGTGCTGGAGCTGCCTTAGCTCGTCGCCCTGTGCACAGCACGCAGGCTTTGAGGTAAGCTACTGTATCACGCCACATACCGCTCCAATAGTATCTAAATTTCAGTTTTTCGTACGTTTTCGTCAATCCCATATGTCCGGCAAAGAAGCCTTCGTGTAGCTCTTTTAGAATTTCGTTTCTCAGGCATGTTGGTATGCACAGTTGTAGTCCAGGGAACGGTCCACAGCGTGGTCCTTCGCTAACTCTATAAATGAGTCTGTCTAGTTCCATGTATTGTAGCACCACGTCTTTGTAATCTGCGTGATTCTTATCGTTCATAACTTTCCGAATTTTCGCTATTTCCTCGTCTGCTTTCTGAAGTTGCTCAATATTTTCCCACTTCACCATTACATCTTTGAACTTTTCCTCTCTGCTCAACTCTTGCTCTGGTTTACGGGTTTCGGTGTCCCGGAATTCGCCCATGGCAACATGGTCGGAATCGATGACATTTACTTTTTGCTCGGTTTCGTACATCCGGCTGAGGTGATCAGCGACGACATTTTTGGATCCTTTTATGTAAACCACCTCACAGTTGTGTTCTGATAGCATGATTGCCCATCGCTGCAGCATGGGATTTTTCATTTCCGCTAGGTTTAAAAATGTAAGTGGTCGATGATCCGTCATAATTGTGAATTTCGATCCAAGTAAATATTGGCGTAGCTTCGATATTGACCACACGCAGGCGTATGCCTCGAGCTGTATAATCGGCCACTTCCGTTGGGTTTCATTGAGTTGTTTTGACAGGTATTGTATCACTCGTTCCTCGCCATTATGTTCCTGTACCAGAACTGCTCCAACTGCTTTTTGTGAGGCATCTGTATATAATTTATAGTCCTTCGTGATATCTGGGTAGGCCAGCACTGGTGCAGAAGCTAGTTTTTGTTTTAGCGCTGCAAACGCATTTTCGCAATCATCTGTCCAGATGAATATGGCATGTTTCTTTGTTAAGCTAATCAGTGGCGCTGTAGTTTGGCTAAATCCTGGAATGAATCGTCTATAATAGGAACACATGCCGATGAATGAACGGACTCCTTTCACAGTGATTGGTGCTGCCATGTGTTGGATGGCTTCTACCTTCTCTGGGTTTGGCTTGATGCCAGAGGCTGACACTACATGACCTAAGTATTGGACTTCCTTCTTCAGAAAATCGCATTTCGAGAGTTTCAGCTTCAGTTTGGCTTTTCGTAGACGACGAAAGACTTCCTCCAAGTGAACTAGGTGTTCCTTAAATGTTTTCGAATATACGATTATGTCGTCAATGTAAGCGGTTGCAAATTGGTTCTGAATTCCTGATAGTACTCTGTTCATTAATTCCATAAACTTTCCGGGAGCGTTGCAGATTCCAAATGGCATCTTTCTAAAATTCCACAAACCCAAAAAACATGTGAATGCAGTCTTTGGTATGCTTTCTTCTGACATTGGGATCTGCCAGTATCCCGATTTCAAATCTAGCGATGAAAAGAAGTTCGCTCCACCGAGGGACGCGAGAATGTCTTCTATCAGCGGTAGTGGATAGCTGTTTTTCTTCGTTACGTTATTCAGTTTTCTGTAGTCGACTGCAAAGCGATTACTTCCGTCTTTCTTCCTTACGATGACAATGGACGCGGCCCATGGACTGTCAGATTCTTCAATAATATCTGCTTCGAGCATAATTTTAATTTGCTCCTCCACATACTTTCGCTGAGAAAATGGGGTCTTATAAGGTGCTTGACGGATAGGGGGATGGTCTGCAGTTTCTATGTCCATGTGTATGACGTCAGTCGTACCGAGGTCGGCGTCAGTCGCAGCAAATAGGTCAGCGTTGGTACGTAGCAGTTGTTCGAGTTCGTCTTTGTCAGTGCCCGTCAGATGCGACAGCTGGGCTTGCTCAATTGGGTCAGCGGGTGTGGTAGCCGGGGTCAAGTCAATGTCCTGTGACATGTCAACCAGGTTCTCCAAGTCCGTTTCGTCTATTTTCTCAGCGAATGCTATCACTTGATTGTGATACAACGTAAAATCTCTGGTAGTGGTATTTATGATCCTCACTGGTAAGCGCTTATGGCGGTCTGGTTTGGCCACTACCTCGGCTATAAACAAGCCTGGCTCCTCAGAAATCAGTGGCATGTTGTCCAGAGACCGCACATAGCAAGTCTGTTCCGCAAGTTGAACTCTATTCACAGCTGCGGGACACTCCACGACCGTATTGGCCGGGATATGAATGCGTCCTTTTATTCTGACTAGTGAGGTCGCCTCCGCGCTAGTCGTTCGCTGGGGTCGTAGGGAACCATGTTTCCTTCAATGCACAATGCTTTTTCTTCGAAATCTAATTTTGCTCCGAACTCGGTCAAGAAGTCATTTCCTAGCATGCACTGTTGTGTCAGTCCATCTACGATTTGGAAGTTGAAAGGTTTTCTGAACTTACTCATTTCGACTCTGAACGTTCCTACACCGATATTTTTCAAGCGATGCCCGCGGGCTGAAATGAGTGGAATGCGGTCTTTTTGATCTCCTGAAAATCTGAGAGTTTGATCCTCTGCAATTTTGTCGAAGAATTGCTTTGAAATTAGCGAGATATCTGCGCCAGTATCCACCAAGGTGTACGCTCTCTGATTTCCAATTCTTAGCCAGCACATGGGAGTGTTGGGTTTGATGCGAATTTGTTGAACTCGGTCCTGTTTCAGTTTCCGTTTTTCGGGGCTTCGTTTCCTCCGGATATTTTTCCTTTCCTTCCTCTGTGGTTTCTGTTCCTGTTTACTTTCGGCTCCATCGTGGTGGTCGTTCACCATGGAGCTTTTCAGTTTCCCGTCTGTCTAGGGGGATTTGGGCAGGAACGACACTGGCGTCCTAGGTGTCCAATTTTGGTGCATTTGATGCATATCGGTCTGCCATCGGTGGTCCATTGGAATGAGGTGCCGGGCTGATTTGGCTGTTGTGGCCTCCAAACTCTGGGGCCTGCAAGGGGGTGCTGCGGAGGAGGTCCATAGCTGGGTCCGGGGGCATAAGGTCGTGATGGGCGCGGATGCTGCGGGTAGGATGGGTGGAACACTCGGGGTCCAGGCTGAGGTTGGGGTTGTGGTTTTGGGGGGTCCTGTTTTTGCGCTGCAAGCCTTGACACCGTTTCGCTCAGAGATACTACTAGCTTCTCTAATTTGTCCATTCGATCGTTTCCTGATTGGATCACATCGACGTCCATTGGCTCATCTTCCGGTTTCGGTATTCCCCTGGTCAAGAGTAGTGTTCGCTCCGAATTTTATTCGCGTACTGCGAATTGTATCGCCTCTTCTAAGTTCCGGAAAGTGTGCCTGTACAACTTGGCTGCCAGCTGATTGCTTTGCACGCCCTTATTGAAGATGTCAATCAGTGTTTCCTGCGTGGCAGGGCTGGTCATATCCGTGTATGCGTCTTTCGCTAGGGTGAGGATTCGCTCCGCAAAATTCTGGACCAATTCGGCGCGATGTTGTTTCAGTTTTCGCAAGGCTTCTTGTGAGCACTTCTGATCCGCTAGATCTGAATATCTTTCCTTCATAATGTGTTTGATCTCTGCCCACGTCAAATTTGGTTGATGAGTTAGCATTCGTTGCAGAAATTCAGCTGCAGGTCCACCGAGGGTTTTCAGCCAGATTATTCTGAGCTGTTCGTCGTCCATACTGAAGCTAATTCGCTCCATTTGCCTGACCCAATCACACATCTTGTAATGGCTTTCCCCGGTAAATGGTTTGATATTTTGGCTCAAGCCTTGAGCACGCATCTCCATCCTTATCTGGTTAAAGCTATCCGATAATCTTTCAAAAGTAATTTCAGTCATAATTCTTTACGTTAATTATTTAGCTCTCAGTATTCTAGTAAGTTTAATTTTCGCAAGTCCTGTGGAGAAACTGTCTCAATTATGCTTCCTAATTCACGTAAAAATTCACACGTACAGTATTCAGTACACAGCGAGCATTTGACTATACGATCCTATGACAATCCTATCAGTGGTCAAAATTGGAAGTATTTGGAGGGATTTCGGGATTTTCCCGGGCTTACTGAATTGCTGAGGTAGCCGTGTCTCTTCCTCGTCCTGCAGAAAGGCGTGCTGTTGTCTTATCCGGTCACGTCGCGGCACCAGATGTGGTGTAGTTCTCGTTGGCTCGTGAAGTAGTCCAGGGTAGCTCGTTGTGGCGACAACTCCCGTTCAAAATATTGCTGTACTTTGGCGTTATATTTGACTTTTAAGTAAGGGCCGAAAAATGACAAGTGCCGACAGTATTTTAGGCGTATCTGTCAGCACTACAAAGACAGTTTTACAATAGCGGCACAGCCGTACGTCCAGATCGCACGGCGCGCTCTCGTCGTCTCCCCGGCCGCGCGCCGCCGGCCGGCAGCGCGCGACGTCAGCGTTACGCGCAGAGGCAAACCCAGTCGGTTTCCTCTGCAGAGCCGGCGACGACCCCCGGCGGCCGACGCGGCTCCAAGGCCACATAACACACGTAAAACATGAACAATGTTACAACTACATTTTCTATGTACCTAGCATGGTGTTTTCCTTCTTTTTTCCTTCAACTTTTTTATCAGCATAAAAATAGCATATGTTATTGGGGAGGCCCAAATCAACATTGGGGGGGGGGGGCCAAGATCAACATTGGTGGGGCTCTGGCCCCCACAAAAGGATACAAATCGACGCCCCTGCCATCTAGACATTAGGGGGATGTCCCCATCCTAGCCCCGCCTTCAGCGCCTAAAATATCACACAAACTATAACGTAAAATTCCCTTTACGTAAACGTCCACATGCCTGCACCTTGATCGCAAACACCCGCTTTTATAGTCAGACATGTAACGTACTCGCTTCAAAGGTGGCGCAAATGACCTCTGTGGTCCGGTACGACTAAAAAAATCACTCCCCCACCCATGTGCAGTGAAATTGAAACTTGCCTGATGCTTCCAATTTATGCAATATACGAATAAAAACCTGTGACGTCATCAAGGTTTGAATGCGAACTTTGGTGTACCTTTTAAAATAATGGTATTTTTGCGGCGTTTAATAATGGTGTTTTTGCGGCGTTCGAGACATTGGTCTTGTCAAGGCTATTTCTTGTATAGCATTGGTCTTGTATGACTGTAAGGTTTGCTTAAAAGTCATGTGAGCCACAGCTTTCTTTTTTATTCTTTTAGGAATACCAATTATAATGCAGTGGCCATGCAGCTTCTTGCTGACTTTTCTCGGTCATGGTATCATAAGCTGGCAGATTTGCCCACACATGGCTCTCGTTTTTCCCCATATCAATATTTAATGCATGCATTGTCATTGGGCATGTAGGTAGGTACCTAGGTAAATATCTAGCTGATGGTGTGATAGGTGGGCTGCTGAAGATAATTATAGTTTGCATATCCACAATCTCAATGATGATTGTCATTGTTCTTCACTGGACAATGCAAGTTTGACAAGGACTGGAAATTAAGAATGGATTTTTTCCTGTTTAAGCTCATATGCATGCGGTTTTGCCATTGGTGGCGTGTACAAACATCAGTATGACAATCCAATTGTTGTTTTGTGGCTTAACATTTTTTAAAAAGACAATCTGGTTTAAAATGCATCATCATCAAATCTTAACATTGTATGCTGTAAGTTTTCCTTCCACAGTGGAGGGAAATCTAGCTATTTTTGTGTAGTTTGAATTGTGTAGCAAAAGTTGGATACTCAGTCCACTATCTGATCCAAATCTGTTCTTTTTCAGTACAAAATGTGCTGGTTAACATCGACAATCAAGTCAAGTTTTCACATCATCAAGTTTTCTATGTACCTAACACAGTGTTTTTCTTCTTTTGTCCTTTAGCTTTTTATCAGCATAAAAATAGCATGGGTTATTGGGGGGCCCAAATCAACATTGGGGGGGCCAAGATCAGCATTGGGGGGGGGGGGGGGCCACGGCCCCCGCAAAAGGATACAAATCGACGCCCCTGGGTGGTGCCAATTTTACCGGGAAAAGGCGCCCTTCCGGGCAGGCTACGGTGAAACCTGCCTCGCTCAAAGAATATTTCAGCCAAAGGGCTCCTCTGAGAGGAAACGGCGCCCTCTTGAATGTAAAAGACGTCAGTAAAACGAAAGACGTTTAGTACGTCCGAGTGCACCCGTCCCCACGCGTTCAATAAATTTTCAGCCGAAAGCTCACCTCCAAGGGTTTTCGCCATTGACCACTCCCATGAAAATCCTGAATCCACCGTTGGGCTTCCCTTATGCGCAATGCTGAGATCCTCCGGCCGAAATTAAGTTCGGAAAGCTCGTAATCCATATACGGCATGGTAGTTTCAGTTCTGAAATTGCATAGTTTGGTAGGGGAATTACACTGAGATAGGGGCACAGTCAGAATTTTCTTAAGAGGAGGGGTGACCCAAAAAAATATGAAGAAACAAAGACCACCTTCGGTGCGAAAAGCGAGCTGGACATTTCTGGTTTTTCGTGGTGAAAATATAAAAATGTCTTGTGTGATCTAGTGTATTTTCAATGCTATGGGGAGGGGGCGGGCCACCGGCCCCCTCCCTTTGGCTACGCCTCTTCACCCAGGCAGGAATAATTTTGCAAGCTGTTATGCTTTGCTTTTCGACAATTCATATTCCTCTCCCACCTTTGTCCCAGACCATGAAAAAAATGTAGGTGATGGTATGGACAAAAATAAAGCATCCATGATAGTATGTGATAAGAAAGCAACAAGAAAGGAGTGCCATGCATTATGCACAACGCATTACACCAACCGCCAAGGACACCAGGCACACAATTCAGATCACATCACACGACTATGCACAGGTCTCATCAGTGGCGGCTCCAGGGGGCCAAGGGAGCCGTGTCTCTCCCCAATGTAGGTTGGGGACAAGGCGCCTTCCATGCAAAACACCACGAGGGGCCAAGTCCTTCAGCTGGGCCACCGGCAAGGCGAAATCTGTCATGAAATGTGTTCCGGGGACGGACAAAGGAGGGAGACTTCGGGCATGTGCCCCCATGGAAAGGTGCCCACCTTGGCCGAGAAAAAGCACCGATGGAAGGCCTGAGTTCACCCATCCTCCTCCCCCGCTCAGCTGACTTTTCAGCCAAAGGTGCCCCTCTAAGAGGACAAGGGCCCAGATCGACAAGGGCCCGGCACCCTCATCTCTCAGACCTGGACCAAAATTGTTGTGTGGGGTTATCCTATGGCAGGAATCCACCTGTGCAAATTTTACTTCGATCAGGTCAACGGTTCAGGAGTTATAGCTTGGGAAATTTCTGGAAGGTCACTCTGCATGGCTATGTTCGGTGGCCGATAACTATGTTAAATATCATTCAAAAGATAAATATCCAGACATTTTTGAATTCGCAAAGGTCAAAAGAATATAATTCCAACAATATTTTATATGTGATAAATGATTAAAAAATTATCCCATGACCTCAGGTCATATGACCTCCGGTGACCTCGATACCCGTGAAATTAATTTTTTTTTATTGATAGGATGGAAGGACCATGTTTTTGCCTGACATATCGCAACCAAAAAATACAGTTTTTGTTACAAATGCTCGCTTGGAGAGTGCAAACTTTGCCATATTTCAAGCTTTTCGTAGACTGAGCTTCTAACTCGGTCGGGCCGGAGCCCAAGCCGAGCCTATCGGCGGAGCCCAAGCCGAGAAAGGACCCCTGACCTGATGGACAGGGTCCAAGCGTTTGAAAAGGGCCCTCCGGCTTGTGGGAAAAGGCCCTGGGTCGTCAAAATGAGCCCATGAAATGACGGAGAGCGAGAGCTGGCGATATTTGCGAGTGTGAAATTGATGTAGCATAAGGTACTGTAAATTTCAGAGCTTTAGTGCGAACAGTTTTCTGGCTATGGTACGAAACGTCATGGGGGGGGGTAGGTATTTACCCACCCACCCGGCCGTGCGAGGGTTAACATGGGAGACGTGGCTGCTGCAAGGTGGTCATGTAGGGGGCCTCAGAGTGCCTGAGAGGGCTCCAATGGCTGCTCCGAGGCCCCTCGGCCCAATTAATGTTCATCATGTGCTCCTATGCCTGCTCAGGGTCCCCTCGTTTGTCAATGAAGATACCTCAAGGGGAAATGTGACTGCCAGGGCCAATCAGCCAATCGGTCTTTGGCCAATCAACAGCCCTTTGGGGGTGGGGGTGGGGGGCATCGGAATGGAATTTGCCTTTCCCAGACGAGTCCCAGGCATATACGATTGGAATGGGAGGGGAGCAGGTGCTCTCCCTTGTTTTCTGTCGGCTCTCCTGACACCACGCTTCCCTCAGTTAGTCGGCACAGGTTAGTTGGTCACGAGCTTCATGGTTCTATACGGCGGCCGAAGGGATGGCGGCTACTGGAGTATGCGTCCCCGGCTGGCGCCAAAGGCGCAGTTTTTTTCCTCAAATGACTCGTGGTAGAAGGCCGATACAACTATATTTCCCCATCCCGTCAAGCTTTTTCGATGGGGTGTCCTTCGCATCACCTATCCAGGATTAGTTCTCCGATCGTCCCATAGATGTCGCTAGTATCGGTCGGTGGTCGCAACAATCAAAGTGCCGCCCGAGAGTTTCCGAACCGTTTACTATTATCCGTGATGATGTCAGTATAATATGGCCTGACATTGTACTTGCAAACAAACATATGTATGCCTGACCTATAATGACCCCAGGTAAGGATGCTTATGTAACCGACATGTCGATTTTATAACGACTTGGATGTTTTTCCTGTCCTAAGCGGTCATTATATTTGGATGAAATGCATCAAGTATTCTTTATCTTATCTAAATCTATATCTAATATAAAGTATTCTTTATCTCTTGAAGCACTGTCGTGAGCACTATGTGTCGTAGTAGCGTGATCAGTTCTGATTATAATCAGAGCTCATTATGATCAGATTATGAAATAGCTCAAAATTATCTTTGATCGCTCAGATATATTTCGGCGACAAGTCTTTTTCAACCGTGATGAAATAATACCCGGTTTCATCTCAGGACAAAACAGTACAAGAATGCATGGGACGTTCGGTTCTGAGCATAAGTCTTCCGCCAGGCAAGAGCTAGGTCAAAACGGAGTACAGACAAAATGGATAATAAAATAAAAGAAAACGCGAACGATATCAAGAGCAAAGCATTTCGGTTACACACGGGAACACGACCGCAGAGTATGAATTTGTTATCGGGTGTGGTGTAGTGGCTGGTGGTTGTTGCCATATAATTGTTTGCGTATGGTTGGTGAGTGTTGGTGTTTTGGTGCATGGAACTGGTGGTATGAGAAACCATGATGATGTGTGTGCATTATGTGTTGTTCTCCGGTTCCTAAATGCCATGGATTATACTATTTTCAGCTGTGTAACGTCCTTGCATGTGTTCAGAATGTCAATGTAAAATCATTCGTAGTCGATGGTTCGGTTGGTGTGAAAATCCTGTACATGGTCTCCCAGCGGCGTATTTCGAGTATTTTTTTTTGTTTTACTTCTCTAATGTGCTCATTAAACCGTTCTCTCATGTTGCGTTTGAATTCTCCAATGTCCTCGATCCAAAATCCGTGGCTTCACTTTGCCAAGTCAGCTGGACAGCACAATGCCCAGCCGACTGCTGCGTCGAACAAAATTAGTCTCCTGAGTGACAAGTTATCGCCAACGACAACTACTTTCCTACTGATAAAAATAGATGTCTGAGTATAGCGTCCCCCCCCCCCCACTTGCCGCGTCACGTCCCGCCGACCCGGGCGCACAGTAACGCAAAACTGATGTCCAATGTACACCATGCAGTTTTGCAGATGGCGCTAGCGTTCCCATTATAGGTGGCGCTGACAAGGCCGCCCTGGCAGCGCACTGTCCTGCGCTGTGAGCGGTGTGACCCTGGGGACGGCGGCCGGGAAGGTAGGTGCGGTCTTCTCAGACTGGCAACTCTGCCCGACCTCCGCTGCGTTCGTCACGGCCGTGGACTGCATGCTGAATTGTCACACGTACGCGCTCGGGTATAACTTGCAGGCGCCACCCCCGCGTTGTCCGCCAAAAGATCAAACCCGCTGATGATGTTGATGAAGACACCGCTGATGATGCGCACCACATCCGTGACGGTAACCTACGGTAACCACGGTAACCACGACGTACACCCAGATGGATATGTGCAGGTAGTCCACACGGAGAACGACGAGCCGTTCGCCGATCGACGACCGTAGGGTGCGCAGTTGGGGCCCTCAAGTTCCGGTTATCTTGTCCAATACGGACCACAAAATCAAGCCCGGCGACAGAGACGTCAGTTCCAGTGTCAGGAAACGCGTTAATGCTGTCGAGATATAGCCCTGATTCGGAAATGACCTTCACCAGTGCGTTGGCGGCCGGCACGACTGAGGCACTATGGCGGGCTACCGGTGGACGCCACAGGTAGTCGGGTCAAGGTCACCGCCTGCACGCGAGACCGGTATTTAGCAGCGAAGCGACCGGTCTCACAGCACTGCGGGAATTGCAGCATTGCAGCACTGCAGACGATGGTGATAGGGAAGACGATTAGGGAGTGAGGGGACAATGGAGAGGGACGGTGACAGCGGAGGAAAGATGAAGACATAGAGACAACCACAAACAAGGGGTGGGGACACGGACAAGGACAATGGGACTCTGACGTAGTGGGGAGCGAACGGGGAGACAGACATGCGTGTACGTGTGGTGCACAAATTGTCCGGGCTGTCTTCTACACAAAAACGAGTCGTGCAATCTGTGTCGCTTGCAATTTCCGGTCGGCAATTTACACGATGCACATGGTGCGTTACGTCCATGGCTACATGGTGTGTTAGGTCTCTTGCTACATGGTACGTCACGTCCATGTTCATGTTGCATTACCTCCATCATTGCATGTTGCGTTATGTCCATTGTTACATGGTGCGCTAAATCCATGGCTACATGGTGCGTTACGTCCATGGCTACATGGTGCGTGACGTCCATGGCTACATGGTACGTCACGTCCATGGCTACATGGTGCGTTACGTCCATGGCTACATGGTGCGATACGTCCATGGCTACATGGTGCGTCACGTCCATGGCTACATGGTACGTCACGTCCATGGCTACATGGTGCGTTACGTCCATGGATACATGGTACGTCACGTCCATGGCTACATGGTACGCTACGTCCATGGCTACATGGTATGTTACGTCTATGGCTACATGGTGCGTTACGTCCATGGCTACATGGTGCGTTACGTCCATGGCTACATGGTGTCTATAGCAGGCCAGTCGCGTAAGGCAAGGGAAGTGGCGCTATTAAAATGAATTATGGGTATATGTATGATCAATTGGTGAAGTCGAGACCATTCGTACGTATGTTGTAGCATGTACTCATTGGTGCTCGCAACGTTCATTTTTTGTGTATTTTTACACCTCGAACGAACGAATAGCCTGTCTCATGAGAGGCACAACTTTTGTCGTTTATGTTGTGAGCAGAAGGCAGCTATGTGCACATCTACAAACGTGTGGGGAGTGAGAACACTGGGAGAGGGACGGAGGAAAAGGAACAATAGAAGAGGAAACACTATGCGAGCAGGGAACGATTGAAAATGGAAGACGATGGGAGAGCAGGGGCCATCGGAGATGGAAGGTGAACAGACAATTAGCATTCGGAGAGGGAGAAGATCAGACGCGAGGGGAGCGAACAGACCGTAGATACAGACGAAATCTTCCACCTCAGACACTTCTGTTGTTCTGCCATGTCACGAATTTATCTCCGAACGGTGACATGGACATCGCAGTTCCCCGTCGCATTTACTTGTGGAACTCACCTAACGGTGAGGCGGGTAGGTGTCAATACCCAGCGTCTGGGGCATCAGTACCGGGAAATGCTTGGCGTCTGGTTTGCGTTCCACTCGCCGACACGTGATGTCATCACTGCGCAGTCTGTCGGGGCCACAGCTGCCGAGGCCCTGGAACGTGTCGGAGACCACGGCATGGTGTGGTGTGATGTGGTGTGGTGTGGTGTGGTGTGGTGTGGTGTGTGACTGGTGGTGAGGGGCCGTGTGTGGTGTGGTGTGTGACTGTTGGACTGGTAGGGGTCGTGTGTGGTGTGGTGTGTGACTGTTGGACTGGTGAGGGGTGGACAGAGGCGGATCCAGAAGCCTAACGTGGGAAGGAACTAAAAACTATCCGATGTATAAAAAGTCTTCTGATTTGAACAGATAGATGTCGTCGGGTCTGCTTATATATTGACTATTGACTAGTTATATATTGACAATATTGATCTAATACAATGTTCGCAGACATTCTGAAACCCCGCAGTGGGGTCAGCCTCTTTGCTCGGCTGGCTTGAGAAATGGCGCTCTCTCGGGTTACCACAGCCTCACTCGTCCTTCCATCCCATTCCAATGCCCATCCCATCTCAACGTCCATGCCCTTCACCTGGCCCTGCAACACAAACCCTCCCCACTAAGAGCAGGTAGGACAACTACCCCTGTCCGCTACATGACCGATGTAGTCGATGCGCCCTAAAACCCTAACTACCCCTGTCCTGCCCACCAGCTCCGTTTTATCGGGGTAGCCGCGCCCCCTCGGCCTGCCCCCGGGGTTGACGGAGTCCTGGAGGTTGAGGTCCCCCGTCGCACGGTGCTAGTTGTGACGGGGTACCAACACGCCTCTTTGGTCTCGATATCCCGGGGGGGCGGGCGGTCCCGTAGGTCCCCATACGGGTCAAGTGGCTGGTCGCCTCGGGCCGGGGACCTGGGATTGTTCCCAGTGTCTGCCGGCCCGGCCGGCTGGGGTCAAGGGGTGGGCGGTGCTGGATCCCGGTCGGGATGGTGAGTCTCTCTCTCCCGGCCGGGCGAAGGCGCCGCCTGCCCCGTATAGCTCCTCGGACGCCTGGCGTCCTCCCGTCCGCGTGACCCATGCGTCCCCCCAGTCGGGCCCCTACGTGGTGGGGCGCCCGAGGAGTTGAAACCAATACACTTTCATGGATTCTCCTGACACACAACTATACCCTCGCCCTAGTCTTGACTCGGACGATTCGTCGTTCCAGTCTTCCACATCCCAGTCCCGCGCCTCCGTGAGGCCAGTTTTAGACGCTGTCTCGGATTGCCCTTCTATGGATTCTCGTCCCGTCGGGGCGACGCGACCTGACAAGACACCTGAGCGTGAAACCGAAGTAGAGCCCGAGTTCGTCGACCCAACTGTCTTGATCCTGTCGAGTTCAGAGTTCAGACTGTCCGACCTCAGCCTTTTCCAACGGTGTGAGGGCACCGAGCGATTCGGTACAGTGGTACGGTGCGACAAATTGGGTGATGGCGGCATCGAAGCTGAATTTTCGGATCCGGAGGAAGCTAGGCGGGCGTTAAAAGCCACACTCTTTACGTTTACGTACACCATCCATGGTAGACGCGTACAAAGGACAGTGCCCCTAAATGTGAAAACTCAGCACTCTAAAAACTGCTCCAGAGGTGTCATCACTTGCCATGACCTACAAGGTGTGACATGTGAAGAAATGGTGCGCGGTCTTGCGGCGTTCGGTGTCCTGGAGGCTAGAAGACTGAAAACGAAAAGGGTGTTTCACACGACACAGACAACATTGTACTTACCTTTAACTCCCAAACACAGCCTACCCATGTGAGAATCAGGCATGTTAGGGTCAGGGTCCGCGTTTATCGACCAATCCCGATGAGATGCTTCGCCTGTCACAGGTACGGACACACCAGCCGCCACTGTCGATCAAAGCCGAGATGTCTGCGATGTGCCTCCTTGGAGCATTCTGTGGACACTTGCACATCGGAAACCTTATGCTGTCCAACCTGCAAGGGCGATCATTCTGCTCGTGACCGAGTCTGCCCGGTTTTCAAACGGGAGCAGAGTATCATAAGATTGAAGTGTGACAGGGGCGTGTCATTCCGAGAAGCTCGGGAAATGACCAATGCGGCCACTACACCTCGCTCTTATGCGGCCGTGGTGGCCAGCTCCACCCATGCCCTTCAACCCGAGTCATCCCAGGAGCGAACAGACATGCCGCCTACTACACCTGCACCACGGAGCTGTGATCCTCCTGGAAACGATGCTCTGGATAAGATGACAGCCCGCCAATTGATAGGCCTGCTAAAGGAATGTGGTCTGGCAATAATCCAGGTAAACTCAGACGATGAAATCCCGGCGGCAGTAACTGGGGTTGCAGCCGACTACGTCTTACCGGCTTGCCCTGCTGTTGTGCAGACAGAAACTTCGTTCAGTTCCCCACAACAACGTCGTCCTGAGCAGCGCACGATCGCCTGCCAAACTGACGCTACCGCAACTCCGGTAACTGAACCGATCATGGTGGCATTCACTCAAACAACTCCCGCATAATTCCCTAATTTACCACCCCCATCGACTCTCTTACCTCTCCGATCGACCAGCTCATTGCCGTCACTGAGAATTCCTGTGCGAAGTGGAGCTCCGGACCTGACGGCGCCAGGTCGAGCATCACGATCTACAAGTGTGGCATCAAACATCGGTGGGAAAGGCGCAGTGCGAAAATGTTCCATGGCTGCGAGGCTCGGCGTGCGAGAACGCTCATCGTCGGTACCGCGCGCACCACTCCCTCTGGAGAAATAATGGGTCCACCTCCACCTGCCCCATTCACAGGCCAGCCACTTACACCACCTACCAGCCGAAAACGGATGCCTATCTCGCCACCGACCGAAGCGAGTCCCGGGTCCTGTCCCCGCGCTGAGTCGCCCGTGATGAGGAACCCACCTGTAAGCCGAGACGTGTGGGTTAGACGACCGTCCTGACCATAACACCTGTGAAGGCACCATACCATATCTCTAAACGGCGGACTGCGAAGAAATGTTTTAACTGAGACAGTATGCGGGGAATTACACCTCAGTATGACACTGTTTTGCCACGATTTTACTTCTGGTTTTATCAATAAACTTGTTATGGGCGCTATATGACCATTGCAGTCGATGCGCCCTTTAAACCCAAATAACAAACAACAAGCAAACATTCTGAAAACGCAATTTTAATGCAAACATTCGGCACAAATCGCCCTCTTGGGGAAGTTATGAATCCGTGAGCCCCTGGATCCGTCACAAGGCGTTGAGGGGGTGAGCGGGGGCGGCTGCAGGCGAACGATACTGCCATCCTATTCCTGCGAACATGATCCAACGGAGTCCGGTGCGAGGCCAGGGTCGTATGAGCAGCGTGCCAGCTGCGCACCGCACCGCTTGGGCTAATGCTTGTTGCTGTGTGCTCAGATCTCCTGTGGTCAGAGGCGTCTGGAGCGACACGAAAAGTGTGGGGGAGACGATTTTCACGGCAGCACCATTTCCTCAGAGGCGAGCCACTGATTGCCAACAAAACATCAACTCAGCCCAGTGGCTGAGTTGAGCGTCTGGCATGCCAGAGGTACGGGGTTCAATTCTCCGCGATGCACGCCCTTCCTGCCAGGGTGAGAGGCGGGCGACGCCATGTGGCTTCAGTTGCTGAGTGCGTCGCTAAGTCACAACCGCCAACCGCCAACCACCACCGGATGTTCCAGGCCGGAAGACCACGTGGCACCGCAGTCGGCTGCTGCATCTGTTTGGAGTGCGAGAGGCCCTCGGTTCGGGTCCGGCCCCGGCACGCTGCCGTCAGGCCGGCCCCCGCTCAGGAGATGCCAGCAACTGCAGGGAGGGATGGCCGTGTCAGGGGATCAACGCTGACCGACCGGCGGTCGCTGCGTCTGGCCCACGGCCATGACCGGCCCTCAGGCACTTCGGGGTCCGGTGGTACGCCCCGATGGTGCTCTCGCCTCGTGGTACTGGAGCGGTCCTCTGTTCACCGGGCCCGAGAAGTTGAGATAGCACCGCCGTAGGCACGACGCGCCACACCGGAAAATCGTGCACGGAATAGCATTTCCGTGTAAACGACTGCCGCGCAAGGGTGCCCAAAACTATAGCCACTGCCATAGGCGTGCACGCGCATCCGTGTGCGCGTGTGTGTGTGTGCGTGTTGGTATGTGTGCGTGCATGTGTGTAACACGTTAAAAGTATTTCAAAGGTGTGACTGCTGGGCCAACCGGGGTCTCGTCACTCCGATGAAAATGTGTGGGGCATACACGGGAGTAGATAGGTCCGGGTTGTGCTCCCGCCCGTAATCACATTTATTTTGGTGGCATGGTATAACCGGGATGTAGAGAGGACTTTGCGAAAGCCCTAGTCCGGACAAAATGTTAAGAAAGGCACAATCTGAAACGAAAGACTGAACGAAGCAAATCCTGGGGCGAACCCGCCCAAGTGTTCAATCCGAGGCGCATCCAGGATATTCTTGAGGGGGAGGTTAACAGTGGAACGACAAGAGTTTTGCAAGGAATAGGATCTGGCTATACAAAATCGCCTCCAAATGTAGAAGCTTCCCGGATTTGAGGCACTTGATGTGAACGTCCGATCAATTTTCGACCCTTCTCACTCTGAGAGTTCTCTCCGAGGAGTCCGGGCTGCTGCCCCCCCCTCCGCATTCTGCGCGCCTATGTGCTCAGTCACCTGAACCACACAATAACATTCGAATTGCAGTGACGTCACGTCAATAAGTTTGACGCGCACACGCCGTCACGGATTTACCCCCCCCATCTGCCGGAGCTAGCGGCGCCCGCAACCGGCTCTGTCTGCGGTGCCCCGAGGAGCGACGTGATCGCCATAACAGACCGAGCGCCGGCAGTCGGCTGCATGTCGACTATCGTCGCCGGCGCCGCCCCGTCGTCCCACAATGATGGGCTGGTGACGCGCGAACCGGCGCAGGATGTGCTTCGTCGCGCGACTGCTCGCCATTGCGACAGTGTCGATTACGGCGCTGCACGGCAGCGTGCAGGGCTTCAGCTTCCGGTACACCCACAAGTGCTACCTGCCCGGCGGGCTGGGCGTGTGCGTGGCCGCGGAGGAGTGCAGTGAGTTTGACGCGGGCAGGGCGGCGCGGTGTCCCGGGAAGGTGTGCTGCGACAGGAGCAAGATACTTCCTCCCAGGACCGTCGTCGGTCGGGTCACCGTCAAAGGTCAGCTTCAGTTGGTGCGAGACTGCGGCCGGACGCAGCCGACGTCACTCTTCCTGACCACAGGAGCCGGCTGCCAGCGGCTGAGAGGCGGCGGCCGACATTTGGAGGAAGCTGAAGGCTCTGGCTCGCAGGTCGTAGACCTGACCTTCTTAGACCCGGCCGGCATTCCAGGTGACCGCGGATCCGTTGGCAGCGAGGGGTTCGCAACAAGTCGGGGAAGTAACCAACGAGCGCCTCGGGACTCCTTGAACCTTGAGTTCATTCCCGACGACACCACGTCATCCGACCCTAAAACACCACGCGCTAGAAGCACCGCCACAGACGGCGATTTTCTCTTGGGCGGAGATCGTCGCGGCGGCGGCGAAGATCGCCGCAGCGGCGGCGAAGTTCGCCGCAGCGGCGGCGAAGATAATCGCAGCGGCGGCGAAGATAATCGCAGCGCCGGCGCAGATCGCGTCACCGGAGGCAACGCCGCAGCAAACCCGTTTCCGTTTCCGTTTCCGTTTCCGTTTCCGTGGCGGCGGCCGCCGTCATGTCGCCGGCGGCTACGCCGGCGGCTACGGCATGTCGCCGGCGGCTACGTCGCTGTGGTGGGCAAGTGGCCGTGGATCGCGCTGCTGGGCGAGCCGGCCGACCGTAACGCGCACGGCGACGGCGTCGACGTCGACGCCGAGCCGCGCTGGCTGTGCGGCGGCAGCCTGCTGTCGGCGCGCACCGTGCTGACGGCGGCGCACTGCGTGTCGGGCCGCGCCGCCGCCCACCTGGTCGTCCGGCTCGGCGAGTACGACGTGTCCACCTGCGAGGACGACGACCGCCGGCACGGCGACGCGGCCGTCGACCGCATCGTCATGCACCCGGCCTACCGCGCCAGCTACAACGACGTGGCGCTGCTGCGGCTCGCGCGCCGCGTCGCGTTCGACGCGCGCGTGCAGCCCATCTGCCTGCCGCCGCCGCACGCGGAGCACGTCGGCCGCACGGCCGACCTGGCCGGCTGGGGCCGGCTCGAATTCGCCGGCAGCGTGTCCAACGTGCTGCAGGAGGTGGCTGTCCAGGTGGTGGACCCGGACGAGTGCGAGCGCGCGTTCGCGCCGCTGCACAGCTTCCGGATGCGGTTCCCCGGCGGCTTCCGGGGCGACACGCTGTGTGCCAACGGCGCCAACGGCACGTCCAGGGACGCGTGCCAGGGCGACTCGGGCGGGCCGCTGGTCGTCAACGGCACCGACGGCCGCTACCAGCTGATCGGCGTCGTCTCCACGGGACTGGGCTGCGGTAACCCCAAGTACCCCGGCATCTACACCAAGGTCTCCGAGTACATATCGTGGATTATCGAAAACGCCGAGTGATGCTGCCACCAGCGTGGATAATGTCGGCGCACCTCACTTGTTTATCGTTATTTTTTTACGCGTACGCCTGGTGTCTGTTCCGCAGTCGCTCAGAGTTATTTGTGTACGACAGGGCGGTTATTTGCCATAGTTATTTGTGTCATTCAACATCCTGTGACCTTTCAACAGCCTTATTTCGATGGTCTTTGCCGGACATTGCCATTTGCATGCCAGCCTCCTTGCAGCAAAGCCTGCAACAACCAAAACAATCGGAGCGTTTCGCGTTTCAGCACAACCACACGAGGATATCATGTGTTGGCGCATTTGCCAGCCGGCGATTTACCGCGCTGTTTGCGATCAATACTGGTATGCCTTCGGCAAACCCGGCATTGCTTCCAGCTCCGTAAGCCGCTTACCGTGAGCATTTCACGGCGCCTTGGTGTGCAATATGCAAATGGCGTCGCTCTTGTGGAAGTTGTCGTTCTGGTATAGCTGGTATAGCTGGTATAGCTGGTATAGCTGGTATATCTGGTATAGCTGGTATAGCTGGTATAGCAACTGGTATAGCTGTTAGTATGGCATTCGCTCAGCGTAGCGAGCCATTGCTTGAAATAATTATGGAAGTCATCCGTACGCCCTTATGTGCATTCTCGTAGAGTACTTTGTAGAATCAGGCTACCTGTAGGCCAATGAAACATTAAGATTGGTCACCATTACCTATGCTGGGCCCGAAGTTGTTCTTTCTCTGAATTCGTGACCAATTAATTTCTCTGAATTCGCCACTGACCAGTGGCGTTCCGAAGAGGGGGGAGGAAGGGGCAGTTTCCTCCTGAAAGGTGGGAACTCGAGAATCGTGTCGGGGTTCGGAAAAAGAACTTGCGCCTAAAACATATGTTGGGGCTTCCAAAACTCGCGTCGAGGACCCTGCGAAAAAAATCACACTGGGCGCCCCAAAAAGTCGCGCCTAGGCCCCTGAAGATGACGCCGGGGTCCCCAATATCACACCGGGTCCCATGCAATGTCATCGAGGCCCAAAAATGGCTCCAGGGGCCTTGAAAATTGTGCTTGGGGCTCCAAAGTGGGACCAGGGCTCTAAAAATGACGCTGCGGCGCCCACAAATTCGCGCCAGGGCCCCTGAAAATCACGCTGAGTACATCGATAAGTAAGGTTGGAGCCCCCGAAACTCGCGCTAGGGCTGAAAAAGTTGGCCGGACCCCTGAAAATCACATTGGGTCCCAAGAGCCGTGCCGGGAACGCTGAGATATGCTGTAGGCCCCAAAATGTCAGGCAGGGGCACCTGAAATCACGTGGGCGCCAAAAGGTCTGGCCGGGGTCCCTGTAATTCAGGCTGGGGGCCCAAGAAGTCACGTCGGGGCCATGAAGATTATGTTGGGGCCCACAAAGACTTGTCAGGGCCCGTGAAAATCACGCTGGGGACCCAAATGTTCGGGTCGGATCCCTTGAAAACCGCGCTGGAGACCCCAAAAGTCTGATCGGGGCCTCTGCAGATCACGCTAGAGGCCTTAAGGTCGCCTCAGGGCCCCTGAAAATCACGCTGGGGCTCAAAAAGTTGTACATGGGTCCTGAATATCACGCTGGGGTCCTCAGAGTTGTGCCTGGGTCCTTGAAAATCACGCAAAGGGCCCCGAAAGGTAGGACCGGGGCCCTCAAAACAAATTGTACGCCACATAATCGCTGATATATAAATCATCAGCTGATCTACGTCAAGAGCTGGATCTGACGCTCATGAAGACTTGTTACCAACTCATGCAGTGACCGAGTGTGGGTGACGTGTGTTCGAAATGTATAACGTCACAACTTCGTCCAAAATATGCCACGAAGTCGGCCGCTCAAAAACTGTCAAATTGGCAGATGTGACAGTGAAAGGCACGCTGACCATCAATTTGACAAGCCATGGGTGAACAAAACTTAGCATGTTCCAGAATACTACTCAGGTTGTTTACAAACATATTGTAATTGTGCATGACCTGTCAAGGTCAGTAAGCGACATCTCTGGTCATTTAAAATGTGAATACACTTCCGATTACAAGGTTTACGCTTGAACCTGCCGCACGTACGGCGCGGGAAGCAGTGTCGGTGCCTGAGTTGCCTTTTGCCATGAAAGATGACCAACAGCGATAGGTTAGATTTGAATTATTTCCTTCCACGCAGCATCGCAGGGCTGACGCTACAACAGTGGCGGGATTTCGCCGCTGCGTCCCTGGTCCGAAGATAAGGGTGGAGGGTGTACCTTCACAGTTGCACAATTGCTTCCTGTACACAGCCATCCCCACACACTGGAACAGGATGTATCGACGGAGATGCAACGGCACGCCAACTTCCACAAGAGCGACGGCATCTGCATATTGCACACCAAGGCGCCGTGGGATGCGCACGGTAAGCGGCTTACGGAGCTGGAAGCAATGCCGGGTTTGCCGACGGCATTCCAGTATTGATCGCAAACAACGCCGTGAATCGCCGGCTGGCAAATGTGCCAACACAAGATATCCTCGTGAGGTTGTGCTGAAACACGAAACACTCAGATTTTTCGGTTGTTGTAGGCATCGCTGCAAGGACGCTAACATGTAAATGACAATGTCCGGCAATGACCATCGAAATAAGGCTATTGAAAGGCCACAAGATGTTGAATGGCACAAATAACTGTCCTATCGTACACAAATAACTCTGAGCAACTGCGGAACAGACACCAGGCGTACGCGTAAAAAAATAACGATAAACAAGTGAGGTGCGCCGACATTATCCACGCTGGTGGCAGCATCACTCGGCGTTTTCAATAATCCACGATATGTACTCGGAGACCTTGGTGTAAATGCCGGGGTACTTGGGGTTACCGCAGCCCAGTCCCGTAGAGACGACGCCGATCAGCTGGTAGCGGCCGTCGGTGCCGTTGACGACCAGCGGCCCGCCCGAGTCGCCCTGGCACGCGTCCCTGGACGTGCCGTTGGCGCCGTTGGCACACAGCGTGTCGCCCCGGAAGCCGCCGGGGAACCGCATCCGGAAGCTGTGCAGCGGCGCGAACACGCGCTCGCACTCGTCCGGGTCCACCACCTGGACGGCCACCTCCTGCAGCACGTCAGACACGTTGCCGGCGAACTCGAGCCAGCCCCAGCCGGCCAGGTCGGCCGTGCGGCCGACGTGCTCCGCGTGCGGCGGCGGCAGGCAGATGGGCTGCACGCGCGCGTCGAACGCGACGCGGCGCGCGAGCCGCAGCAGCGCCACGTCGTTGTGGCTGGCGCGGTAGGCCGGGTGCATGATGATGCGATCGACGGCCGCGTCGCCGTGCCGGCGGTCGTCGTCCTCGCCGGTGGACACGTCGTACTCGCCGAGCCGGACGACCAGGTGGGCGGCGGCGCGGCCCGACACGCAGTGCGCCGCCGTCAGCACGGTGCGCGCCGACAGCAGGCTGCCGCCGCACAGCCAGCGCGGCTCGGCGTCGACGCCGTCGCCGTCGCCGTGCGCGTCGCGGTCGTCCGGCTCGCCCAACAGCACGATCCACGGCCACTTGCCCACCACAGCGTTGTAGCCGCCGGCGACATGAGACGGCGGCCCTGGCGACGGCCGCCGTGGCCGCGCAAACGGAAACGGGTTTGCTGCGGCGTTACCGCCGGTGACGCGATCTGCGCCGCCGCTGCGATTATCTGCGCCGCCGCTGCGATTATCTTCGCCGCCGCTGCGACGATCTTCGCCGCCGCCGCGACAATAGAAAATCGCCGTCTGTGGCGGTGTTTCTAGCGCGTGGTGTTTTAGAGTCGGATGACGTGATGTCGTCGGGAATTAACTCAAGGTTCAAGGAGTCCCGAGGCGCTCGTTGGTTACTTCCCCGACTTGTTGCGAACCCCTCGCTGCCAACGGATCCGCGGTAATCTGGAATGCCGGCCGGGTCTAAGAAGGTCAGGTCTACGACCTGCGAGCCAGAGCCTTCAGCTGCCTCCAACTCTCGGCCGCCGCCTCTGAGCCGCTGCCAGCCGGCTCCTGTGGTCAGGAAGAGTGACGTCGGCTGCGTCCGGCCGCAGTCTCGCACCAACTGAAGCTGACCTTTGACGGTGACCCGACCGACGACGGTCCCAGGAGGAAGTATCTTGCTCCTGTCGCAGCACACCTTCCCGGGACACCGCGCCGCCCTGCCCGCGTCAAACTCACTGCACTCCTCCGCGGCCACGCACACGCCCAGCCCGCCGGGCAGGTAGCACTTGTGGGTGTACCGGAAGCTGAAGCCCTGCACGCTGCCGTGCACCGCCGTAATCGACACCGTCGCAACTGCGAGCAGTCGCGCGACGAAGCACATCCTGCGCCGGTTCGCGCGTCACCAGCCGATCACTGTGGGACGATGGGGCGGTGCCGGCGACGAAGGTCGACTTGCAGCCGACTGCCGGCGCTCGGTCTGTTATGGCGATCACGTCGCGACTCGGGGAATCGCAGACAGAGCCGGTTGCGGGCGCCGCGAGCTCCGGCAGATCGAGGGGTAAATCCGTGACGTCGGTATGCGCGTCAAACTTATTAACGTAACGTCACTGCAATTTGAATGTTATTGTGGGGTTCAGGTGACTGAGCACACAGGCGCGCAGAATGCGGAGGGGTGGGGGGGGAGGCAGCAGCCCGGACTCATCACATAGAACTCTCAGAGTGAGAAGGGTCGAAAATGTATCGGACGTTCACATCAAGTGCCCCAAATCCGGGAAGCTTCTACATTTGGAGGCGATTTTGTATAGCCAGATCCTATTCCTTGCAAAACATTGTCGTTCCACTGCTAACCTCCCCCTCAAGAATATCCTGGATGCGCCTCGGATTGAGCACTTCGGCGGGTTCGCCCCAGGATTTGCTTCGTTCAGTCTTTCGTTTCAGATTGTACCTTTCTTAACATTTTCTCCGGACTAAGGTTTTCGCAAAGTCCTCTCTACATCCCGGATATACCATGCCACCAAAATGAATGCGATTACGGGCGGGAGCACAATCCGAACCTATCTTCTCCCGTGTATGCCCCACACATGTTCATCGGAGTGACGCGATCCCGGTCGGCCCCGCACTCACACCTTTGAAATACTTTTAACGTGTTACACACATGCACGCACACATACCAACACGCACACACACACACACGCGCACACGGATGCGCGTGCACGCCTATGGCAGTGGCTATATTTTTGGCCACACTTGCGCGGC
This sequence comes from Ashinkailepas kermadecensis, assembly GCA_034440615.1. Lineage (NCBI taxonomy): Eukaryota > Metazoa > Arthropoda > Thecostraca > Neolepadidae > Ashinkailepas > Ashinkailepas kermadecensis. Next base: position 242,399 of record JAOTOM010004904.1, on the reverse strand, counting down.
AGTCGTTTACACGGACATGCTATTCCGTGCACGATTTTCCGGTGTGGCGCGTCGTGCCTACGGCGGTGCTATCTCAACTTCTCGGGCCCGGTGAACAGAGGACCGTTCCAGTACCACGAGGCGAGAACACCATCGGGGCGTACCACCGGACCCCGAAGTGCCTGATGGCCGGTCATGGCCGTGGGCCAGACGCAGCGACCGCCGGTCGGTCAGCGTTGATCCCCTGACACGGCCAACCCTCCCTGCAGTTGCTGGCATCTCCTGAGCGGGGGCCAGCCTAACGGCAGCGTGCCGGGGCCGGACCCGAACCGAGGGCCTCTCGCACCCCAAACAGATGCAGCAGCCGACTGCAGCGCCACGTGGTCTTCCGGCCTGGAACATCCGGTGGTGGTTGGTGCTTGTGACTTGCGATGCACTCAGCAGCTGAGGCCACATGGCGTCGCCCGCCTGTCACCCTGGCAGGGAGGGTGTGTATCACGGGGAATCGAACCACGTACCTCTGGCATGCCAGACGCTCAGCTCAGCCACTGCGCTGAGTTGATGTTTTTTTACAGGCAGTGGCTCGCCTCTAAGGAAATGGTGCTGCCGTGAAAATCGTCTCCCCCGCACTTTTCGTGTCTCTCCAGACGCCTCTGACCACAGGAGATCTGAGCACACAGCAACAAGCATTAGCCCAAGCGGTGCGGTGCGCATCTGGCACTCTGCTCATACGACCCTGGACTCGCACTCGACTCCGTTGGATCATGTTCGCAGGAATAGGATGGCAGTATCGTTCGCCTGCAGCCGCCACCGCTCACCCCCTCAGCGCCTTGTGACGTATCCAGGGGCTCACGGTTTCATGACTTCTCCAAGAGGGCGATTTGTGCCGAATGTTTGCATTAAAATTGCGTTTTCAGAATGTCTGCGAACATTGTATTATATCAATATTGTTAATATATAACCACTGGTTATATATTAACAATATTGATATAATACATAATATATTGATATATATTGATATAATACTGGTTATTAACCAGTCAATAGTCAATATATAAGCAGACCCGACGACATCTGCCTGTTTAAATCCAAACACTTTTTCTACATCGGATGGTTTTTAGTTCTTTCCCATGTTAGGCTTCTGGATCCGCCTCTGTTCATTCCTCACCAGTCCAACAGTCACACACCACACCACACACGGCCCCTCACCACCAGTCACACACCACACCACACCACACACATGCCGTGGTCTCCGACACGTTCCAGAGCCTCGGCAGCTGTGGCCCCGACAGACTGCGCAGTGCTGACATCACGTGTCGGCGAGTGGAACGCAAACCAGACGCCAAGCATTGGCCGGTACTGATGCCCCAGACGCTGGGTATTGACACCTATCCGCCTCACCGTCCAGGAGTGTTCCACAAGTAGATGCGACAGGGATGCGTGATGTCTATGCCACCGTTCGGAGATAAATTCGTGACATGGCAGAACAACAGAAGTGTCTGAGGTGGAAGATTCCGTCTGTATCTGCGGTCTGTTCGCTGTCCTCGCGTCTGATCTTCTCCCTGTCCGAATGTTCATTGTCTGTTCACCTTCTGTAGTATGATGTCGGGCGTACGTGTTGACCTGGCCGGTTCGACGGCGGAAGGGCGGGGGCCGTCGATCGGCGCCGGTCTGGCGCGCCGTGGTTCCGGCGGCCGACGCGTGGTGTCATGAGTCACGATCACGCGAGGGAACCGGAGCCGGAACCCCTGACTCAGCCCGAGCTGTGCTGATGGCCCCCGGTCGTGGCCGGGGGCAGTCTGCTTTGGTCTCCCGCAATATACGGTCGGGTTCGGATGGCTCTCAGTTCTTTCTAACGTTCAACTACAAGCTATTTCGGCCTTTCTGGTTAACGAGCCATGCCGGACCCGGACCCAGTGGAGACTTCTGCGGGCGCAGACAGCGTGCGGAGCAGCAGTGGTGGTGGCCGATTCGACGCCCGCCTGATTCCGGACTTCAGTGGCGGCACCGACGTCGTCGAGTGGTGGACTCGTGCTGAGGTCCTGTGCCGGCACCACAACGTCGACCTGGCCGCCATCGTACCTGCGCGGCTGTCTGGAGGTGCTTTCGCTGTGTGGCTGCGGATGCCGGAGGTGGAGCGGCGGTCGACGCGAGCCGTGCGCGACGCATTGTACGACGCGTTCGCGATGGACCAGCTGGCGGCGTACGATGCGTACGCCCAGCGTCGCTTGCAGCCAGGGAGTCGGCCGACGTGTACTTGGCCGACCTCCAGCGGCTCGCTGAGCTCTACGGCGGCGTACCTGAGGCAGCCCTGATGTGCGCCTTCATCGCCGGCCTGCCGCCCTCGGTGCGCACGACCATCCGCGCCGGGACACGCGCGGAGGCCCTCGCGCTGCCAGTATCCTGGCGCGCGTGCGCGCCGTGCTGAGTGATGCGCGGGCCGGTGGTGCGTCTCCATCGGCGGAAGGGTCGACGGCGGCGGCAACAGCTCGACGAGGTGACGGCCAGCCACGCCCGCGCCCGCGGGTTCGCTGTTGGACGTGCGGCGCTGTAGGGCACCTGGCGGCGGCGTGCCCGCGGCGTGGCGGACCGGTGTCGTCGGGAAACGATGCCGGGGGCGCGCCAGCGCGAGCGCCGTCTCCTGTGGCGTAAGCGCACTGCCGGTGGTCCAGATGCGCGTGAACGGGTTATGGCGGCACGCTCTAGTGGATACCGGCTGTACGGACGTACTGGTAAGCCGGGAGTGCTGTACAGGGCGGTGCGATACGGCGCGTCGGGCGCAGCTGCGCACGGTGAATGGCGGCATGCTGCAGTGTGTCGGAACGGCGGCGGTGACAATAGAGTATGGGGGCAAGCGAGTCACGCTCGACGCCCTGGTGGTCCCGTGCAAGCCGTTGGGGGTGGACGTGGTCTGCGGCATGTCGGGCGTGGTGGCACTGGGCGGCGTAACGGTACGGGCCGGCGGTGTCACGCTGTGTACGGACGGTGGGTCCGTGGCGACCGGGAACGGGTTGGGTGCTGGATCGCTGGCAGACGGGCCGCGTGGCACGGGTTCCCAGGTGGCAGGTGGGGCGGATGCTGGAGCGCTGGCGGACGGGCCGCGTGGCACCACCGAGGACATGCGGGTCGACGCGGCGGACTTTGTGGCGCGTTTCGACGCGCGGCCGCGGAGGTGGACCGTCGCCTGGAAGTGGGCCGGCGACGGGGCGGGTCCCGAGCGTCTCACGAACCGGGTCGCCCAGTACTCGGTGCCGACGGTGGCCCGAGCAGCATACGAGGCCGAGCTGGATCTCTGGATCCGAGAGGGATGGCTCGTGCCGTACGACGTAACGGTGGATGGCCCGGCGCGCGGTTTGATTCCGCTGATGGCGGTGCAGCAGCCGCACCAGCATAAGGTACGCCCTGTGCTGGACTACCGGGAGTTGAATACGTACATCGCAGCTCACACTGCCGACGCGGACGTTTGTTGTGCCCAGCTTCGTCGCTGGAGACGGCACGGCGACCGTGTCGCAGTTGTGGACCTGCGTAAGGCGTACTTGCAACTCCTGGTTGAGCGGCGGCTGTGGCCGTACCAGACAGTGGAGTTCCGCGGGCGACGGTACGGTCTGACACGGATCGGTTTTGGGTTGAACATCGCCCCACTGGTGATGAAAGCCGTCGTGCAGGCCGTACTGCGCCGTGACGCGGACATGGTGCGCGGGGTTCTACCGTACGTCGACGATCTGCTCGTGGACGAGTCGGTGGTGAGTGCTGAGCGTGTGGTCGAGCACTTCTCGCAGTACGGGCTGGAGTGCAAGCCGCCTGTACGGGTGCGGGATGGGGCGCGCCTGCTCGGCCTGCAAGTAAGTGCTGGTGAGACGGGCGACGGGGACCTGCGGTGGAGGCGAGACGGTGCGCCTGCGGCGCCGCCAGCCGTGCTGACGCGACGTGCCGTCTTCGCCTGGTGCGGACAGATGGTGTCCCACGTACCTGTGGCAGGGTGGTTGCGACCGGCGGCCGCGTGGCTCAAGCGTCGGGCGAACGCCTTATCTGTGGGCTGGGACGACCAGATCGCTGATGAGACGTTTGCCGGCCAGGTGAGCCAGGTGGCCGAGCGACTGCGTACGGCAGACCCGGCGCGCGGCACATGGTGTGTAGCAGACGGCCCGATGACGGTCTGGACCGACGCCAGCTCCTTGGCCACGGGTGTGGTCTTGGCTGACGCCGGGACGGGTGCCGTCATCGAGGACGCCTGCTGGCTACGCCCCGAGTCGCAGGCGGCCACTCACATTAACATGTCGGAGCTGGACGCGGCGCTAAGCGGCATCAACCTGGCGATCGCGTGGGGAGTCACGACGATTGATCTTCGTACGGACTCTGCCACCGTTCGCAAATGGCTGGATGACGCTTTGAGCGGCCGTACCCGGCTCCGTACAAAGGCGCACGGGGAGATGTTGATTCGCCGGCGTGTCGACGTGATTCGTCAGCTCGTGGACGAGTTCCGACTGACGATGAGCGTGCGACTGGTTCGCTCTGCGGACAACCCGGCGGATGAACTGACCCGTGTGCCTCGTGAGTGGCTGCGCGCAGTCGCTACGGGCAACGAGGGAGAAGACCTGGGGGTGGCGGCGCCGGCGCGGGTGGTTGACGCAAGGGAGTCGGCCGACCCGGCGCAGATTCGCGCCGTGCACCACAGCGTGGGCCACCCGGGGGTCAGGCGGACCCTGTGGCACGCCAGGCGGACGTGCGAGGGTCGGGTGAGCCGCGCTGTGGTGCGTGAGGTGGTCACGACGTGCGACGTGTGCCAGTCAATTGACCCGGCGCCTGTACGGTGGCGACACGGTCACCTGCAGGTGCCGCGGTGTTGGCATCGCCTGGCAATTGACGTGACACACGTGCGCCGCGTGGCGTACCTCACGGTCATCGATTGCGGGCCGTCGCGTTATGCCGTGTGGCAGCGACTGAGCGCGGAGACGACGGATCGGGTCGTAGACGCGCTCGAGTCGCTGTTCTTACGGTTCGGAGCACCTGAGGAGGTGCTCGCGGACAACGCGACGGCGTTCCACGCGCGGCAAATGGCCGCGTTCATGGCGCGCTGGCAGGTGGGGCTGCGGTTCCGTGGCGCGTACGAGGCAGGCGGCAATGGTATCGTCGAGCGACACCACCGAACGGTAAAGGTGATGGTGGCGCGGCAGGGCTGTCCTGTGCAGGTAGCCGTACACCGCTACAACACGACGCCCAGCGACACGGCCGTCCCGTCATCTGCACCGCTGACCTGCCTCATGCGCGAGCCGGGCCACGACCTGCCAGTCGACATGACGTGCGTGCCGGATGGACCGGTACCGGCCCCGCGGTTGCGTGCGGGTACGCTGCGCCAGGGCGAGCCGGTCTGGATTCGCCGCCGTGGAATAACACCGTGTATGGACGTGTCGCGGCCAGGTGTCGTCACCCGCGTCTTGGAGCCGCCGCTGGTGGAAGTGGACGGTATACCCTGGCACACCCGGAACGTGCGGCGCCGGTACCCGAGGCAGCAGACGGCAGAAGACGGTTCTGATGCGGAGGCGACGGAAGAGGAGGCGCCCTTGGCCGAGCCGGCAGGTGTGCTGCCCCCGACGCCGATGCCGCGGCGACGAACCGTGCCGCCCGTGCCTGACGGGTCACCTGAGCAGCCGACGTCAAACCGGGTGGTGCCAGAGGTGTGGTCGCCGGGGCCGCTGGCTGTACCGGCGCATGAGTCCACAGCGGTGACTTTTTCGGACCTAGACGCGACGACGGGTGGCGACTCTGATGGCGATTTTGTGCCGGACGAAACGGTGTCGTCCGACGATGAGTGTTGGCGTGGCGCGCCACGGCGAAGTGAGCGTTTGGCGGCCGGGCAGTACGAACGGCCTGGCGACCATGTGTAATGGGTTGTGTGGTTGCGTATGTTCTGAGTGTTTGATTGCCTTAAAATCAGGGGGTGGTGTAGTATGATGTCGGGCGTACGTGTTGACCTGGCCGGTTCGACGGCGGAAGGGCGGGGGCCGTCGATCGGCGCCGGTCTGGCGCGCCGTGGTTCCGGCGGCCGACGCGTGGTGTCATGAGTCACGATCACGCGAGGGAACCGGAGCCGGAACCCCTGACTCAGCCCGAGCTGTGCTGATGGCCCCCGGTCGTGGCCGGGGGCAGTCTGCTTTGGTCTCCCGCAATATACGGTCGGGTTCGGATGGCTCTCAGTTCTTTCTAACGTTCAACTACACCTTCCATCTGCCATGGCCCGTGCTCTCCCATCGTCTTCCATTTTCAATCGTCCCCTGCTCGCATAGTGTTTCCTCTTCCATTGTTCCTTTTCCTCCGTCCCTCTCCCAGTGCCCTCACTCCCCACACGTATGCAGAGATGCACGAAGCTGCCTTCTGCCCACAACGTAAACGACAAAAGTCGGGCTGTCACGAGACAGACTTTTCGTTCGTTCGAGGCGTAAAAATGCACACAAAAAACGTTGCGAACACCAATGAGTGCATGCTATAACATACGTACATACGTAACATACGTCGTGCTCTCGACTTTTTCAATTGATCATACATACACCCATGATTCATTTTGCTAGCGCCACTTCCCTTGCCTTATGCGACTGGCCTGCTATAGGCACCATGTATCTATGGACGTAGCGCACCATGTAGCCATGGACGTAACGCACCATGTAGCCGTGGACGTAACGCACCATGTAGCCATAGACGTAACATACCATATAGCCATGGACGTAACGTACCATGTAGCCATGGATGTAACGCACCATGTAGCCATAGACGTAACGCACCATGTAGCCATAGACGTAACGTACCATGTAGCCATGGACGTAACGCACCATGTAGCCATGGAGGTAACGCACCATGTAGCCATAGACGTAACGCACCATGTAGCCATAGGCGTAACATACCATGTAGCCATGGACGTAACGCACCATGTAGCCATGGACATAACGTACCATGTAGCCATAGACATAACGCACCATGTAGCCATGGACGTAACGCACCATGTAGCCATGGACATAACGCACCATGTAGCCATGAACGTAACGCACCATGTAGCCATGGACACAACGCAACATGTAGCCATCGACGTAACGCACCATGCAGCCAAGGACATAACGCACCATATATCCATGGATCTAACGCAACATGCATCCATGGACGTAACGCACCATGCAGCCATGGACGTAACGCACCATATATTCATGGACGTAACGCAACATGTAGCCATGGACGTAACACACCACGTAGCCATAGACGTAACGCAACATGTAGCCATGAATGTACCGCAACATACATCCATGAACGTAACGCACCATGTGCCTCATGTAAATTGCCGATCGGAAATTGAAAGCGACACAGATTGCACGACTCGTTTCTGTGTCGAAGACAGCCTGGATAATTTGTGCAACTCTTGACGCATGCCTGCCTCTCCGTCCGCTCCCCACTACGTAAGCGTCCTTCCCTCTTGTCTGTGGGTGGTTGTCTGTCCTGTCTTTATCATTCCTCCTCTCTCTTCTCGCCGTCCCTCTCCATTGTCCCTTCACTCCCTAATCGTCTTCCACATCACCATCGTATGCGATGCCGTTGCCCCCTCACTGTCCAGTCAGTTTCCACATCACCATCGTCTTCGATGCCGTTGCCCCCTCACTGTCCAGTCGTTTTCCACATCACCATCGTCTGCGATGGTGTTGTCCCCCTCACCTTCCAGTCGTCTTCCATATCACCATCGTCTGCAGTGTTGCAATGCTGCAATGCCCGCAGTGCTGTGAGACCGGTCGCTTCGCTGCTAAATACCGGTCTCGCGTGCAGGCGGTGACCTTGACCCGACTACCTGTGCCGTCCACGATAGCCCGCCATCGTGCTTCGGATAGCTCGCGGCGCCCGCAACCGGTTCTGTCTGCGGTGCCCAGAGGAGCGACGTGATCGCCATAGCAGACCGAGCGCCGGCAGTCGGCTGCAAGTCGACTTTCGTCGCCGGCGCCGCCCCGTCGTCCCACAATGATCGGCTGGTGACGCGCGAACTGGCGCAGGATGTGCTTCGTCGCGCGACTGCTCGCCGTTGCGACGGTGTCGATTACAGCGCTGCACGGCAGCGTGCAGGGCTTCAACTTCCAGTACACGCACAAGTGCTACCTGCCCGGCGAGCTGGGCGTGTGCGTGGCCGCGGAGGAGTGCAGTGAGTTTGACGCGGGCAGGGCGGCGCGGTGTCCCGGGAAGGTGTGCTGCGACAGGAGCAAGATACTTCCTCCCGGGACTGTCGTCGGTCGGGTCACCGTCAAAGGTCAGCTTCAGTTGGTGCGAGACTGCGGCCGGACGCAGCCGACGTCACTCTTCCTGACCACAGGAGCCGGCTGGCAGCGGCTCAGAGGCGGCGGCCGAGAGTTGGAGGCAGCTGAAGGCTCTGGCTCGCAGGTCGTAGACCTGACCTTCTTAGACCCGGCCGGCATTCCAGGTGACCGTGGTTCCGTTGGCAGCGAGGGGTTCGCAGCAAGTCGGGGAAGTAACCAACAAGCGCCACGGGACTCCTTGAACCTTGAGTTGATTCCCGACGACACCACGTCATCCGACTCTGAAACATCACGCGCTGGAAACATAGCCACAGACGGCGATTTTCTCGTAGGCGAAGATCGTCGCGCCGGCGGCGAAGATCGTCGTAGCGGCGGCGAAGATAATCGCAGCGGCGGGGCAGATCGTGTCTCCGGCGACAACGCCGCGGCAAACCCGTTTCCGTTCTCGCGGCCGCCACGGCTGAAGCCACGGCCGCCGTCTCATGTTGCCGGCGGCTACAACGCTGTGGTGGGCAAGTGGCCGTGGATCGTGCTGTTGGGCGAGCCGGACGACCGCGACGCGCACGGCGACGGCGACGGCGTCGACGCCGAGCCGCGCTGGCTGTGCGGCGGCAGCCTGCTGTCGGCGCGCACCGTGCTGACGGCGGCGCACTGCGTGTCGGGCCGCTCCGCCGCCCACCTGGTCGTCCGGCTCGGCGAGTACGACGTGTCCACCGGCGAGGACGACGACCGCCGGCACGGCGACGAGGCCGTCGACCGCATCGTCATGCACCCGGCCTACCGCGCCAGCCACAACGACGTGGCGCTGCTGCGGCTCGCGCGCCGCGTCGCGTTCGACGCGCGCGTGCAGCCCATCTGCCTGCCGCCGCCGCACGCGGAGCACGTCGGCCGCACGGCCGACCTGGCCGGCTGGGGCCGGCTCGAGTTCGCCGGCAACGTGTCCGACGTGCTGCAGGAGGTGGCCGTCCAGGTGGTGGACCCGGACGAGTGCGAGCGCGTGTTCGCGCCGCTGCACAGCTTCCGGATGCGGTTCCCCGGCGGCTTCCGGGGCGACACGCTGTGTGCCAACGGCGCCAACGGCACGTCCAGGGACGCGTGCCAGGGCGACTCGGGCGGGCCGCTGGTCGTCAACGGCACCGACGGCCGGTACCAGCTGATCGGCGTCGTCTCCACGGGACTGGGCTGCGGCAACCCCAAGTACCCCGGCATCTACACCAAGGTCTCCGAGTACATACCGTGGATCATGGAAAACGCCGAGTGACGCTGCCACCAGTGCGAATAACTTCGGCGCACCTCACTTGTTGATCGCTTTCTTTTTACGCGTACGCCTGTTGTCTGCCCCGCAGTTCCTCGGAGTTATTTGTGTACGACAGGACAGTTATTTGCGTCATTCAACATCCTGTGACCTTTCAACAGCCCTATTTCGATGGTATTCACGGCGCCGGACATTGCCATTTTCATGTCTGCGTCCTTGCAGCAAAGCCTACAACAACAAAAACAATCGGAGCGTTCCGCGTTTCAGCACAACCACACGAGGATATCCTGTGTTGGCACATTTGCCAGCCGGCGATTTACCGCGCTGTTTGCGATCAATACTGGTGTGCCTTCGGCAATCCCGGCATTGCTTCCAGCTCCGTAAGCCGCTTACCGTGCGCATTCTACGGCGCCTTGGTGTGCAATATGCAAATGGCGTCGCTCTCGTGGAAGTTGGCGTGCCATTGCATCTCCGTCGATACATCCTGTTCCAGTGTGTGGGGATGGCTGTGTACAGGAAGCAATTGTGCAACTGTGAAGGTACACCCTCCACCCTTATCTTCGGACCGGGGACGCAGCGGCGAAATCCCGCCTCTGTTGTAGCGTCAGCCCTGCGATGCTGCGTGGAAGGAAATAATTCAAATCTAACCTATCGCTGTTGGTCATCTTTCATGGCAAAAGACAACTCAGGCACCGACACTGCTTCCCGCGCCGTACGTGCGGCAGGTTCAAGCGTAAACCTTGTAATCGTAAGTGTATTCACATTTTAAATGACCAGAGATCCCGCTTACTGACCTTGACAGGTCATGCAAAATGACAATATGTTTGTAAACAACCTGAGTAGTATTCTTGAACATGCTAAATTTCGTTCACCCATGGCTTGTCAAATTGTTGGTCAGCGTGCCTTTCACTGTCACATCTGCCAATTTGACAGTTTTTGAGCGTCCGACTTCGTGGCATATTTTGGACGAAGATGTGTTATACATTTCGAACACACGTCACCTACACTCGGTCGCTGCATGAGTTGGTAACAAGTCTTCACTAGCGTCAGATCCAACTCTTCACGTAGATCAGCTGATGATTTATATATCAGCGATTATGTGGCGTACAATTTGCTTTGAGGGCCCCGGTCCTCCCTTTCGGGGCCCTAAGCGTGATTTCCAAGGACCCCGGCGCAACTCGTTGAGGACCACAGCGTGATATTCAGGACCCATGTACAACTTTTTGAGCCCCAGCGTGATTTTCAGGGGCCCTCATGCGACCTTAAGGCCCCTAGCGTGATCTGCAGAGGCCCCGATCAGACTTTTGGGGTCTCAAGCGCGGTTTTCTAGGGATCCGACCGGAACATTTGGGTCCCCAGCGTGATTTTCACGGGCCCGGCCCGTCTTTCTGGGCCCCAACATAATCTTCACGGCCATGACGTGACTTCTTGGGCCCCCAGCCTGAATTACCGGGACCCCGGCCAGACCTTTTGGCGCCTACGTGATTTCAGGGGCCCCTGCCTAACCTTTTGGGGCCTACAGCATGCCTCAGGGTTCCCGGTACGGCTCTTGGGACCCCGATGTGATTTGCAGGGGTCCGGCGAACTTTTGTAGCCCCAGCCCGATTTTCAGGGGCTCTAACCTTACCTATTGATGCACTCAGCGTGATTTTCAGGGTCCCTGCGCGAATTTGTGGGGGCCGCAGTCATTTTCAGAGCCCTGGTCCCACTTTGAAGCCCCAAGCACCATTTTCAAGGGCCCTGGAGACATTTTTGGGCCTCAATGCCATTTCATGGGCTCCGGTGTGATATTGGGGGCCCCAACGTCATCTTCAGGGGGCCTAGGCGCGACTTTTGGGGGTGCCCAGTGTGATTGTTTCGTAGGGTCCTCGACGCGAGTTTTGGAAGCCCCAACATGTGTTTTAGGCGCAAGTTCTTTTTCCTAACACCGACACGATTCTTAAGGTCCCCACCTTTCAGGAGGAAACTGCCCCTTCCCCCTTCGGTATCCGACTGGTCAGTGGCGAATTCAGATAAATTAATTCGTCACGAATTCAGAGAAAGAACTTCTGGCCCAGCATAGGTAATGGTGACCAATCTTAATGTCTCATTGGCCTACAGGTGGCCTGATGTTACAAAGTTCTCTACGAGAATGCACACAAGGGTGTACGGACGACTTGCATAATTATTTCAAGCAATGGCTCGCTGCACTGAGCGAATGCCATACTGACAGCTACACCGTGGTGTCGGTTTCGTGTTGATCAGTCAATTGATTCGCGAAATAAGATGGTACCAGATGAGATACCGGTTTAAACGGAGCCGACTTTGATGATTCGTTTTCATCCGCAAAATATTTTTGTTTACTTAGATAAAATCCTTTCCGCGTTCGGGTGGCTGACGTAGCAGCGCGTGCGCTGATATAATTTCCAATTGAGGAAGCTGGCTGAAGCGATCGATGCATTTTGGAGCGGGCTGAGACGGGCGAAAGTGATGCTTAGCAATGGTAGTAAAACCACAATGAAACTCGAGAGCATCAGGTCCATTCATTAGCTTGTACCTGCGAAGATTCCAGGCGGCCACCACGCATAGATGTCACACATGGCAGCTACAACTGCTGCCATACAGGGCTTCCAGGCGGGATGAAGCATAAGCACCGCTTCCCCATTTAGCTCTAGGCATGTGTAGGGGTGGTGGCTCTGCCGTCGGTAGGGTGTGGGGTGTGTGGGGGTGTCGCGGATGTGGGTGCACCGGTTTGGTGGTGTGGCGTGTTTGCCGTGTGTGAGCTGTTCGGGGTGTGTTGCCGGGGTGCTCTGGGTGTGCAAAAGATAATCCTTACCAAACCCAACTTAGCTGAACTGATTGAACTTACTAAGGGCTTGATCTTAACTAAGACTAAACATAAACACGGCCCAACCTGGACTGACTCTAGACTTAGACTGGGCTTAATTAAGACTGAGCTAAATCTCTCCTTTGCTGTTTGTGCCTATGTCTGTGGTGTCGCGTGTTTTTTCCCCACCACGTCCAACACCCATTTCCCCTCAACCCCAGCCGGCTTGGTGTTGCTTGAGCTACCATTCCTAAGACGTATTTATATGTTGTGCGAGATCAAAGTTTTGGTAACACCATATAGATAAGTGAGTGCCTCTAGCCAAATTGGAAGGAATACACTATTATAAAATTAATGGGTATGCAATTTGTCCATGGTTTGAATGACTTTTGGGGACGTTGGGACGGTTTGGATGCTAATAGTAGTATAACTTTGTGCAATTTACCGCACAAATAGGTGCCCGTGTTTAGCCCCAAGCGACTTCCGCTGGGCCTTAAAGCTACCTAACACACATTCATTCTCCTCATTCGCTCACATTCACTCTCCCCTTATTAATTAATAAATTGCTTAGTCCCCAAATTTGGCTCCCCCTTCAGCGGTACTCACACATATAGATCGACAGACCATTGCTCTATTTTTTGAAGGTATGATGACCAGATATTTAAACCTTTCATTGCCAATCATAGCTGGCCTCGCCATTATTGGCAGCGTTCCTCGGCTGGATAATGTCTTAACTGCAACGAGAGTGCTCATCGTACTGGCTCCGAGGGTTGGTTGGTTATTGGTTTTTACGACACGTCGACCGTTGAGTCATATAGCGTCGCCAATCTCTCACGCCGATTGGTCGCTGTCGAAGAGTAACGACAGGTAAGATTCGAACTCACAATCTTTCGATTGCGAGACGAGCATCTTACCCCTAGACCACTCGTCCCCTGGCTCTGAGGGTTCATATAGGTGCTCTGGTGCTATGGTCTTTGACCGACCTACCTAACCTTAAGACAGTCGATACCGCGCCGGGTCTTATTCGCCGTAGACGTGTGACCAGGCACGGATCCCTACCACGTTGGGCACGTCCCCTGGTCGTCTATATAACCTAGCCGGCCCTATCCTTTCAGCCCCGAGGCTTACATCATGTCAAACCTGTACGTGCGTCCCCCGAACTACAACACCAGCCGTGCCCACATGCAGTCTCCAGGGGCGGACTAATTACAGCGCAGTGTTTTGCCTCTATACATCGTATTGTCCGGCGCCGAACTTCCGACGAGCGCAATGAGGTGTCTCCCTTAACCGCCTCTCACACGTGCATGCTATGCTCGTCCCCATCTGCGCTCGTCCCCCAACACTCGCTACCATTACCCGAGAACGTTCAGTACATAGGACGACTCGCAGGTCGGCTGCCTCGCTTATAAACTTACTTCATATCACAAATTAATAAGAGGAACACATCCAAACATCATGTGTGAATCATCCCTTGTCGTGGGGAGAGAACACACGGTTCTATTATCGTTTATCCGAGGGAAAAGCGTGATACGTATCCCTCAGCCCCCGAGACACGGCCCGCAATTTCAGTTCTGCACGTAAATATCCTCCCCTCTGTCCACCTGGTCGCCGAGGTATTTACGACGCTACCGTTCGTCTGGGAGGGTCGTACCCTGTCGTCATCGAGTTGCGTTAATACCCAAGGAGGGTCACCGACTGCTGTCAGTACTCATCCATCGGAATTTCACCCAAATGTTAACCGTACGCCAACAGGACCGGTAAACGCCACGGGTACTCGCATTCTCTGTCCACCCCACACATACCTACCCAACCCTTCTTTACGAGGAATGTGACGCCGGCGCCCCCCCCCCGGCCGTTTCACCCATATCTCCACCACACATCACCTCGAATTTATCACAATTGTCGCCCTCCCCCCCCCCACCATAAGACGGGTCGCTCCTTTCAGCAGAGTGGATTAGGTTGATGAGGCAGTATCTGTCATATAAATGAGATCAGTTCGGAAACGTTTGGAAGAAGGAAGAAGGCATGGCAGACCGACGGCACTCACATTTTGCTGGTGGTTCAGTGCGTATGCTCTACGGCTGGCCTCTTCGTTAGTTATTTGAGTTTAAGGGCGCTTCGACCAAAGTGTGATCATTTAGCGCCCATAACTTTTAGTTCAGCGTTTCAGTTAGTTATGCGGACAGGTGCTACCGGGGTGAGTAGATGGCCCGAAAACTGATCGCTTTCAGAAAGCGGAATATGTTCCCAGAATTAACTAAGTCTGAGTCATCAGCCAGGACATCACTATATATGTTGAGCCGTGTATTATTTCCATAGAACAACCTTCGTTCTGTTGAGAACTGATCGCACGAGAAAAGTACATGACGTACGGTCAGGCTTCCCAAACAGCGGGGACACTGGGGTCTCTCACCGCCGCAGATAAGGTATTGGTGTGTAGCATGTGTGTGGCCGAGGCGTAGTCTGCACAGCGTCACCTCGTCACTTCTGGATCTGCGGTAGCACGATGGCCAGTCTCCAAGGTGTGGTTTTATCGCGTGAAGTTTAGGCTGGCCTCTTCGTTCGTCTAGTCTTCCCCTCCTGGACTCCTGAGACTTCCCCGTCCGTGAGTGTGAGAGCGTCCTTCCTTCAGTGTGCTCGTTTTCTTGATTCCCTCTTGCCCCGCCCCTCTCGTTTCTGGCCACTCCCAGGGCTTCGGATTGAGTTTCGCTCTTGATTAGCGGGAGTGCATTTTCTTCTTAGGCCATGTGGTTCTTGAAGCCGCCTGGGGCCTTCATGACGGCCTGCTGGAATTGGTCATTTCCACTGGGGGGTCGCTGATCTGCCTCATGGTCGACCGGCCTTTTTCCTGTTGTTTTTGTACAAACGCGCAGCTGGTGTTGTTCCATATTCTCTGGCTGCCGCCTTTGACCTGGACGCGTCCGCGACGGCCTGGTTCGGGTGGGTTTATTCCTAACAAACAGGTCATGGAACTCTCCATGACGGGAGCCGGTGGCCGGGATCTCACCCGACGTCTGGCCGCTTGCGGCCCTGTCTGGTAGGAATATATCGAAAACTTCGTGCCGAAAGAATGAACGCCTCCTTACATATGTAGCGCAAAAACGATACGATCACCCCCAAAGCACTGAACGCAGAATCCACTCGATATCGCTGAAAGCTCCGAGATGTCTTTGCGTGCAATCACATAGCTTGCACACCACCACTGTACATAACGGTGCGGATAGCATCTTCGCTGGCAGTGGCGCAGCCAGGGTCTTCCTAGGGGGCCGACCCGCGAAAAAATGACAAAACAGAAAAAGCTTCCGGCGCACGCCGAAAATTATGACATTGCGTGATAAAAATATAAAATTATCCGTTCGATCCAGCGTATTTTTAGTGTTAGGCGACGGGGTCGGGTCCCCCTCCTTGGCTGCGCCTCTGCTTGATAACCTATCTTGCCAGGCTGTCACGTCACACTCCTGCTTGGTCGCCATCACACTCGTGACGCGTCCCACATCGCATCGAATGGGCGGCGCCAGCGAGGCCAGTGCACCACGTAAAGCAGCAACATGCTCAGCACAGCACAGCGACAAGTTCACTCGTGTGCAGCCACTGAATTGTAAGGCACGAAGCGTTAGTTAGCCGTTAGGAGCCACCCACGCACTAGCTAGTTAGTTATTAGGGGTTTTGGGCGCACGAACTGGTGGTTATTGGTTTTACGACACGTTGACCGTTGAGTCATGTAGCGTCGTCAATCTATCACGCCGATTGGTCGCCGGCGAAAAGTAGCCACACGTGAGACTCGAACCCACAATCTTTCGATTGCGAGACGGGCAACTTACCCCTAGACTACTCGTCCCCTGGGCGCACCAACTGTGCACGACGGTGCGGTGCGGGCACCCTTGCCGGTCGACGCTTATCACGCTACTGCGAGCCGGTCACCATGTGCCAGACGCGGGCGTACGCGGCCGGATCGGCCGCCATACTCTCGGCCGGCTCCGACTCGAGACGGTGCAGGATGTCGTCGTACAGGCGGCCGTCGAAGTAGGCGGTGGGCAGCGCGTCGGCGGCGGCCAGCGGCCAGCCGCACACGGTCAGCGCGTGCAGCACCGTCAGCACGCCGCGCATGTACAGGTTGGTGGCGTACACGACGCGCACCGTCAGGCCGTGCAGCGGCGTGTCGTCGACCTCGTCCAAGGTCAGCCGGCCGGACATGGCGGTCAGCAGCAGCGCGTGCGTCTCGCGCTGTCTGAGCGGCGCCGGCGGCTGTTGTTCGCCGTACCGCTGCAGGTAACGCAGCACGGCGACCGGCACCACCAGCTGGCGCTCGAGCGATCGCACCGCGTCCACGGTCCACGTCGGGTCCACCATTCGGCAGAAGGTGGTCCAGCGCAGGTGGCCGTCGCCGTCCGCGCCGTCGGCACCCCACAGGTCGCTCAGGCACGGGGCGGGTGTGCCTGCGAGCCAGCCGGTCGGAGTGAGCTCCTCGGGGTCACTGTCGCTCCATATGTCGTGCAGTGTCACGCTGCTCAGCTGCAGTGCCGGAAGAGCGACGCTCAACACTGCCATCGTGAGCCCCTTGACGACTTCCAGGGACGACTTGGGGTGGAGTTCCTTCTGGAAATACCGGACAAAGTCCTGGTAGCACGGCTCATCTGTAAGCTCGAATCCCCACATCAAGCGAAGCAGGAGCCGTGTCCCTTGGCCGCCGTCTGACCTTGCTTTCACCGTTTCCGCCAAGTCGGGTTCAACCTCGACTCGCCCTTCAGATCCGGGCTCCACCTCTACTTCACAAAGTCGAAACACATCCAAGCTCTCCTGAATCAGCCTCGGAGACAGCCGTACTCCGGTCGACGCATGTATCGACTCAGCAAGCTCTTCGCCGCTTTGTCCATTCGCTTCCCTGCACAGCCTAGCTAGTGGCTGGAGGAACACGGCGAGATGAGGCCTACGGGGGGCACAATATGGCGCTCCACCGCCACGCTGACGGCGAACCCCGCGTGCACGAACCCCGACAATGTTCAAATGGAGGTCGTTCAACTCTGCCCATGGGTAGACGCCGCTGGTGCTTGCGCTCAGAGTGGCGAGTAGTGGCAGGCGACCGACCGGCACATCCAGGAACCTTGCTAACAGCTTGCGATCGTAGTGCGCGGTGGTGAACGTGTCGAGGTCCAGATGCTTCAGCGACAAGTAGGCACTGTCCACGTCGTACATCAGGAAATCAGTGTTTTGGCCGAGTATCAGGACGGCTGAGTTGCGCTTCGCGAAGTGAGCCACCCCGTCGGCCGTGTGATACGAATGCACAACCTCGACATCGGCACTGATATTCTTCAGCATAATCGGCAGCAGTTCATACACCGCCGTCTGGGGTACCTCGTGAAGAGCACCGGGGAGTGAATTACGATTTTCCATTTCCATTTTCTTCAGCGTCTCCATGATGGCGATTTTCTCATTCGCATGATTTTTTAGATCAAACTGCTTCGAGGCGACAGCTCCACTCGTGTGAAAGACTACGGCTAATTTACCCACGTGACGCTGAATTTGTCGCACGAATTTCTGGAGACGAACGTGCAGGTGGAGCCACTGCCCGCCCCGCATGCGATCCTCCTTTGTCAGGAATCTAGCCAAGTTGTTTCCATCGACCACAGCGAGCTTCAGCAATCCTGGATTCGATATCAGGAAAGAGGTTACAACTTGCGAAACATGTAATTTCTTGGCTAAACCATGGGTTTCCAAGAAAGTTTCCAAGCCGCGAATACCCATATCTATGTGTTATACCGGATGCTGGTGATCCCAGCCGCGAATGATGCGCTTCAGGCTGTGTGCGACAAATTCGAATATCCTTGAGCAGTAGTTGTAGTCAAAACATGTCTAGACGTTCCCAACGCTCATTCACCGACGGCTGCCGTTGAACCCGTCGTGTTCGGGCTCAATTCCTGCAAGAAGACGAAGAGGATCAGTTAGTTAGTTATTTGGGGTTTAGGGCGCCTCGACCAAAGATTGTGATCATTTAGCGCCCATAACGTTTATTTAGCAAGCCAAAGTCCTATCGTGTTATTGAGATGAGTATATGGAATGAAATCCTATCGCTCTTAGGTACCTGAATATATTGCCAGAATGAATGATTTCCGAGTCGTCTGCTAGAATGTCGCGAAATGTTAAATGCCCGATCCTTTTCCGAAAAACAACCTACGCTCCCTTGAAAAATGTTTGCACGAGAAGAGCACGTGTCGCACCGTAAGGGCTTCCAGACAACGAGGGCACTTGGGCCTCTCTTCCCCGCAGAGGAGGTATTGGTGAGTAGCGTGTGTGTGGCCAGTTCGCAATCTACACAGGGTCACCTCGTCACTCCTAGATCTGAGATAGCATGATGACCAGTCTCCAAGTTGCAGTTTTATTGAATGTAGCTTATTGTTCAACTGTGCATTCCAACTCCCATGCCACTTAGCATTCATATGCGATGTGATTCCAGAGATGTGATCCCTGGCGGGAAGTGGGAGAACGCGTGTTGGGGGTCTCTGAGCTGCCCATTTCGCTGCGGAATCGGCTCGCTCATTTCCGCAAATTCCGACATGGCTCGGGACCCAGCACAAACAGACACTTTTCCCGTCTCGTTCCAGAGCAGTGAGACGTGTTAGAATGTCAACCAGTAGAGGGTCGGTAGGGTAAAGTGCGGTAAGTGCCAAAAGGCTGCTAAGGGAGTCAGATAGTATGACATATGAAACATCTTGTGACACGTCGATGAAAGAAAGCGCTTTAATTATTGCGATCAGCTCGCAAGTATACACTGAAGCATACATATGCAGGGTAAAAAATCGAGCAGAAGTACCACACACGAAAGAACATCCCGCTCCAGTGCTGTTCTTGGACCCATCAGTAAATATTTGTGTATATCCCTGATATGTATCTAAGTGCTCCAACGTTTGCATGCGGAAGAGCTCCGATGTTACATCATCCTTACGCATCGCTGTGAGCGATAGGTCAACCACAGGGGAGACCAGATTCCAGGGCGGTACAGCTGGTTTCTGCATACGCATCACCCGACGGACTCGTACACCACTCTCCTCGAAGAGAGCACGCATTCTGAGACAGAACGGTAAAGCTGTCAGATTTCTTCTACTGCGAAAGAGTGCCAAGGTATGTCGCGAGAACACTGCATCTTAGGTGGGGTGGGTGGGGAACTGCCGTAATCTGCATGCATACCGTAGGCCGAGCATTTCACGTCTCAGCGCCAGAGGAGGCTCGTTCGACTCTGCGAGCAGGCTAGCTACCGGCGTGGTTCTAAATGCCCCGGTGGCGATCCGTAGAGCCGCATGCTGCACCGCATCGAGAGTACGCTTATTGCTTTTGGAAGCACCATCATACACATAGCATGCATAGTCCAACTTAGATCGGATGAGTGACCGATAAAGCATCATTAATGTCTTTCGGTCAGAACCATAGGAGGTTCGTGATACACACTTCAACAGGTTCAATGACTTAAAACATTTATCTCTCAATGTTTTAGAATGTTGTTTGTAAGTTAACCGGCTATCGAACTGCACCCCAAGGAACTTCGCGATTGGTTTAAGAGGGATAGACGTGCCGTACAACTCAGTGGTTAGGGTTTAAGAGCACCGCCTGCGGCAAAAGTGTGTTGCAACCGTTTTGTTTGTGGAAAAGCGGAGACCGTTATTTATACACCATCTTTGGAGGTGGTTTACCGCGAGCTGCAAACGTCTTGTTAGCGATGGTGTGTTGGAGCCTGATGACCATATCGCGAAGTCATCGACAAATAGCGAACGTCCGATGCTTTGCGGCAGTGCATCTCCAATATCATTTATGACGATAGCGAACAGGGCAACACTTAAAACACTGCCCTGCGGAACTCCATTGACTTGGCAGAATCGCTCGGAAAGCTCGTGTCCCACTCGGACGCGGAAGAAGCGCTCTTTCAGAAATTGTTTGATAAAAATTCCCAAGTTCCCGCGGATTCCACATTTCCTAGCCTTTAACAAGATTCCATGTCGCCAAGTAGAGTCATAGGCTGCTTCTATATCAAAGAAAATAGCCCCAAAATGTTGTCTGCGCTTAAAAGCAACGCGAATGGCGGTGTCAAGTGTTAAGAGATGATCAGTTGTGCAGCGATGCTTCCTAAATCCACACTGTGCGTTGGTAAAGAAATCCTGCTCTTCTAGAAACCAGGTGAGCCGAACGTTCACCATTTTTTCTAGAAGCTTACGGAGACACGAGGTCAAAGCAATCGGTCGGTAGTGCAATGGGTCTAAACCGCTCTTTCCTGGTTTGAGTATAGGGACCACTATGGCTTCCCGCCAAGAATCCGGAAAGTAGCCTCCCTCCCATATTGTGTTGAGTGTAGCCAAAAGTGTTTCAAGGACTCGCACAGGCAGGTGTTTAAGCATGTCATTGTGTATTCCGTCAGGTCCCTCTGCAACGCTCTTTAGGCTTTTGATCGCCGAATGCTACTCATAAATACTGAAAGGTTCGTTATAACATTGATGGTCAGGTGTGGAGAAGTCAATTGGCTTTGCTTCCAATTTGACTTTCTGGCGAAGAAATTGTTGGCAGTGGTTTCCATCTCCACTGCGGGCTGCTAGGGCTTGGCCCATTTCCACAGCGACCTCAGCGGGGTGGGTCACGTCAACACCAGCTATGTGCAGTACGGGGAGACGGACCGTGTTATATTTGCCAGCAATACGCTTTATACGAGACCATACTTGGGTCGTTGGGGTAAATCGGTTAATAGTCGATACGTACTCCCTCCACGACTTCCTCTTTGCTGCCCGTATAGTGCGGCGCGCTAAGGCTCGTGCCTTTTGAAAAGCAATTAAGTTCACCTGGTTGCTATTGTTGTTGAATTTCTTACAAGCTTGTTTACGTGTTCGCATGGCGTCACAGCATTCTCTTGACCACCACGGAACTGGAGTGCGACGCGGGGCACCAGAAGTTCGAGGAATTGAAGAGTCGGCCGAGTACAAGAGCATAGAAGTAAGTTGTTCACACCGAAGGTGCACTTACATCAGCGTTGTTTGATAGACAGGCCTCGACTAGTGTTGACTTGAGTGCTCAACTAAAATTGGCTGTCGACTCGAGCCTTCGCAGGCCGGGCGTACTCCGCAGAAACCACCCCCAGCGAGGATGTCCGCGCCCGCGACCTCTGTGACCCACTCTCCGGGGATGATCCCGTCCAGGGCAACACACGTTTCTCAGCACGCGCCCCTACACGCTGCACCGGTGCCTGGGAAGAGTAAGCCAGGGACGCTGGTGGAGGGGCGTCTACCCCGGACAGGTTACCCCCCGGGGCCGGTGCGCGGTACGGGTCCTCCACTCGTCGTCGAGGCGAGGGAGGAGTGTGGAGAGGGTTCGCCCGGGGAGGAGGGGGAGGGCGCATTTTTTTGGACGGGGCTATTCCCCACAGATGAAGATCCAGGCGGACTCTCGACGCGCCCTCGCGGCGAAGGGATGGCTGGTCTGGGAGGAACAACAGGCTTGTCCGCTCCTTGAGGATCAGGAAGAGCGCTCAGGAAGAAGAGGATCAGGAAAAGCGCTGAATTTTGCAGAGATGGTTGGTGGTTATTGGTTTTTACGACACGTCAACCGTTGAGTCATGTAGCGTCGCCAATCTCTCACGCCGATTCGTTGCGGGCGAAGAGTAACGACAGGTGAGACTCGAACCCACTAGCCTTCGATTGTGAGACGGGCAACTTACCCCTAGACTACTTGTCCCCTAATTTTGCAGATACTTAAACATCACATCAGCTAGTAAACTCCTGAATTGATTGTCAAAAGCTCAACCATTTGCCGGCGGTTCGATTTAGTAGACGACCTATGCTAGCATTGCTATTTACACGACACACAGATTTCTAATTTATTGCGAAGTGAATAGCACTGCACGGCAGTGATAGCATATGATGCTGAACAATCGAAGCATGTACACAAATATGACGCCACACAAATTTCGGGAAACTTCTTGACATTTCCAGACAAGACCACTTCCTCGTTGCACACTTGGCTCTATCCCAAGCATGGATCTTGCCATTCTCGCCATGTGCAGAGGGGGCGGAGTGGAGGTGCTCCTTGCACACAATCGCTACATGTACTTGTTACATAGTCCACCACCGTCAGCCACACAACGCCGTCTGGTTACTTGTTATACAGTCCACCACTGTCAGCCACACAACGCCGTCTGGTTACTTGTTACACAGTCCCCCAGCGTCAGCCACACAACGCCGTCTGGTTACTTGTCTCATCAGTAACATTCTGCTCCTCCCATCTTCGAGCATACTTCATCATGTCCCCATTGATACAATTGATTGGGGTGTACCTCAGATACCTTTTTCTTATTTTACGACATTTTTCCTGTATGGGTCTAGCTCAGACAGGCCCCTGTGGCCTCTTATTAAGCCATACCACTCCATGGCTTTATAACTTGATTAGTGTCAAAGGAGAAGCATGCTACTTCATGTTTGCGAGCACCCAGTATTTCCTTTTCCGACATCATGGTAAACAATGGTATAATGCATGAGTCTAACATATAATACAATGCCACCAAAAATGTCCAGAATTAATCGATAAATAAACATTCATATTTCAGACCTAATGCAGCTCTCCAACCATGAACAGTGCAGTGACATATCAGCAGAACCATAATGATGTGGAAAAGTTGAGGACAGCATGCTGGCACAGGTATTATAAGAATGTGAGTCAGAAATGTTACATCACTAAATAATTATCACAACAGTATGCATGATCTGCATAAATGTTTAAGATGAATAATTCAATCACAGCAGCAAAAACGACCCCAAGAAAACCATAATTTTACACGAATATTGAGTAGAGAGACCGAGTCCAAAAACATGAACATGAAATGTAACTCAAACTAGACTGGATGTCCATGCTATATAACATCCTGAGTTCTGAATGTGGACAAAAAGATGCAAGAAGATGGTGGTGGATTTGTGTTTTCGGGCATGTCGACTATGTTGGTCATTTTGCACCCATAAGATGTAATATGGGTTGCTCAGTGCAGCAGCTGATGTTGGCACAGTGTACACCATACAGTTTGGCTTGTGCTTTACAATTTTGACACTCCAATGCATAATTTCAGAACATTGTTATAGGTGGACCACATCTTCGTGGAGGACCTTTGATAGCTTCCACCAGATGATGGTCATGCAGATTTCAACCAGATGTTAAAAACCATCAAGCATTCAATAGGTGCATACAAGCTTTCAAGGAACATGTTTGCCCTTGCATCAAGTTGCATCCTCAGTTTGAATACATCACTGACATCAGTCATCAGTACTAATAATATAGTTTCATTTACTACATACACCAGTCACCACAGCTTAACTTTGCTGCAGAGTGCAGAGATGTTCTCCATACCTCACCTAAATATCATGACAACTCACACTCTGATAGAATCTCACATCATGACATGCCCCAAAAACATCTTGAATTGATGCTTTTAACCCATTTATAGACGGTGAGATTTGAGATATGCCATCTACAATCATGATTCAATTAATCTACCTGTGCTGATTCCCTACAAACATGCAGCCAGAGTTCTCAAATCCCTGCAGTTGGGGGCAAATTGACACCTAGCACAGCTTGTTCTTTCATCACTTCTGATACCTTTTCTACATCCTTATACCAAGCTATTTGTCAATTGTGTGCATGTTAGGAAATAGGACCACACAGGATGCATAGTTTTTCTGAGGTTTAGATGTTGCACCAAAAAATGCTTACCTGCTTTTCATTCATACATGAAAATAGTTCCTTCCTTCAGCTAAATTCAACAGCTCTTGTTGGGATTCAAAATTTTGTGTGCCTCAAAATATATGTCTAAGTACATCCATTCTACATTTTTCCTCATACCTAGTTTTTTCTTATATTCAACACCTACCATGAAATGAATTTGAGAACACTGCAACCAGTTCTATGTAAAATCAGGACACTCATGGGCATTGCCATAGTAGTTGCTGAAGATGCTTTTCCCAAAATTGTGAAACATACCATTATATCCATGGCATTGCATGGCAACCTAAAATCCCCTTATTGCACCATCCAAAGTGCATGTCAACACCATTGGCAATACCCTGGATGACCATGACTGCTCAGAAGCAAAAAGCATACCCTCAAAATTGGCATGACCCTAAAATTAAGCTAAAAACAAACCCAACTTTGAGCTGGCCTCTCTCCCAAGCAATGCTTGTTCAAGCACACTTCTATAATTGTGCATACTTTACATGGATCCCAATGGTAAAGCCCTTGCATGTACTTGTCAAGCACCTCCTTTTGCATTACTCAGCCCTCTCAATAATATATTTCAAATTTGCATATATCTAAAACTGCACCTCTGGTATGCATGTAGCCGATATGTAAGGCCAGGGGCACAGATAGGATTTTCTTAAGGGAGTCCAACCAAAAGAGAAATGTCCTGAAAGAGATGACACTTTCAGTGTATAGCAATCCCAAAATGTTTTGTCTTGTGTGGCGAACAGATTAAAAGTTCCCATTTGATCTAGTGAATTTTTGGTTCATAAGGGGGCTGTGCCCAGGCCCCTGTCCACTCCCCATTGGTTTTGCCTCTGGGTATGGAATAGAAAGATATGGGTACCATTGCAATTTAGGGCATTCACATGGTAAGTTTGGCATGCTTTATCTCTGCAAAGCAATGCGAATCTGCTCTATTATGTTAGGTTAGGATTTTCGTTCCAAAATTTGGGAATGTTTTAAAACTTTTGAGAAAAACAGGATGCTTTTCTTCAAAAAGAATTCTGGTGAGGCTATGTTTGGTGAGATTTAATATGGAATTTGTAGCTGTTTTGGTTATTTTGTTTTTTTATGTGAAAAGGAGGATGGGATAGGTTAGGTGATTGATTGATTGATTGGGCTTACGGGCGCATCAACTGCTACTGGTTATGTAGCGCCCAGGATAGGTTAGGTGAGGATTTCTCTTATTATTGTACATTAAGGTGTGCACAAGATAAGTTTTACACACATTTTGCCTTCATGATGCAAACAAATAAGTTGTTTGGTTAGGTTGGGGTAATTTAATTTTTGTTTAAGTTGGAAAACATATGTTCATCTATTTTCTTATTGACCATTTTTTGGATCATTTTTATTTTACATGCAATGTCTAAAACCCAGGAGAATCTAAGAGCCATTCTTCACTGCATTAAACAATTGGGTTAGGCAAGGTTAGTTTGGGTTGTTCCATTATTATTTTATTTTATAAACATTACTTCTATATGTTGCCAAACTCAAAACACCATTTTGGGTGTTATTTTGCTCACAAACTAACAAGTAAGCATTCGCACAGAAAATGAGTGGTTTCATCACCTTAATCACATTCATATACCTAGGTAGGTAGGTAGTACCTAGTAGGTAGTAAGATTACCATACATAGGTAGGTAGGTACCTAGGTAGGGGAAGAGGAGGGGGGGGGGGGGGTTCTGAACACTTAAGGCATTATTCAACAAATAGCTCTACTGCTGCTTCTGTATGGCTGAACCAGTAATTGTACTGTTTACTGAACACAAAAATGAACAAACTATCCATATTCAAACAGTTCCTTTGAATGAAAATCCTCTAACCACTTGCAAAGAGGAACTTTAAGAAACAGATAATTATTTTATAGTGGTGTGCCATATTCTGAACATGAAAATGTTGTTGTTCAGGATTATCTCACTGTAGCTGTTGTACAAGCTATTAGTAGCCACTAAAAAATGCTGGTGTAATTGAAGCCCAAAATTTAAAGTCACTTCCTTATGGTTTCCTTAAGCCAACTGCTCTTGGAAGCCTAAAATGGTTTCTGTGAACTTCACAACCTCTGTACACAAAGAATAGGTATAACTATGTGATCACACTTTCATATTTTGGTAGCGACAGGTCCATCATTTATGAATACCACCATCTTTTTGTTATTTATGCACTGAACATGATGTGGGAGACGACTAAGGGTAGGTGTTCAGAAAACAGAACGTGTTCAGATACCACCCCCCTCTTCCCCTACCTACGTTACATCATAAAGATAGATTCCACAAATTGATCAAATGTCTTAAGGCACAAATTTACCAATTAAGTAAATGCATACATTATCCTTAATTATATATTACTTTACTAAAAGTCCATCATTTTGTCTTACTTTGCTAATCAACTGTGGCCAATTTCACTATTGTTTTTGTACTCACACAGTTTGCTAACAAACAGTGTGATGCAAATCACAAACTGTGTTAAATCAAGTTTCACAAAGGTCTTGCTCTGTAATGACAAAAATTGTAATCCTGGCAGGATGTTGCCAGTGTATTACAAACTGTGTGATTTTACAATGCCTTTCAGTAAAATAAGAACACAGATATTACAACATAATGATATTTTTTACCATAATGATTAAGGAAAGAAATTCTGACAAATTAACAATGTAATGAAGAATTAAGAAACATCAGACCGAACGATAGAAAATATGATAATTCATTATAAACAGTTTCCTTCAATGCAATAAACCCTTGATAGGAAAATCAGCTGACATCCCAGCAGGCCGAGAATCCCTCCCTGGATTCTTGGCCTGGCTAATGTATATGCTTCATTATCCTCAATACAGGAGCGGATACAGGGGGCACTGGGGGCATCTGCCCCCAATGGAAAGTTGCACTCCTACACAGCGACGAACCCACTACCCATCCCATCACAACCCACCGATTGTCCAAAACATCACTGGATTCAGACCACGATTTCATCCTAGCTGCCCCATTCCCCCATTCATTATTTTGTTTGACGACATGGAGTGATGGTATCTTCCGCCACTGCCTGGGCAATTCCCCCCCTCCCCCGTCAGGGGCAGATACAGGAATTTCCATAAGGCAATTATCTGGAGGGATGTGTCATTTCTATGGAGGGCACCTCTGCTAAAGCACCTGGAGGGGTACCTCCGCCAGAAGCCTCCGAGGGGCGCCTAAGGCTGAACAATTAGTTTGGGGGGGGTATTAGAGCCTTTGCATAGCGGCTCCTCTGCCCGGCCGGAGGAGAGCCACCTCCCATGTGGGAGCACTGGAGGAATGCACCCCAATGCCCCTGTATCTGGCCGTACCCGTATTTTTTACCATGTTATCCGAGGCCTTACCCTACATCGGTAGTTAAATTTCTAGTTCCTCAATCTATAAAATGTATCGATCCACCCCTGAGTTCCGATGGCAGGCAAGCCCAAATAATATGGATTTTGCATCACAACCAAATTGCACAAATGCAAGGCTGCGCATGCGCCAACAATGGAAAGACAGCAGAAAACCAGTAGTATCGCCATGCTTGGCCTGTGATGATGGAGGTGGGTGAAGTGACTGAATTTAATTTGTGTGAGTGATTTGCATATGTGTTTGTGAGCACAGCTTCATAAGCTATTGAGAACAGCATGGAGTGATTCAACATGACAGTGACCTTCATGTTTTGTGGATCAGTTTATGCTGGTTGTGG
The DNA here is from genome assembly GCA_034440615.1 of Ashinkailepas kermadecensis. Classification (NCBI taxonomy): domain Eukaryota; kingdom Metazoa; phylum Arthropoda; class Thecostraca; family Neolepadidae; genus Ashinkailepas; species Ashinkailepas kermadecensis. Next base: position 214,630 of record JAOTOM010004904.1, on the reverse strand, counting down.
GCTGTGGCGGGTATGTAGGTGCCTACATAGGACCTACCGAATGACTGATGCAAGTGGAGGTATGCATGCATGAAGAACAAGCCTCCTTAGCTACCTTCAATCCGGTATGTTACTTAAGCAAGATATGTACTAATGCCATTGAGGTCCTAGAGGCTCTAGCAGTATAACCAATGCAGTTGTGTGGCCAAAAACCCTAATAACTAACTAGAGGCTCTAGCATGGGTGTTTATTTTTTAAACATTATTTGGGGATGGGGTGGGGGCAAAATATGTGAAGGCAATGGGCAGGCCCAAATGGATTGGAGGGGACACTCCACGGGGTTCCATGTTAAAAGTTGAAATTAGTGTAGGGGGGGGAAAGCCAACACTGAGGGGGCACTTGCCTCCTCAAAAGTGTAAAACAACAAACACCCCTGGGCTCTAGGCAGGTAGTAGGTGCCCTATTTACCTACCTACCTAGGTTTATGTACTTGGGCCTTCCCAGAGGGCAGCCTTTTCTTCCAAGTGACACCTTTTCCTCAGAGGTGCCTCTGGCAGAAATATTTGAAGGGTGCACTGTAGCCTTCCCGGAGGGGCGCATTTACCCGGCCGGAGGGGTGCCAACTTTTCATGGGGCGGAGGTACATGCCCCCAGCGTCCCCATTGTATCCGCCCCTGTATTGGGGGCATGCCCCCTGAATTGTTGAGAACTAAACATAGCCATCTATTCAGATGTTTGGTTCTAGCCTGTAATGTCCCTCTTCATCCAACAATGAAGATTAGGTACATAGGTATCTGAAGTAGTTTTCACTCTCGGAGTGTAGGTTGCTAAGAGGCTTGAACACCCTTGCTGCTCGCCGCGGTGAAGCCTCCTCGAAAAACAAATCAAATTCATTCATGTTTCCTTTACTGCCACTGCTCTCCACCAAAATTCACACAGCCTAGAACGTGTATTATCGCAAGCAGTGTATTTGCCAAGATTGTGAACACATGACAACCTTGGTGAAATTCAGACGATGTAATAACACACATTTCTGTGTAGTTTGTGACTAACAAACGACGTACTTTCGATTTTGTAGATTTGTTAGCTCGTGATGTTAGTGAAATGTCATCTTTACAAATAACAGCACCAACTGTGTATTCACACCGAATTCGGTGTGAATACACCAAATTCGGTGAAATTGGCCTCTGATCGTGAATACACCGAATACAGCTTGTGATTTTAGTGAAATTGGCCTCTGATCGATCATTTGGGTTTAACGGCGCGCCGACTACAGGGTCATTTGTGGCGCCCATCACTAATCAACTGAAAGGTAAGCCTATCTGCCAGAGCTCCATGGTCACATTATCTTAATAATGTCCATGGACATGGAATCCAAACACTTCTTTAAATACAAATATGGTTAATGCCCTCAAATGCAAACTTATCTCACCAGGTAGGTACCTACGTAAGCAGGCCGCAGGGTCTGCTCCCGTTGGTTCCCGTCGCTCCACTAACCCAAGGCCATTTACATAAGGTTCAACCCAAGATACCTTTACTAGAAGGTAGATCGAAGTTTTCCTTCAAGCCCGCAGACGTCATCCGGAAGTTTTTTTTAATATGGTATCAATATGGTTGCAGAATACTTTTTTCAAATCATACGCAACCTTGTTGTGGGTGAAATATAACCCAATGGGGTTGACGCACCCTAAAACCCCAATATTCATAATTAAAATGGCAAACATGCATAAAAAGCCTCATAAAAAGCATAAAGGACCATTTTTTTTACCACAATGTTGTTTTTCTGGTGATTTCTGATTTCTGATTGTTCCTTTGGAAAATGAAAACTTCCAAGGATATAGGCACTTTAAGTTCAAGTACTTCTATCTACGAAATCAGTCCAAGAAAAGAATATCAAAAACATTGAAATAACTTTTTTTTAAAGCAAGAAGAAAATTGACTACATATACCTGCTATCCCACCTCAACAACATATGGGAAGTGTGGAAAAGGGTTTTGGGTGTGGTGGTATATAATGAAAAATAACATACAATTATCAATAAATATTAATGCAACCTAATGCAACCTACAGATGTTCGACGGCCTAACACCTACCGATGTTGAATCACTTAAACGTACTAATATTGCATTACTTGAAACCTACGGATGTTGGTTTGCCTAAATATGATTTTGAAATGTTATTTTCAAAACAAATTGCAGAGGACTGTCCATAATAGCCAATGCACGTGGAGGGCATGTATCGTGAAATAAATAAATAAATATACAAATAGGAAGACGTCAGCCTTCCACAGCCGCCGGCTGCCAGCGACCATCGTGCAGACAACGGATCAGGCGTGCACGGTCAAGTTCGCGGACCGCCGATAGGTCATTCACATAATGACCAGATCAGGTCGCGAGTGATGCCGTTGCTGTATCCGTTCCCGAAGCCGTCCCGTCGGCTACTGCGACGTCATTTGCCCGAGGGGTATCTCAGCTGAGGCCACCATCAGTGGTAGCCTTACCTGCTGGCGTGTGTGTTCCCTTGCCGCCCCAGTTCAGTACATAATATATATATATATATATATATATATATATATATATATATATATATATATATACAAATACACAAATATATATATTACGTGGGCTATATGGGGCCTCCTGTCGGTGGCGGATCCAGGGAGGGAAGTTGGGGCATGTGCCCCCTCCCCCCATAAAAGGTGGCGTCCCTTCGACTAGGAAAATGCGTCCCTCCACGAAGGCTCGAGTGCACCCCAACACCCTCGAATTTTTCAGCCACAGGCGCTTCTCGGCAGGAAAGGCACCCCTCAAGCCACTTTCGCGGTGACGCCACTCCAAACACGTGTCCCCTCCCCAAGATGACAATTCCTGGATCCGTCCCTGCCTCTTGTGGCAGCTATTGGTTTCCTGTAGCGGCTATGGGACCTCTTATGACGACAGAGAGCCTCCTAGTGCGGTCTATGGGCGGTCAGATCATTTCAGGCGGTCTTCTGTGGTTACGTTTCGGAAACTCTCCTGCCACTGAGGGAAAGAGGCTAAGGCGCACCTAGCTCCCCCCCCCTCTGTCTGTCCTTTCTTTCGCTCTTGAACGGGGGTGACAACCTGACAAGCTCAAACGGACGATAGAGGGAGCCTACCAATATCGTGAAAAATCCCTTTATTCTGGAGGCACTTGATGGTCAGCCTGCCGGAAACGGCACATTGTTAGACAGGAAGATTGTTACTGGGTCATTTAGGATACATTTTGCTGAAGCTGAAGAATAGGTCTTTCAATTGGTATACGTCAAAGTGATCTATATTGCCATACAGCATGCAAGAGAGCGTAGAGAAAAACGGTAAAATTGCATGTAAACCAATGGTGAAGAGAAGCCTTCAAGCCCGCTACCAAACCAACTTCGTGGTGGCCGGAGTTCAACCATCCGGCGATTCGAACTTGTCGTGACGTCACATGTTTTCAACGGCCGAAACACTCATTGCCCGCAATGCTTTTTAGAGATAACTTATAATGTGATATTTTTTAAGAAATGGACCTATAGCCATAAAACGAAGACGATATGATAGAACACATCTTTCTCTATTAAAAATTTTGATGCGGTTTTTACCTCAAACTTACCTAAAACTCGATATACGAGCCGAAACAGGTCATCACATTACGCAGGCTTCGTCCTCAGCTGGCACCGTTCCATGGCTTTTTCCACCGACGAATGCTCATAATGAAGGAATGTGGGGTGGAACTTATGCAGATTATGGGAAGGATACAGGGGTTTCGTTTGATGCACCTTTGAGGGATACTTGTCCATTCAATCTTTACTTTTCCCCGACCAATAATTTCAACTTTTAACATGTGACCCTATGGAGTGTACTCCCCCCCCCCTTTTGAGTTCTCCCATTGCCTTCATGCATTGCGTCCGCCAATAATTTCCAGAAAACAGCACCCGTAGAAGGATATAAAGGTCCATAATGGACACGCAGTGCCACAGGCCTATAGCTAACTTCCGGTAACAAGGGGGAGGGGCAGCTATCCCGGAAAAGTAAGATCAACCCCCGCGGTGAATCTAATGGGATGCTAAGCGGACAACACGCACCGAACGTGTAAATTAACCAATTTGTTTTCTTCCCAAGTTCTCCAAGTCACCATGATATCTCAAGGTCAACGCAGGTCAAATAAGGCCGGTTCTAAATTGACAAATTGTATTCAATGTTGTTTAAAGTTCAAATAATTATCCAGATTGCAGACATAGGCTATATCGACATTGCTATCAGTGTTTAGGACTATCCAATGTGATCCTCAGTAACGCTTTCGTAGTTTGAGTACAAAGCACACGAAAACAATTGTATTGAGAGTTTGATTGTCCTGATTATTTTTCATCTCTCCCTGGTTACCTCTCCTGACTGGATTTTTGGCTATGTAAACAAGTATCCACTGCCATCACTGCCGTGCAAAGGAAAAAAGATGCATGTGACATTTTTGGCCAAAACACCTTTACACACCAATCGATAGCTATTTCGTAGACACGCCAATGGTGAAAAAACCACACACATGTTTAGGTAACATACTATTTCGAAGAACATTTTTTCTTAAAAAATACGCCTGTGGGGAACGACATATATATCATGGTCAAAGAACGTATGAAACAAATTAGCATTCGCGTCAAGACGTACGTGCCGTATTCCGTGAGATTGTTTCACATGTCACGGCAAACACATGTCATCTTTTTTTGTCGCATAGACCTGCACGGCAAAAGGACGCATATCATCACGGCGGTCACATACGTCTTTCTAGTACTCGAGATGCTGAAACTTTAGCGGCAAAGACGTATGCTAATAAGAGATAATCACGAACGTCTTGTATGGTGCCAAACTGAGCCACATGGTTCTTTGCATTTGCTTACAGGATGTGTTAAGCTAGTCAAAAATACATCAACGCGCGAGAAATAGCTCGTGGTTTAAATATTCCACCCGAGGTAAGATTAACACGTTGTGTCCAGTGCCATGGGGCAGCGATCATTATCAGTGCTACATGTTAGTTGTACCGTCACCATTGAAAAACCTGCAAGTACGGTGTCTTCGTGCACTTCTGCCCATCCGCCACGTTCGAGTGCTGAAGTCCTCTGCACCTCTGCCCATTCGTCGGTCCTGTGCTCTTCTGCTCGTTCGACACCTTCGAGACGGGCGGTCTCGTGCATTTCTGCTCATTAGACACCTTCGAGTGCGGCGGTACCGTGCACCTTTGCCCATTCGACACCTTCGAGTCGGGCGGTCCCGTGCATTTCTGCTCATTAGACACTTTCGGAGTGCGGCGGTACCGTGCACCCTTGCCCATTCGACACCTTCGAATCGGGCAGTCCGGTGCACCTCTGTTCATTAGACACCTCCGAGTCCGGCGGTCCCGTGCACCTCTGCTAATTCGACACATTGAGTACGGCGGTCCAGTGCACCTCTTTTTTTCCCTCAACCGGCGCACCTCAATTTTGCCTACCACAATATGCACCGAGATACTACGCATAATCGTTTGGTCCGGCTCTATATCAAATACGTAGTTTTGCCTTCACATGGTGGAATCGACGGAGACAAATTATGGCCAGGCAAAACTACTTTTTATGTGTACCTAGCACAGACGATTTTAAGCAACACAACTGTGCTCAATGCATTTGTCTTCCTGAAGGATTTGACGGATATCAAACTTGAACGAGAACAATCGTATCGCTATTTATAGCCCCGAACGGTAAGTCGGCATATCTGAACTTTCTGACCTCTGGATTTTTAGATCGGGACAGATTGCAACATATGCTAATTTTCCTTTGCACGGCAGACCAGACCATGGATACCCAAACAGGCGAGAAGACACCTTCGGAGAATAACTAACAAAGTAATTCCTTGTACAATCACCTACCAATTACATCGCTACTAGCTATAGCATCTACTCAATGCTCGATAAATGTAAAATCCCGCTGGGACGTCCCACATGTCGCGACGTCAGCGTCATTAGGAAGGTGTGGTTGAACGACGCGCGCCAATTGCACAACATCTGAACAAGCAGAGCTTTAAAACACAACATGAAGTACTGGCGAAGCACACATGGAACCTACAGACAGTTATGCCACGACCACGAGCAAACCAATATGAAAGGAAGACAGTGTTCGAAATCCACCGTCCATCCACCCACCGAGGTCGGCGCACTGCTAACGCCAGGTCTCGCCGACTCGATGACAGGTCGGATCATGGTTCCAGCACCGACAGCCGGAACCAAACGAGGACAATATGTTCCAGACCGCGGCGCCACGCAAGAACCGCCACTACTTTGTGGGCACGAGCCCCGTTGTCCTCCATTGCGTTCACTATCATTGGCAACAACTACTGTATCCTCATTGACACCGCGTCATTGAGCGCAAAGTTGACCGACCTCATGCCTATCGCCATACACTCGGCTTACCGCTACATAATGGCTTGCCCGCCCGTCCTCAGAGTATCGCTATCGCATTGCATTCACCCCATTATCACGCTGTACAGGCCGACCCTATTCATTGCACATGGCCTCACCACTCAGAGACCAATAGCCGGTCGAACGCCCGCGGTGAAAGGCACACTGCCAACGCCGGTGTCTCGGTGATGAGTAGCAACTCGGCGACAGGCCGGGTCACCGTTCCAGCACTGACAGCCGAAACTGGCCGGACGAACCGGGCCACTACCCCCGGACCCCAGGTGTAGAGAAGGTTTTTCTCCCCCTCTCTGATGGGGCAAACCTTCATTTTCGGCTCGTAAATAGTCTATAGGAACCTCGACGTTTGCGATATTTAAAACCCCGGTTATAAATTCAATGGTTCGAATCCTTCATCTCCGTGCTCTGATCTCCACATCTTGACACGCACTTCCAAAGCCAGCACTTCTCTGTGGGGCCAGGGCTGGGTAGGCGGCGGCGAGCCGCCTGAGGGGCGACCGCCCCCGACGACCGTTCGTCCAAGATAGCCCTCCTGCCTCGCGGTACCGTCGCTAGATACTCGCAGACAACGACACGTCACTGGTCACGCGAATTAGTCTACGTCATTACTGCGTCGCATGGTCCGGGCGTCGGCTCCTCAGGCTTGAACCCTGTGGCTTCTACACCAAGCGGCCCGCTGTCCCTCTGACATCAGAGACAGACCATGTCAGCTCAGAGTCAGATATCAGAGCCGCCTCTGATGACATCCAGAGACTGGTCTCGCGTGGGAACGAGTGCTGAGACGGCACCTTCTGTGAGGCCCGCGCGGTATCGGGGTCAGACAGTGAGCTGTCAGCATTTCACCGGACGCTGGTGAACCATAACAGCGTCTGACTGGCAGAGGCGCGGTACTGCAGCCTCTGCCTAGCGACACGGCGCCCGACACTCTAACGATACTTGGTCACATCACCGCATGACAGCTGGCATAGACATCATGGACACGCCTGTCCATAGGGTTCCCATAATATAATAACTTGTCCTACATCGCCCACTGACGATCACATCACCCACTGGCAACGGCGGCGCGGCGCGCGCCGGGGAGGGGATGCAGCGGTGGCGGGCGGGCACGCCGCTCAGATATGGGGAGGGGTTCGAAGTCACATCTGCAGAGGCGACGGCCGGGCGCGCCGGGATGCTGGAGAGGGAGGGGTAGGTACAGCGGTCTGCTGCACGGTTTCGAGGTCACCTTTGCTGCGACGGCGGGGCGGTGGGGTGTCAGCCGGAAGGAGGGAGGGGGTCAGGGCAATGTCCACTGACCGGCTCTCGACTGGAGCGGTGACTTCACTCGTCAGCGTCTAGATAGGCGGGCGACAGGTATGTGCCTGGAAACTTGTCGCGCCAGGAACGGGGGTAGGGGGCTGAATGGCTGGGATTTAGATGCCCCAAAACCAACTTTGTTACACAGGGGTTTCCGCGGATTTTCCGGACTGCTCAAGGGAACCCATTCTTACTTCTGGTACCCAACAGGTTATTTTCATCCTTTTCAGAAATTATAGTACAATTGCTGAGATTATGCAAGGTCACGGAGCAATCAGATCACAAAAGGGAGGACCTCCAATTTTGTTCCGCAAAGTCATGGTTTCACGCAGCTTAGCACAACATGGCAAGCCGAAATGACGAATGCTGGATATAATAGAGTAATTGGGGAGAAACCGCGTGAGCCTGGGACAAAGCCTCAGCTCGCCGTTGTCCAGCGCCAGCAGCTCCACAAAACACTGACGGCTGAGCAGGGCTGTACCTCCGTCAGTCTTGGGCACCAGCAGGCCGCCGTTCTCCGCCATAGTGTGGGCTCCCATCAGCTTGAGGTGAGGCGGGTCCGCAAAGACCCAGACTCTCCTAGGAAAGGATGGGAGAGGTTTCTAATTAACACGCGGTCGGGTGAAGTGGGGGGGGGAATTTCAACCACACCCTGAGGTTTTCCAAAATAACGCGGAAACGGCGGCGAGCAGTGGCGCTAGGCTAAGGAAAGGACAGGCTAACAATGAAAGATCGAGATGAGTTACTATGATGTTGTTCGCTCGCCATCTATTTAACTAAACAATATTCAAGGCTCCAACATCACTATTTATGTATTGAAAACACCCATGTGATAGTAATTACCAATAGCCACTGCTTCTTTCTCATCTCATGGTTATTGTTTTCCACCTCAACAAGTGCAGGTGTGAATTTGTTGCTGCTTGTTGCTGCTTTGTTCCTTTACCAGTGTCTGCTGTCCAGCCCCATTTCGTCAAACGAGATGACACAGGCGCTGAATGGGCTCCATGGCCTGCACGGCCGCCTCCAGAACCGCAGCGGCAGCCTCCATCACTCCCGGTGTGACGGTGAAGGAGGGTGTCCAGCGTGAGAGCGTCGTCATGGACGGCAGTGCGAGCTTCAGCAGGTTGCTGACGTACGCGAAGGCCTTCTTCGAAATATAGCGCAGGCACAGTGCTTTGGCGACGGCCTTGCCCCCCCCCCCCTAACAGGTTCGGCGCCCAGTGGCCGCTTAGCGCACCTGCTCTGCCGACAACTCTCCCGCTTCCTGCAGCTGGTCCAGGGTCGCGGCCTTCTTCGCTAGGATGACGTTGCGGCGGAGCAGATCAGACTTCTGGCGCCGCCACGTCAGACATCTCTGACAACAGATCCGCTGCAAGCGATCCACCTTTCTCTGCAGTCGGCTGACTTTCTCCAGAGGCGTCAAAATCTGCACATCTGTCGTAGGCTGAAGCAGCGTTGGGACGTCGTCTACTGCGTCTTCGGCTCCGTCCTCAACTTCAGAGAACACTACAATCAGAAAACAAGGCGGGCGTGTAATATATCACGGCAAAAGAGAATGCTTCGTTTTCAAGATGCAAACGTACATTGATCCCAAGTTGACAGATCAAATAGAAAGGCTGGCAGAAGTATGTGTATGTAGACGGGTGACGTCATGGTCCCGCGCGTCGCCAAGGCGACGCGTGCCTTCCGATTGGCTTGTTGCTTTCGCGCCAAAAGGCCCCCGGCCGCAGGAGTGTGAGAATAAAGCTGACGGTGACCGGACGTGCGGTCGGCCCGTGCGGGTTGGACTTGAAAGCTGTCAGACGTGTTTGCAATTTGGACCCAGCGTCTACATGTATATTGTGCATCCAAGTTTCATAGCTAAAGCATTAATTCTAGACATTACATTACAAATGTTTCACATTTTGATTGAACAAGCAAAGCAATTTGCTTTATTGTCGTACCATAATGCTTGTGCATTGTGCATACCAGTTTCATGTCAAGAGCAGAATGGCAGCTGAGCCCAATTCATGCCTTTGCATTTATGGGTCTTGTGGGTCACTGACTATTCCTCACACATGCTATCAATGATGGTGCAGTCCTTCATTTCAAAGAATGTCAGTAAAGTGAGACAGGAAGGCACATATTTATACCGTGGTGAAGTTGCTGAATGACTGCATATTACACAACTACTCATATCTGAAATAAAATTTGCCACACATCATGGGTAATGGACCAACAGCTGAGATAAGCATGTTTGACATATAAAGTATAATATTTATGCTGCATAGTGCAAACATGTTTCAAATATGTGCCAAATGACAAGTGTAGTGCAACACTCTTCACCTTACGGCACTTCCATGTACAGTAAATGGTATGCATGTGTGTCGCATGTATGGCTTAAAGCAGCCTACAGATAATGCTTCTCCCAACTGATGCCGACTGTAGGTGGTCTTCCTCTTTCCCTTGTGGAGAGTTTGACACCCTACATCATACATCTCCCAGCTATTCCTAGTGTTGGATGTCTCTTGATGCAGGGTTTTAACATGCTTAATGGGCTATTCTTGGCATCTCACCACTATTGCCTCTCCTCAAATGTGTAGGTATTGAGAAGCCATCCCCTTCAATTACTTTAAATTATTCCCAGCTATTATTTTAAATGGCGCTAGATCACTGGAAGTATGTAGTTGCATTTGCAGCAGTGTCACTTTTTAATTACCCAGGATTCTGGAAGCTAGATGCCCCATAGGAGCTGGAAACCCCGGATTATTGGAGCTTGGCAGAACAACGAGGAGCTCACTAGACATAATGTGCATGTAGCTGATATACATCAGGCACTTCTTCGGTGAATTTGGCAAGCCTGCCACCAGTGCGGTGATATCGACTGTTGTCGGGGAGTGTGTGGATTGTGTCCTGTTTGGTTTGTGGATGTCCATGAAGGGTGAAGTGGAGGGCAGAGTATGGAGGAGGGCCGGCGGATACAGATGTTGCAGGTTGTCTTGGAGGAGTCAGGCGAGAGGAGAAGATGGGAACTGGAGAGCAGGTGAGTAGATGTGGCATTGGCTGTCTAGAAGACCGTAGCGATGAGCGGTTGGTGGAGTCCGAAGAGCAAGCAGATGGAGATGAAGAGTTGATGAGTCGGTCCGGATGGAGCCAGGTTAGGGTAGTGGGCGAGATAGTGAGATACATGGGGGTAGTGGGTGTGACGGGTCGGGCATCACCATTCCACATTGAACAATGCAAGTAAACGCTACACATACATTTTGTGATTGTTCATTTTTTATCCTGTCTTACCGACTCCTTTTCCGTTCGTTTAATTTATTAGTGTTTCCTCTTTCTGTAGTACGCCTTTATTTATTATCATTTTTCTTCCTTTTCTTATATATATTTGTATATATATATATATATATATATATATATATATATATATATATATATATATATATATATATATATATATATATATATATATATATATATATATATATATATATATATATGTATATATATATATATATATATATATATATATATATATATATATATATATATATATATATATATATATATATATATATATATATATATATATATATATATATATATATATATATATGGGCTCTTCGAAAATGAACTGACCGAAATCTGAGGAGCTTCGGAAAAGTGGGGAAGGGGCCTAAGTAGGTAGAGGGCCCTCTTTAGATGTTCGTCCCCCGGACGAAATCCTGGCTACGCCACTGTAGAGAAGTCGACAAACGGCTATAAAGTTTCTTTCATATGCAGAGGTGTGGAAATCCATTGTACTGATCGGATGGGGGTTAAAATTGAACATTTGCCCATGGCGTCCCAAGGAAGAAACTGGGTTGTCACATGCCCCCCCCCCCCCATCGGCCACTCTAATATTTAGCATGAAGACGACGATACCAAAGCAAAATTCACGCTGCATTGACGTGGCAAAACGTGCCTGCTGTCGCTTGTGCATCCTTCCAGACAGAATGCTGTCAGTCTTACCAGCATCGCAATCAATCACGTTGACCACGGCACTTGTCCATATAAATGTAAGGTGATAACTGTGATTACAACGCTGTCGTTCGATAAACCATTTTTCGCTGATTTTAATCACCTTATTTCACCTCTCTGATATTTCTGAATCATAGGTCCTTGAGGGAATTGATAGCACGCTTTTCTGAGCAAAACTACGGTAAAGCACTATTAATACTGTTGCTATAATAGAAAATAACTTTGACGGTGATATACTAGTTTGACGTAGGTGTTTCATTAAACACAAATGACGCTGTATCCGGACAATACGGCGCCGTATGGAGACCCAAGCATTGCTTTTTTTATATATATTTTCAAGGCAATGTGACACATATATGTATATTTTCCTGTTGAAGAAAGAGCAAAAAGCTGAGTTATTTCATTGAATGCAACGTATTTAGAAGATATATGGAATCTCTACCAGTCAAGAAGCATAGCTCAACACATAGCATGCTGGAACGGAATGGCGCTATTCCCGATCTTTTTGGCGCCGTATACGGACTAATGCTAGCAATTCGTCGGGTGGCATCGCTACGTGAAACCGTAATTAAGAAATATGACTTAACACAGAGTCGGGTAAAGGCACAGGATACTTTTTTCTGATGCTTGCATATTGGGAAACATCTTACAAGTGATGCGAGTTTAGAGTCATGGCAATTAGAAGAAATACTTGAACTGGTTGAATTTCAGCATGGCGCCGCAGTCGGACGGAGTGGGCAATCTGAAGATTTTGGCGCCGTAGCTAGACACATTGGCGCCGTAGCAGAACTACTAGTTGGCGCCCTGAGAGGACTGAGTATGTTGTCCAATTCAGCTTTTGCTCTATTCCTGGAAATTTAAGGCAAGACAAATGGATAGCTATGCATAACTATTATGCCGACAGCTCACGGAGCGTACCATGCAATACGGGGTAGGAGTGTATCATCCTAAGTCTGATATTGAGGTTGATCATGAAGTGAAAAGTTTATTTGTAGTCCTAGCAAACTACTCAGTAACAAAAGGACTTGCAAAGATTGTAAAGTGATGTTCTACGATACAGCATAATCTATACAAAGTTACAGCTTTTAATACAGTCATTTAGTGATGCATTTGCAAAAAATCGAAATCTCGATTTCATGCCAGCATGATCCACGGAAGTTCAGGCCCGGAGCCAATTTACTCATACAGCGCCATTTCCATTAGAAAATGTCTTATTATGTCAGTTAAAGTCGCCTTTGTGTGCACGGTCGCTGAGCATTATGCTTATGCCATCAGCATGACGTGTGACCCTGCGTTTGATATCATACACAACAATTGCATCGTTTTTTTTAACAAATTAAAACTTGTTCCACTTTGGGCGTCAAAATATATACCAAATCCCGGTGGACTTTGACCTGAGGGCAAATGTTTAGGTACGGCGCCATAAGTCTGGTTTGAGCGCCAAATAGTCCCCTTTGGGCGCCAATGCCAGTCACATGCGAGCCCGGTCATCACGCCGCGCACCGCCGGGCACGGACGGAGGCAGGCGCGCCACAACCTCCTTACAAATAAAGCACCGGGCGCCCTCAGCCCCTTCCCTCTGTTTACTCTGAGGTGTCATGCGACCGAGGTCAGGGAATTGCGCGCCAGCGTCAGTAGAGAATCACGCGGTGGCTGGGCAACACAGCCGCCAGACTTCCGACCAGACCAGACTTCCGACTGCTGACATGTTGGCCACACGTTCTAGCCTGCTGCTGCTGCTCGGGCTGCTGGTAAGTGATTCATTGTTGCCGGTGCGATATCTTCCACGTATCTCAGAAGCTTGTGGATGTGTTTTGATATATATATATATATATATATATATATATATATATATATATATATATATATATATATATATATACATATATATATGTGTGTGTGTGTTTGTGTATCTATCCATACATTTTATATGACGATAAGACATAATTGCGTTAATATCCTGTTCGCACTGCTTGTAGCGTTCCTTCAAGCTGGCAATCACAAGAAGCAATAGCTTCAGTTAAGTTTTTCCATGTTGTGTTTCTTGCGTATTGATTTAGATGTTAAACACGTTAGAAAAAAAAACGAAGCGTGAGATCGCTTCAGATTGAGTGGCGTCATTTTTTATGCCGTGTTTCGACTCCCGTTGAGTCTTGTTTGATAGAATCTGATCTTTAAAAAAATGTAAAGGTATCAGCTGGAGGCCCAGCCGGCTCAAGATACCGCAGGTTACCATCGCTCCGACCGAAGGGTAACCGGACAATGTTGCTGAAAGGAAATGTATGTATGGTAGTTGAACGTATGCAAATATACGTGTAGCAAGTGTACATGAGCGCAGTTATGCGCATGACACTGATATGGAAGCGCAGACGTGCGCATGACAAGTGTATGTAAGCTCAGTTGTAATTATCACAAATGTACATATCACAAAAGTATGTATCACAAATGTACGTATCACAAATGTACGTATCACAAATGTGCGTATCACAAATGTACGTACGTACAAATGTACGTATGCACAAATGTACGTACACGCAAAGGCACGTAAACGAAAGTGTGCGTTAATTGAGAAGTACGTAATAGCAAATGTGGGTAAATGTAACAGTACGAAAATGCAGAAGAGCGGCAGCGCATATGTGCGCATCCCCAAATGTACGATTGTTGTTTATTGGGTGGTTCACGACACACTTTTATGCATAATCACGGCTAATGGCGCCGCCGACACTTTTGCCGAGGGCCACGGGATTTGGAAATGTCCCGAGCGGCGCGAGTGTTGAACCCGGGACCTTGGCATCCAGAGCCCAACACCGCAACCACTCGACCATCCCCGCCCCTAAAATGCACGACTGCACGAGAAATGTAGTACGCATGGCAAATGTTTGCTAATCGTGCCACTGGTGCATGTCGCTGTGAACATATTCGTCTTGTAAAAAAGGCGTAATTTTTTGTCCGACGATAACGCAAACGGGGCAAACCGTCTGTCATCTCTGACAGGTCTTCGTGATATTATTTCCTCCAGGAAATTCACTAGTTCGGAATCGGAGAACCGCTTTTACCTATTTACCATTCACAATAAACAAATGATTCCCAATTTATTTATCCAAGGACCGAACCTCTAGGACACCAGGGAATGGTACTCAAATCGAAATATAAGAATATAATATGAATCGAAACATCGAAATACAATGCCATGAAAATGGCCTGACAGGAGCAAAGATCGATGAAGGAATGTTCATGCAGTAGAACGTTTCTCTGGTGGGCCGGGTACCGTCCCCCCCCCCCAGTGGGATGGGGGAGGGGGAGAGCCACCAATTGAAGACGATAAATGCCGTGAACTCGGACCTCGTCAAGGTCAGATTTTCCAGCGAGGTGACCTTTGTTGAAGAGGGAGGAAGGAGAGGGACCGTTCCTTTGGGAGTGCTGTCCTGGTGGGGTGGGCATGCCCTTAGCTTCCTCCGGTGGATCCCTGGGCATGTCTGAAGACGTTTTCACAAGGGACGTAATGACAAAGTATGCCGACAATGAAGAATTCGGTCCAGACTTGCTAATGTGCCCCTGGGGTTATTATTTTCCAGATGATTGGGTTAAATACCCCCCCCCCCCATTTAACGGCAAAATAGACTCCACTGGATTCGCCTCTGGGACCAAGTGGTCCGGACGAAATTGGTGCATTTTAGCTTCAAATTCCACAAACAAGATCACGTTTGATGAATTTCTAGCGGTGGTGCCGAACAAACTATGAAGTGTACCCGGACAATATATTCCTTTAAATCACGGGAAGTATAAAAATGGCGATAAAATCATTCATCTATGTTCTGGCCGTACCTACATAACTTATATGTAGAGATATTACGTCTAATCCTCTCCCGGCAGGCCGGCAAATCCTCCATTGATGGCATGTTTCGCTCTCGATCAAAGTTCCGCCGTTGAACTGGAATTCACGCATCTGGTGGCCATGCCATGATCCACGCAACAAACACTGCATAGCAATAGGATGCTGGTCCATAAAGCCACCCCAGCAAGAATTCGAACTGCAGTTCTAAAAAAGAAGTTCGCTAGATTCGGAACTATCCAGGTTCGGACCTTGTGAACTTGTGACCTGACCTTAGGTAACGCTGGGACAATGCATATATTTATATACGATCAAGTCAGTCTTAGCCAAAGTGTACTATGTTTCGAGCTTCATTTCATGGATAGGCCAATTAAGATAAAATGGGGTCTGACCACACGAGATCAGGCCATCTCAGGTCATTGACTGGCCTGTCAATGTCATGTGGCACGAATTACGCGGTGTCGAAACCGGGTTTAGATATGACTGCAAGGTACAGCAGCATTCTCAAAGCATGGCATTGTGCAGAATAAACATGATAATTGTTAATGTTCGTCGTATTTCACATACCTTAAATTTGAATGTTTGTAACATGCTCGATCATATTCTGCTTCAAAAACTACCCCGAAGTTTTTTTTCCCACTCGGAATGGCAACTAACGCAGATGCTGACCTGACCTCTGGCCAGGATCCTAAACCGTAATTAAATTATGAATCAATACAATTTCGGGACTCCATAGTTGTTCATTTAGTGAAACTCCTCTTGTCTGAAGCCACCTGATGATCAAGTCAGGTTCCGCTCTAGTTGATGAACGTTCTGGCAGCTGAAGGAAGACGCCCCCTGCTTGTGGTCTTGCTCGTGACAACACTCATCCAGCGGTATCGGTTGGGTGAGCTAAAACTTTTGTGTTGCGTTTTCGTCAAATGTCGCCCACCTCTCACACTCTCATTTTGTACACGGTGTTATTTGCAGATGATGTGGAGCCTTCAAGAGGGCCAGCATCTGGCCACCGGCCTACCGAGTCAGAACACATTTGGCGGGAGCGTGCGAAGGGAGCGGGTGATCAGGGTCCGGTGCCCCCGAGGCCAGCTGCCCTGCGGCAGAACATGCTGCTCGAGGTCGCCCCAGCCGCCCGCTAGATGCCCGCCGGGCACCGCCGGCCGACCGCCCCGCTGCTTCCCTTTATACTTCTAGATGCCGGCGGCGTATAGATGTACCCCTGGTGCTGTAGCAACGGCTACAGCTTGGACTTGCCGCCGGACGAGGTCGGCGAGGCGGTCGACTGATCTGTTGCGAGTCCACCACGAAGAAGTGGTAACCGGATCTGTGTCGGATCCGTGTCGAACTCATGTCGGATCCGTGCCGGGCCCGTGGGGAGCTCGTGTCGAGTGAAGTGTGACTGGTCCTGCACGCAGGAATGCTGCTGTTGCTCTGATGGGATGCAGTGTTGTGCAGTGGCCGTTTATAAACATCCAACTCCACCGGGTCATGGTATGGACATGCCGCCCATTGCGAGTTGTGATAAACAAGGGAGGGGGCACTGAACGCCGCCGGCAGTCGATCGGGTTCGGCCAAGCCCAAGCAAATGCCGGACAAATATTGTCGCTCTCATCATATCAACTGACTGATCATGAGTGACACGTCGGGGTATTCCGAAGTACCGTGGTGCACGTCATGAAATAGCTATTTCTGCGTCATTTTCCTGACACATTTTGAAAGTCACAGGCGTTCCACGAAATGCACGAGCACGACTAGGCATTTGACCGAATGCCTATTCGATACCGTTGCTGGTCTCATCCGATCAAATGGAACATCTGTGCCCCTGGAAAGACGCATGCAGTATGGAGCATAACGCCGACTGAAGCTTTCCAATCCGCCCCAATCACAAATCCTTGTGAACCAATCCAATTAACATCCGTAGCCGTACCGGATATGGATGCCCTTCGTTAACCAATCAGCTTCCAAAATACAGGATAACACAGCCTGATTGGCTACAGTAATGAATAGCAACTAGAAAATCAATAATAATTTGTCCTCAATCCCCATTTATTGGATGTTGCCACACTAATGGAACAGCAGACGGTTGCATAGGTCAGTATTGGGAGCTGGCGTTCGTGGTATGCCGTAGCAATGCTGTATGCGCTTAGCATTCGTTGCCACCGTATCACTACGGGCTCACATTCAATTGCATTGTATTGCAGTACAGCGGAAGGCACAGTCCATGTTTACAAGTGGCTATTACTTGCCCTCGTCAGTCACAGTTTCAAATAGGTGAAGAGCAACCCCAATGATATTAAATACACAACACAGCTTTAAGAAAATGCCAATATGTCCATGCAAATGCGCCTCATTCAATAGCGGAGACGATCTGCACCCTCGCACGCCTTTTAAAGTCGGTGCACATGCGATGGAGCACGTGACCGATAACATGATCGTTGTAAATAGTGGAATCATGCACAAGGAAGTATAGATTAATTCGGTGAAAATATTGAGTGGCACAGGTGTGATCCATGTTGCTGTGTGCGAAAAGGTGGTTTGTGTTCACATAAATAGTGACCTGTCCGTGGACGACTTCTCCAGCTAGCTTACAAATAGTGACTGGGACCTTGACGATCGGCCGAAAAAAATTTGATGCATTGGACCTGTCGTCAGCTTCGTGAAAGTAAATCAAGGACTGATTTTTTTGTTGTCAGGCGGCCGGAACAGTTTAAGAGGAAATGCGTTGGCTCAAGATCGGAAGAAGTGAATGTCCGATCACCGGAAAACAAATTATAAGGATATGCACAGAAATGTCCCCACCGACACCCGCTACTGGGTTGGGCATGCTGAACAATGTCGCACGGAGCTGGTCAAGTGTGATTAACAATAGGGCCAATGCTCCGCTATTCACACGTGAGGACAGGCATCATATTCGGACATATCTATGCATATTCGGACGGGCATCGAGAAAAGGCTGCTAGAACGTTGGCGAAAAGCGCAGCAGAACAACGTTCATCGTTGACGACCCAAATGAGACGAAATATTCGGTCACCTGATCGGCTGTAGTGTTTTCCGGTGACACGGCAGCACCCGTTATGACCCAATGACGGTTCGCAGCTGCTGGGACGTCTTGTTCGGTGGCGCTGTCTCGACCCGGTGGAACAGATCGTTCCGGATGTCTCGTCTTGTCCCACGACGGACTGTGGCGATGATGCGCCTGTACTCGACACTTCCAGACGACGGAGCGGCACGCCGTCGACGCATCAGCTGGCGGGTTTCATCTGTCGGGGGCGGTGGTGCTGGTTTCTGGATTTTAATTCGGCGGGTCGGAGCGTGTTCGTCCGGCAGTCGCAGCATTGGGCTGGAAAACGCCGTCCATTGCTGCTCGCAGCAGCCGCTGCTGCGGATTATCTTCCTACAGCTGACAGCAGCAGCGGCCGCCAGCGGCTGGCTGGGGTCCAGCCGGGCCCTCGACCGCCCGACACGGACGACAGGGCGGTCTCTCTCCCTCACCACGCGCAGCACCGCCCATATCCTGCAGTGATAAGCTGTGTAGTCAGTTCTCTCCACGGTACAGCGCCGCACCGAGTCTGACCGCACAAAGCGGCCGGACACGACGATCCTGTCCAGACTTGATGCAGTCTTCCCCGTGAAGAATGTAGGCTTGCTCACGAAAGAGCACAAATCAAATCGGTGCGACAGGTCGGCCAGCCTGGCCGCTCCGGCAGGAGTTGTGCGCTCGTCTGTGTTAAGGCCACCAGTGCTGGTGTGTGCCGGATGTCGGCTGATGCCGGCCTGCAACTAACGTTTGATGACGTCATAGTCGGCGGTGTTGTGTCGCTGCCGAGTGGACGGCCGCCGGTGCACGAGGCCACGCTTCCGGTAGACTTTTGCGCGAATCCAGAGGGATTCGACGTGCGATTCGTTGGTGCCGGATGATTTAAGGATAACGTCCACATTGATCCGGCCTTCGGTGTGCACGGCCACACCACCGCCGTTCCGTTGCTTTCCTGGCTTTCTGTCACACCTATGTAGGCTGCAGCCGCACGTGCAGCAGAAGGATAATGGTGTGTTGAGACTCAGATGTGTCTGTCAGGAACGGATATAGGCGGCCACTGGTGGGTATGCGTCCCCCGTGCAAGGTGGCGCCCCTCCGGGAAGGCTCGTGTGTACCCCCCCCTCCCAGACTCATTCCCCGCTCAATAGATTGCTCACTCAGAGGTACACCTCAGAGAGGGACAGAGGCCCATTACGGAGGAAAAGGCTCAGTGTCCTCGAGTGCACCCCGCCTCCTCCAGCTGCTTTCCAACTGTTTTCGCAATGGCACCCCTCCAGACAAGTGCCCGCATGGCAATTCCAGAATCCGCCGTTGGTCTCTGTATAGCACATGACGTCTGGACGGCACAGCGACAGGTCAGCTCGAATGTCCGGCAACTTCGGGAGCCTTCCCCTCACTGGAGATCGGGAGAGCAGTCTGAGGGGGCGTCACGCGAGGGCCACCGCTAGCATCCGGTCTTTCTGAGCGACAGGCCGAACGTCGACAGCTCTGATCTCGTTGAGTTGGCGGTTGGCACCGGCGAGCCGTCGGCTCTCACATCCCCTATTCAGTCTTGTTTCCGATGTGAACTCCGCGGCGCATTCTCAGAATGTCGAGCCGCCGCAAGCCGTCCACCGCCGCCACTGGTGGACGGCTTGCGGCGGCGACCTTGGGAGCTCCAGAAGCTCGTTCATCGCAGAGGTGGCAGGTCCATCGCCCCATCTCCCCCATTTGCCGCGCATGGCCCGGAGGCAGGGTTCAAGGTCGCGGCTTCTGCCGCAGTACCATGTGTAAACACCGGCAGTTGCAGTGAGGCGAACTCAGCGCGTCGGCAGGCGGCGCGTCCAGACGAGGAACACTGAAAGAGCAGTTGAACAGCCGCAGCATTGAGCCTGGAGAGCGCCAGGACAGTTGAGCAGCCGTGACCTCGAGCCTGGACCGCGCCAGAAGGGAAGTTGAACAGCCATAGCCTTGAGCCTGGGTCGCGCCAGGACAGTTGAGCAGCCGTGACCTCGAGCCTGGACCGCGCCAGAAGGGCAGTTGAACAGCCATAGCCTTGAGCCTGGGTCGCGCCAGGACAGTTGAGCAGCCGTGACCTCGAGCCTGGACCGCGCCAGAAGGGCAGTTGAACAGCCATAGCCTTGAGCCTGGGTCGCGCCAGGACAGTTGAGCAGCCGTGACCTCGAGCCTGGACCGCGCCAGAAGGGCAGTTGAACAGCCATAGCCTTGAGCCTGGGTCGCGCCAGGACAGTTGAGCAGCCGTGACCTCGAGCCTGGACCGCGCCAGAAGGCCAGTTGAACAACCATAGCCTTGAGCCTGGGTCGCGCCAGGACAGTTGAGCAGCCGTGACCTCGAGCCTGGACCGCGCCAGAATGGCAGTTGAACAGCCATAGCCTTGAGCTTGGGTCGCGCCAGGACAGTTGAGCAACCGTGACCTCGAGGCTGGACCGCGCCAGAAGGGCAGTTGAACAGCCATAGCCTTGAGCCTGGAGAGCGCCAGGACGGCTGGGCAACCATGGAAGCATTCACATGACTTCGACCGGCTGCAGCGGGCACAATCCTGTAGAAGTCACACCCCAGACGGAAGGGGAAGAAGACATCTCGCAACCCATATGAGTGTATGCAAAATATGGAGCGCTCGAAATGAGGATTTAAAAAAGCTTCATTTGTGATAATTTATTGAGAATGTGCATTAATTCGCTGCAAGCCATGGTTATTTGCACGACTGCTGAACTTTGATAGACAACAATTCAGAGTTTTTTTCGTCCATCACTTTGCACTGATATTTTCACAATCAGCAACCGTGGAGCATATGTGGGAAGCATGGCCGTGCTCCCATATTAAAAGCTTCTTTAAACGTAGCCTGAAAAGCTTCAATAACCATGTAGCACTTTCACCCCAATGAAGGTACATACAATCAAAGTTGTGTCAAACTAATGAGGAAGCCAATAAGCTAGCCGACCCGATAGCTCAGCTTGTTAGAACGCTGGCCTGCATTGATCTTCCCTGTCCTTCCTGGGAACACCGGGTTCGAGTTACTTCACGCGCTCGCATTAGCCCCGGGCTGGGAGGGTCAGTTGGCAACTGGTCTGATAAGGTCGGGGACTAGCTGCTAGAGCGGCAGTGTCAGTGAATTGGCGGCACGTTAAACTCTGTCACGGCCCTGGGTCCTCCCGTGGCTAGGGGTCCTCTACGTTGGCGCAGGGGCCTCCTTAGCGACCCAGGGCCTCCTCTGTCAGGCCGGAAGCCCTCTTTCAACAGCGTGGGTTTCCGCCATTAGGTCAGGAGCTCTTATACGACTTGGGCCACATCTGTCGGCCCAAAGGACCTCTTTGCCGACCAAGAACCTTTTCCGGCAAGCCAGAGGTCCCCTTCCAAATGTTTGGACCCTGTCCATCGGGCCAGCATCCTTTCCCGACTTGGGCACCGCCGACAGCCCAAGGACCATTTATGTTGACTCGGACCCTCTCCGTCAGCCAGGGACCTCCAACTATCCGGGGCCTCCCCCGTCGATCTAGAAGCCCTTCACGTTGGCCCAGCCAAGGGCCCTCAACATCTTCCTGAGGGCACTCTCCATTGACTCGTACCCTTTTCATCGACCCGGGCCCTCTTTCGTCGGTTCGGGGGCCCACATGTCGGCCCAGGATGCTCTTACGGCCCCCTGCACCGGCGCCTTGAGGATTTCTCGCCTATCCCTCAAGGCGGCCGCCTGGAAGGCCCTCTTCAAACCTCAATGGGGCTGCCCCTTCGCCCCTCCCTGGATACGTCACTGCATGCATAACATGGCATATGGCGCTGTACGGAACGGGGCCCTCCAATATCTTTTGCCAACCGGTGACGTCACATGGGATGGACAATTGCTCCATCCCGTAGGCGCTCCAGCCAGACTTCTGTGTTTTCCACACGACATTTCCGATCTTAAATACCATCAAAATGGGACAAAATCGGGTTCATTTGAAAGCTTGATGATTCTTGTCCACGAATATGAGCTTTATTTTCTCCTAACACCATGACTTTTTGCTTGGACCCACGCTGCCTGCATTCATGTCGAGCGCCGCAGGAATCGCCGCGGTGCCACGGGTATGATGAGACAGGCCAACTGAAGATCACGGCTGGAAATGAGGGGTAGGAGCAAGTAAGAGATAACTATTGCAACATAATTCCTCCCCACTCGGTGCAAGGGCGTAAACAAGGGTGGGGGCACTGGGAGCATGTGCCTCCCATGAGAAAGTTGGTACCCCTCCGGCCAGGAAAAGGGGCCAACATTATATTCAGGCTACAGGCGGAGGTT
Source organism: Ashinkailepas kermadecensis (assembly GCA_034440615.1). Lineage (NCBI taxonomy): Eukaryota > Metazoa > Arthropoda > Thecostraca > Neolepadidae > Ashinkailepas > Ashinkailepas kermadecensis. The sequence goes on along the minus strand of JAOTOM010004904.1, from coordinate 191,781 downwards.
CCTATACTGATTGGAATGCCACGCCCTTATCACCCATGTGCAGATACGGAACCTGGAGCCGGTTTTCAGGATAGTTTCCCATTTTTCATTCATATGAGTCTAGACCAGGGGTGTTCTTTGATATATTTTTAAGGGGCAACCCTCAGTGTTAGGTCTGTCCCCCAACTATTTAGACTTTTAACATGAGGTACCATTAGGGGTGTCGATTTTTTAAAAACATTGGGGGGCCGAAGTGCCAACGCACTAGACCCCCCCGCCCCACCCCCGAAAAAAACTCATCGGATTTAGCACACTATATTTTCGGATCTCAGGAATTCTGATTTTGTATTCGACGATGTGTATGTTTATGTTTATTCAGCATCCTCACCAACAGGGAAAATCGTCCAATACCTGGTGAAGTCACATGGATAAAGAGCAGTGTGAATTAATATGAATGTGAGCAGCAGTGAATTAATTTGAAATTAATGTGGTTTTGCCATTGGTGGTGTGTACAAACATCAGTATGACCATGCAATTGTTGTTTAGTTGCTTAGCAGATTTTCTTTTAGACAATCTGGTTTAAAATGCATCCGCATCGCTAATCTCAACATTTTATGATGTAAGTTGTACTTCCACAGTGGAGGCAATTCCAGCTATTTTGTTTGTTTTTGCACACAATTTTACATTTTTCAGCAAAAGGTGGAGGGTCAGTCCACTATCTAATCCAAATCTGTTTCTTTTCAGTACAAAATGTGCTGGTTAACATCAATGTTTCTACCTAGCATGGTGTTTTTCATTTTTTTCCCTTTAGCTTTCTTATCAGCATACAATAGCATAGGTTATTGGGGGGGCCCAAATCAACATTGGGGGGGCCAAGATCAACATTGGTGGGGCCATGGCCCCCACAAAAGGATACAAATCGACACCCCTGGGTACCATGGAGCATGCATCCCATCGATGTGGGGCTTCCCATTTACTTCATGTATTGTAGTGAGATTGCATGCGAGGTGGCACTGGCACTGGCCCCACGCGGTGGCACTGGCCACCGCGTGGGGGATGTCGGCACGTGAGTCAGCCAGTACGGCGACCTCGTGACCGGGACGGGCCGGCCGGATACGTGGCGTGGTGGGGCGTGTGCGGGATGGGCCAATCAACGATCGGGGGTGTCGGAGACGCGGGAACGGTGTCGAGTTGAGCTGGGAGGGTGTGGGCTGTGCCGGGGCAGTCTGGTTACCGCCGAGCGCTGCGCAATACACGGTCCTGGCATCAAAGTTTCTTTTCGTGAACTACATGTATTTTGCACCCCAGTAATCTATAGTATAATAATACATATATATATATATATATATATATATATATATATATATATATATATATATATAATGCCGGCCATTTCGGAAGCATTTGAACAGGATGGAGAGTGTTTAAATGCACTGACCTTGGAATGATGGTAATAGGCTTGGAACCTTGCAGCGCCAAATTAAGTTGTTCCTACTCATCTTAGCATAAAACAAGAATGGGTACTGATTAAAAATACTTATCCAAATACGGCGACTATTTGCATGAGTGTTGCTTGAGCCACCTCAAAATCTGTTTGCCCCCACATGCAAATACTAGGTAAGCTACGCCACTGTCCACGCTACTCTAACTGGGATGTATGAACACTGAGCCTTAATCAATGAAAGGAGCTTAGACCTCCAATGTAAAATCCAGCCCATGAAATATAGGTGTTTCTGTTGTTGGGGAAGGGAAGGTGGTGTGAACAGTAGGAGCAGTTCCTTCCACAACCTCAAAACACTGCAGCTTAAAGCTGTGGATTCCTTGTTTTTTCAAGCAAACATTTAGAGACATCTTGATAAAAAGCTTGACTTTTCCCCTGCACCAGCCTTGAAGGCCTGTTGATAGCACTGACCATGAGTGCATCCCAGAGTGAGGCTAGAAGGTGACCAACCCCCTCCCTGAACTGATGAAACTTTAATTGAAATTGAGCTGAAATTGAATATCCAGCATACTGAAGCTTATAATATGTTATGAATACACACAGACATGTTTCAGCCACTCTTCTGCACCATTTTGGAATAAGAGAAGACCACAGATATAATTAATGCTGTTCTCCAACATTGCTACCAGCTATTCCTACCAAATGCTGAAATTGTTTGCTATCTCGGAAAAAAGCACCTTACTTGTCACAAAAAGAGGTGGCTTAGTGCTTTATTTACCTTTTCATGCATGCATGGCCAAAAATCCTCTTCTTAATAGCATCTTTTGCACTGCAGTTGGTCCAATTTTTATCCCAAGTGCACTCAGTATGCCTTTTCCTTCAGGGGTCATGGGTCACTGAACCAGCTAATGCACACAGTGCACCTCAAGTTACAAAAATGTACAGTCTATGATGTGACCATGCATAAAGAATGCCCAATGCATATGCACTCCAGTAAGAAAATGTAATTAATTATGTATAGTAATTCAGAAGCAAATTAAGTCGACAAAAGCATCATAGTTGGAAATGAGGATATTTCCATCAAAAATGCACTTTAATGCTGCCCTTAAAGCTCTGGAGCAATTGCCACATATATATACTGATACAGACATAATTTTTTAATACATTTTGATAATCCTGCATCGAAGATACTTCCCACTTACTCTACAAAATATTTTTCCTTCTTAATACTTCACACAAGGCTAGAGAGCAGATAGTGAGGCGCATGTCCTGCCAAATATGCTTACTTTTTAGTGCCATCTTATGGCTTCCCTATTGTGGGCAATGGGTATTGAATTATAAAGTCATAAAGCATTCCCTAGTGAAAAAGTCCTACAGGATTCTCAGATAATCCCCACGATCCTACAGGATCCTGCACATTTCCGCAGACACTCCTGCACAGACATGCGATCCTGCAGGACAACCCTGCAGGATTTGAGAAATATAGAAAGCTGTCCTACAGGATTGTAATGTCATGCATGACTGTCCTGCATGATTCCAATGGCATGCATGACTGTCCTGCAGGATTTTACAGATAACTATTCAGGTCCGTCTTAAAGGTTTGATGTGATGCAATTTTCAGTAACATATCTTGGGAGGGGAACTGGGAGCATGTGCTCCTGGCCTGTGGAAACTGGCGCCCCTTCGGCCGGGAAGAGGCACCCCTCCGAGAAGGTTCGAGTGCTGTACATGATCATGTGGTTTATTGTACAGAATTCTGACAATAATCATGCAAGATCCTTAAAGTCATAAAGTCATAAAGTATTAAGGCTTAATAAGAGCCACAGGGGCCCATCTGGGTTAAGCCTATCTAGAAAAGGTACTAGAATGTACATACTCCCACCCCAATCAATCCCTTATCCCAAGTTCCTAGGAAGCTATATATCCCAGCCCATCTAACACCACTCACTTGCTACTGCCTAACACCCTCAATAATCACAAGCTCCTCCCATCACACCCATCGTGCCACCATAGACAACCTCATCAGCATCACATCCCGAAGGAAGGTGCCGAATCCACTGCTAGGCACATCGCACAAAAATTCATAAAGCGTTCAGACTTAATAAGAGACTCACTTGCTATTGCATGACCCTTCACAAAACCATGAAGGGTCATGTACCATTCAGGTACAGGATGAAGTGCGATTCACATGCAGGATCCAGCAAAACTTACGTGCTGTAGGATTTATGTTCAGGAACGTGTAGGATTTATGTGCAGGACCCAGTAGGATTTATATGCAGGACACCACAAGATCCGGTAGGCTCCCATTCAATTTGTATGCAGGATCCTGCAGGACGGTCATGGATCCAACAGGATTGATGTAAAGAATCCTGCAGGACAGCCCTGGATGCGACAGGATTTATGTGAAGGATCCTGTAGGATTTATGTGCAGGATCATGCAGGACAGCTCTAGATCTGACAGGATTTATGTGAAAGATTCTACAGGATTTATGCGCATGATCCTCCAGGACGGCCCTGGATCCTACAAGGTGTATGTGATGGATCCTGCAGGACAGTTGTGGTGTAGCGGATCGCGAGTGAGAGCACCAGCATGCTTGGCGGTTGACTGCTGTGCATGAGTGCTGCCATCTATTAGACGATGTGGTGTACTTAAGGTTCACCCTTTGATGTAAGATGACAGTGTCATTAATCGTGCTTAACCATGTCAATTATAGCTTGTTTCTCTGCTTATATCTAATGCCCTGTGTCCAATAGCCATCGGCCATAATAGCTGTCTACTTCACTCAACTGACTGACCTGTACGCTTTCACAAATGCATGTACTTTTCGATATATTCGTTCTTCAATGTAATAACTAGGTTTCAGGCTTCAACTGTTCGGTTACCTATTGTGCGGGCATACAAATGTCCCAATCTTGTGTCGCTGGGATCATCTCTCTGGAGGTCGACCACGCTTAGATAGCACACTTCATGGGTGTCAATTGGCGACAGGACCTCTCTGGCTTAAGACTAACCAGCATTACCTTTCTTTCATTACCTGAACACTACCACGGTACCTCTGATCCATTACCTGTCATCACCATAGTACCTTTTCTCCTTGGTGGTTTTCCCAGATCCTACGCCTGTCCACGCACCTAGGCGCTACAGTGGATTCGGCAGGATTTATGTGCAGGACCATGCAGGACAGTCCTGGATGACAGGATTTATGTGAAGGATTCTGCAGGATTTATGTGAAGGATTCTGCAGGATTTATGCGCATAATCCTGAAGGACAGCCCTAGATCCTACAGGATTTATGTGAAGGATCCTGCAGGATCTATGTGAAGGATCCTGCAGGATTTATGTGAAGGATCCTGCAGGATTCATGTGAAGGATCCTGCAGGATTCATGTGAAGGATGCTGCATGATTTATGTGAAGAATCATGCAGGACAGTTCTGAATCCGACAGGATCTATGTGAAGGATCCTGCAGGATTTATGGGCAGGATCCTGCAGGATCCTGTAGTATCCTTGTATCAATATCTCACACAGAATCCTGCAGGATCCCTCAAGACGCTGTCCTGCACAATTGTGCAGGACAATCCTGTAGGATTTTTCCACTAGGGAAGCCTTAATTAAGGCTTAATAAGAGCCACAGGGGCCCATCTGGGTTAAGCCTATCTAGAAAAGGTACTAGGAATGTAGGTACATACTCCCACCCCAATCAATCCCTTATCCCAAGTTCCTAGGAAGCTATATATCCCAGCCTATCTAGCACCACTCACTTGCTACCGCATAACACCCTCAACAATCACAAGCTCCTCCCATCACACCCATCGTGCCACCATAGACAATCTCATCAGCATCACATCCCGAAGGAAGGTGCCGAATCCACTGCTAGGCACACCCCACACAAATTCATAAAGCATTCAGACTTAATAAGAGACTCACTTGCTATTGCATAATACACTCAACAATTACAAACTCCTCCCATCATACCCATTGTGCTACCATAGACAATCTCATCAGTATCACATCCCGAAGGAAGGTGCTGAATCCACTGCTAGGTACACCCTATATAAAGTTAGAAAGCGTTTAGACTTAATAAGAGACTCACTTGCTATTGCATAACACACTCAACAATTTCAAACTCCTCTCAACTCCCAACTCCTCCCTGTCGATCAACCCTCCCTGGAATACAGAAAAGCAAGCCCCCTATTCTTATAATGATTGTCTATGCCGTTTTTTAAAGATGTTCAGTGTGTTGCTACTCACAATGGTTCCTGGCAGCTGGTTCCAGTGTTCTACTACCCTGTTGGTGAAGAAAGACTGTCTTAACCTTGTCCTGCTGTGATTAACTTCAATTGTGAATTGATGACCTCTAATTGCATCATTTCTGTTAAATTCAAACATTACCCTGAGATATCCCTGTTCCTGACCATGAACAAATTTAAAAACCTCGATGAGATCTCCTCTCAGCCTTATATATCTAAGTGCAAACATATTCAATTTCTTCAATCTTTCCTCATATGCCAGGTTGCCTATACCATTAACCATTTTTGTTGCCCTCTTTTGTACTCTCTCTAAAAGCCAACAATCTTTCTCATAACTAGGGGACCAAGCTTGGACACAGTATTCCAAATGTGGCATGACATATGCACAGTAAAGCTTCCTCATGACCTCACTTATGTATGACACATTCCTCTGTATTGCCCCAAGCATTCTTAGTGCCTTCTTCCCGGCTTCTTTGGTCTGTTCTGATTGCCCCCAATTTTGTGTTCAAAATAACACCTAAGTCCTTCTCCTGCTGAGTCACAGATAGTACTTGGCCACCCATCAAGTATGGAGCCTTCATATGCTGCCTACCTACATGCATGACTTTGCACTTATCAAAATTAAACTTCATTTGCCATTTTTCGGACCACTTCACTAGCTCGTCTAAGTCTTTCTGCAGCAAAACCTGCTCATTGTGCCCTGTTATTGCCCTAAAGATCTTCAAATCATCCGCAAATTTCAAAACCTTACTGCTTAGGCCACATTGAATGCTATTCACATATATAATGAACAATAGCGGCCCCGGTACCGACCCCTGGGGTACTCCACTAAGAACATTTTGCCATGATGACTTTGTACCATTTAGCATCACTCTCTGCTGTCTATCTGAAAGCCACAATTCTATACATTTTAGGATGCTACCTGCAATACCATGGACCTGAAGCTGCATCATTAACCGTCTATGGGGTACCTTGTCAAAGGCCTTACTAAAGTCAAGATATGCTACATCAACCTGATTTCCCTGATCAAATTGTTCTGTAGCAAAATTCAAAAAGTCCAAGAGATTTGTGAGACACGATCGCCCTTTTCTAAACCCATGTTGAGTATCTTGAATCAATCTGGTTCCTTCCAGAAAACTAACTATTCTATCCTTGATAATTGATTCGAGTACCTTGCAGACTAGGGATGTGAGGCTTACTGGCCTATAGTTTTCAACTTTCCCTCTTTCTCCTTTCTTGAAAATAGGAACTACATTTGCCCGTTTCCAATTTGTAGGAATTTCATTTTGTGAAACTGATCTACAAAATATTATACTAAGTGGAATTGCCACTTCCTTTTCAGCTTCCCGCGATACCATAGCATAAATTCCATCAGGTCCTGCTGCCTTGTTTGGCTTTATTTTTCTGATATAATTGAAAACAATATCACTATCAATGAAATCAACATCGTGTATCTGATCACCTGTCATTGAACTGTGGTTCACGGTTGGCAGATTAGTCACATCCTCCACTGTAAACACTGATTTAAACTGCTTGCTCAGTTCGTCAACCATCTCACCATCCTCGCTCAATATAGTCCCATTTACTTCCAGTGGACCAATTGTGCTTGAAACTTTACTTAGCATGTAGAAACTAAAGAACCTTTTACTGTCCCCATTACAGGTCCTAGCCAAATCCAATTCTTTTGCTCTCTTTGCTGCTCTGATTTTCTGCTTCACAGCATCTCTAGATTTTTGATACGACCTTAGATTTACGATATTTGAAGCTTCCTTAAATACTCTAAATGCATCTTTCTTAGCCTTAATTGCTTTCATCACATCTGGTGTAAGCCATGCTGGCTTTCCTACCCTTCTTTTGCGCCTTCGCTTTTGGGGGACATGTCTAATCTGAATTTCCCGAACTTTTCCCACATTTCACAGGCATTTAAATCAAAGAATTGTTCTTCCCATTTTATGACACTTAAAGCCTCTCTCATGCAGTCAGTCTGCCCTGTTAAAATTTGGAATCTTTGCCAAATTATCCTTGATTGTCCCTGCTACCTGTGCCTTGAATCTTACTATGTTATGGTCACTTCTTCCCAGAGTTTCTCCTACAGTCATGTCTTGAACTAAATCACTTAAATCTGAGAAGACAAGGTCCAAGAATGAGCCCTGCCTGGTTGGTTCCGTTACAAACTGGTGTAAGAACAAGTCCTCTTCAAGGCATTTCCTAAACAGTGTACATGATGGGGAGCCAACATCAACATTTTCATATCCTTTTAGATTAAAGTCACCAAGAATAAGGCATTTCCTCTGAAAGTTTCTACTGATTTCCTCACAAATCACTTTATCGAGCTTCAGTTGCTGAGAATGTGGCAAGGTTCCTGATCGATACAAAGCTCCTATCCTCAGTTTATTGCTGTTGCCTTTTCCAACAGCAACATCAAGCGAAATGGACTCCACAGACACATTTTTTACCCCATCTGCTACTTTTTGAGAACTGTATAAGCTATTCACATACAGCATTACACCACCCCCTTTCACTGCTGGACCCTTATTGCATGAAAACATATTGTATCCCTGGATCTCATAGTCCTGCAAGTTATCCCCAAAATACCCCTCACTGACCCATGCCTCAGTAATGCAAACAAAATCTGGTTTCTCCTCAGGAACATAACCTTGAACTCATCAAATTTGGATCGAATGCTCTGAGCATTAAGCATCATACACTTAACAAAAGTTCCATGACCCTCTTTGGCTTTTTCATGTTGAGTAGCTCTATCATCTCTGGATGAGCTACCACTCTGCCCCCTTGATCTACTGCTACCCCTATTTGCTGACTGTGAGGTTCTATTGCCTATGCTGTCACTATTGGCATATCCCTGAGATGGCAATGCCAATTCTTCCCTCCCCACCCCATTATCTAGTTTCCCTGAAGGACATGTTCATATACTTTGCCAACACTTGCACCCCCTTCTCGGAGAAGTGCAGGCCATCCCTCTGATAGAGGTCAGATGAGCCATAAAACCTGCACCACTTGTCAACAAAAGTCAAACCTAACTCATTGCAAAGCCTACCTACCCTGGCATTGGCTGCCAGTGCCCTAGAGCCCCACTCAGGGGAGACTCCAGCCCTAGGCAGAATAGCTGTCACAATAACTCTGCTATTGTTTTGCTTAAGGGTGGCCAGAAGGGCCCTGTAGTCCTGCATCAGCTCCTCACTCCTAGCAGGACCTATGTTGTTCACTCCTACCTGCACTATAACTGTACTACACTGGTTTTCACTGGTGGCCTGTGCGACCACTGGGACCAGGTCTCTAACCTTGGCACCAGGCCTGGTGATGCACCTCCTACCTCTCCGACCTTGACAGAATACCCTATCTAAATGCCGCACACAAGAGTCTCCTACGACTAGCACTTTCTCCTTGGTGCTATCACTATCCTGGGGGCAGTTCTCCAATGCCTGGAACCTAATTACTGTTATATCTGTCATAACATGTATGTTGCTTTCATCTGGTGTTCATGGCACATTCAAGATGAGAATATCCCAAGACATGGCTAGCGAAGCTTTTTCTCCAAAGAGATGCTATTGTATTGTATTGTATTACACGCATAGGGTGATCCACTATTGCAGTGGCTATTAAGCCCCGAGTCATGGGTAAAGGAGTAAAAACAAAAACATGAAACTTACAGTCGAAAACATACATGCAAGCAGTCAAATGCACACATACGTCTGTCTCACAATATTGCTCCGGAGTAAAAACATGGTCAAAAACATACATGCAGAACAGTCAAATACATAGCCTGTCTAAGACACGGGGCTGTCAGGTTGCCCAGCCAGCAGGTGCCGCTTAACGGCGCGCGTAAATTGTTGCGGTGTCAGTTCAGTGAGCTCATCTGGGAGCCGGTTGTACATGTCAGGCGCTCTGCACAAGAAGCGCCGCTTCCCAGTCTCAGTCTTTGAGCGAGGAACATGAAGCAGCTGGTCTTGCCGTGTGTTCCGCTCTCGGACTGAGCTGTTCTTCCTGAAGCCAGATGCGAGTGTTTCCGGCTCGCCACGCGTCATGAGCCTGTGAGCCAGGCTGAGCGTGCTGATGTTGGCAAGTTGTTGGGCAGTCGGCCAGCCCAGCCTCTCCCGCAAGTCAGACACGTGGTCAAATTTACGACGGCCAAATATAACTCGTGCGCCAAAGTTCAAGATTTTTTGGATTTTATGCATGTTCCTTTTTGTGCCATTGCCATATACCGAAATGCAGTATCTGACGTGCGAGAGGACAAGGGCCGTGACGAGTGTGGTGATCATGCCGTCTGGTATGAGGTTGCGGGCATGGGAGAGGCCGGCCAGGGTGCCTGTACAGCAGCGGCTGACGTGAGATACGTGAGCGTCCCATGACAGAGTTTGGTCGAAAGTGATACCCAGATTTTTAACCTCGCTACAAGGCTTGAGGGGTGCGTCACGGAAGGTGACTTGAAAATTTGGGAGGTTGCGCAGATTTTGGCGGCTTCCGAAGGTAATCAACTGAGTTTTCGTCGCGTTAACCTTGAGGGCGTTCGCGCGGAACCAAACGTCTAAAGAGCCGAGAATGCTCTCCATATGGGAGATGAGCGCTGGGAGTTCGTTTTTCCTGCCGGTGACCAGCACCTGGGTGTCGTCCGCATATTGCACGACGTTGCCTTCCGGTGAAAACAACGCCATATCATTCGCGAAGACGCCGAACAGCAAAGGCCCCAAGGCCGACCCCTGGAAAACACCCATGGTGTTCGCCCGTGGCTGTGATACCCCTGAGCCCGTCAATGTTACGCTCTGAGTGTGACCGCGGAGTTAAGACTCAAACCAGGAGGTTTCGACGCCGTATAGACGGAGTTTTCGCAGTAAAATGTCGTGGTCTATGATGTCAAAGCATTTGCTGAGGTCTATGAGGCATAACAGCGAGATCTCCCCACTATCGGTGGCAGTGAGGATTCGGTCGGTGACTGATAGGAGCGCTGTTTCCGTGGAGTGATGGGGTCGGAAACCGTGCTGGGAGGCAGACAAGAGATGGTTGTGGGAGAGGTAGTGGTAAAGCTGCTTCTGCACCACCCTCTCTACCACTTTGGAAATGACCGGTATGATTGAAATGGGCCTGAAATTAGATGGGTCTGCGGGATCGCCAGACTTGTGGATGGGATGGATAATGGAATGTTTCCAGGAATCAGGGAATTCAGACTGGGTTAGGGAGGCGTTGATGATGTGTAGTAGGACGTCACCGATAGCTAGGTAACTCAACTTAAGTGCGCGGATACAAAGGCCATCCGATCCGCGCGCTGCTGAGCTGCGCATGGTGAGGATAGTTCGACGTAGTGTAGTGAGGTCAGTAGGCAATAAAACAAACGCGCAGTCGCCGACACGTGGCAGGCGGCAGTCAAGGGCCGGGACTTCGCCGAGTGCAGCGATTTCGGCAGCTACCTTCGGTCCCACAGACACAAAGTAGGCGTTCAGGTCATCGCCTGCTAGCTGGGGCTGGACCTTCTGGGCTGTCTTTTTGCTGGCTATGACGGCCCGCAGATTACGCCAGACCGTGTGTGCCCCCTGTTCGTGTATCCGCTTTGTGATGTCGGAGCGTGTGTCGCGGCGGATGGCGGACCTGACAGCTCGGTTGAGCTCGCGATATCCCGTTGATTCCCTCCCTCCGTCACGCAACACCTGACGGCGCCGGGCCATGAGCGCTTTCGTGTCAACGGTGACTGGAGGTGCAGTGGGGTTGTGAATGGTGACATTCCGCTCTGGTGCATGCGAGTCGAGAATAGGTAAAAACGTCGTCAAAAAGTTGCGCCATTTGTCGCAGACAGTCGGAGAATTATAAACTCCCCCCCAGTCAGCACTGTGTAAATCGTGAAGAAATGATCCCGTTTCAATCCGCTTAATATATCGAGAGCGCACAACAGTTGGCTTGCATCTGCTACGAGGCACGTTTACGCGAGTAGACACATAGGAATGAGGACTAAAATGACAGTGACTAGTACGGCATTCTTTAACAACGTCGCGGTTTTGCACGATGCAAACATCCAACAGTGAACCCGTGGCATACGTTGATGAAGTGACGGTTTGGCACAAGCAGTAATCACGCAAAAATTCCTCAAGACGCAGACGACCACGATCATGGCGAGTCTTCTTCAGGTCACAATTAAGATCACCGCACATGATGACGGTTGCAGAAGGGTGATTGATGTAGACACGCTGAAGCTGCAACTCCAGATCCTCAAAATCTGCTTGAAGAGCAGTTGCGGTGTGGCTTGGAGGTCTGTACAAGCTGCAAATGACCAGCTGACGGCCTCTGTCGAGCTTGATGATGCTCCAAAGGGACTCTAATTTGCTCTCCGTGTTGCTGGCAACGCCGAGTTTCATTGTCGATGCTGTGATGCCTTCCTTAATGGCGACAGCTACACCTCCGTAGCCACGACGATCCGGGCGGTCGGCGCGGTGGAGCGTGTAGCCAGGGAGGACCAGCAGTCTGTTCGGTGTGCTGGGTCTGAGCCACGTCTCGGACAGAGCCATGATGTCATATTTACGGTTGTGGAGGTCGTTGGAGAGTTCCAGCAGTTTTGGCTTTAGCGACTGAATGTTAATTGATCCTATCAGGAGATCGTCGGTAGCGGCGCGGCCGCCCCGCGACCTTTGTCCGCGCGCGCCACGGCGCTGCGGCCGCCGACCGCCGGTGCGTGGCTGCCTTGGTACTGCACGGTCTGTGCCGGCAGCCGACAGCGGCCGCCGCAGCGCACCACCCCGCCCCAACACGGCCGAGCCAGCCGGCCGCTGGGGGACGTCCCCGCCCGGAGCCGGCCGACCGTCGACCGGCGCGTGGCCTTGGACTTGCTGCTCGGGCTGCCCAGAGCCAATGGGGTGCTGGGCAGAGCGGACGAGTCGGCCCGGATCGGCGGCTCGAGCCATGGTGCTTGGGGGGTGGTGACGTCAGTGGCGGCGTACGAGAGAACGGCCGGCCGGGGGCCGCGGCACGACCGCTGCGGGCCGGTCCGACGGGTCGGCCGTCCGATGCCGACGCTTCGCAGCAATCGGGGAAGATGCTGATTGTGTTGATGATGCACGGGGTTATGGGTGGCTCCAGTGCAGACCAGCACCAGAACTCGGACGATGGCGAGCAACGTCAGGAGACGTACGATGTCACGATGCATGGCACCAGTCACTCACGGCCCGGTCCTGGTAAATCCTGTTCACGATGATGATGATGTCGGGACCTGTTTATGTCACTTTCACATTCGCTCTCCACTATTGTTCACACAATCACTCTGATTTTCGTCCGCGGACAAGGCACGAGGGGTACGGGGTATGCTAGGATAGGTTAGGTTTGGTTATGCTGCATTTTTAACATTTATTTCTAATGCTATGCTACCTAAATGAAAGCCATTTTTTGGGTGTTATTTTGCTCACAACCTGAAGTATTTGCACAGAAAATGAGTGATCCCATCATCCCAGTTACCTTCATAAACATTGCATTGGAATGATTAATTCCAACGATTCATAAAACACATTACAGCATAAATTTACCGGTAAGCCTAGGTTCATATTTGGCAAATCCAGCTATGGTTTCAATTTCAATTCGTGAAATGAACGATAACAGGTTATGAACGATAACAGGCTGAGGGTTGTTGTATCCTATGAACTGAAGAAATTATACACGAAACTTGAAGGCATGTTCAATAACCTAGGAATCCAAACAATATTCATAAAGCCTCATATTTCAATTTCCAGTACCAACAATCAGAAACACCGTATGCCCAACCACAACAGCACTGATGTCTTCGCTGCGCCGTAGATGAATCTTAGCCAGGTTTTAAAACGTATTTGGAATGTTTACGAGACGTCACCGTATATACCACAATCCTGGTAGATTCTACTATAAATCTCGCACATTCCTGTTGACGTCACTAGGGCTGGAACTAGAATACCTACTAGGTTCCGTTGTACCCTTTAGTAATGTAGTGGAAGTAAGCAGAGATTCAGCAGAGATTCAGCAGGGATTCAGCAGGGATTCGGCAGGGATCGACGACCCCTTCGATCTCGGTGGACATCGAATCTAACGTGCTGCATATCAATCGAAAGTGCTCGAAATCCCAAACAATATAAACATTCTCTTCATTTCGTCGGCCCCTTAGGAAAAATTGTATGGGCATGACAAAATTTCGAGTCTATGGGCAGGCCCCTACGATTTTCACAAAAATCACTGTCTAGGTCCGGGTCGGGTAGTCAATCAATATGGCTGAAGAAACCAATATGGGAATTGAATACTACAAGTTCCTATGGGGAAAGAAGAAATATAATTTACGTGAAAATTATACAAGAATGCAAAATATATCGTATTGCATATCGATCGAAAGTGCTCAAAATGCCAAACAAAATGTAACTAATTTTTTGTTACCAGTAATAGTCTCGAAATTTTGTCATGCCCATATATTTTTTCCTCAGGGGTAGGCGAAATAAAAAGTAGTGGCATTTTGTTTGGAATTTCGCGCACTTGCGATTGATATGCAACACGATAGATCTAGCATTTTTCCATAATTATCACGCAAATTATATTTCTTCTTTCCCCATAGGAACTTTTAGTATTCAATTCCCATATAGGTTTCTTCAGCCATACTGATTGGTTACCCGACCCAGGCCTCGACAGGGATTTTTGTGAAAATCGTAGGGGCCTGCCCATAGACTCGAAATTTTGTGATGTCCATATGTTTTTTCCTATGGGGTAGGCGAAATAAAAATTAGGTCCATTTTGTTTGGCATTTCGAGCACTTTTGATTGATATGCAACACGATATATTTTGTATTCTTCTATAATTTGCACGCAAATTATATTTCTTCTTTCCCCATAGGAACTCTTAGTATTCAATTCCCATATAGGTTTCTTCAGCCATATTGATTGTCTACCCGACCCGGACCTAGACAGTGATTTTTGTGAAAATCGTACGGGCCTGCCCATAGACTCGAAATTTTGTCATGCCCATACAATTTTTCCTTAGGGGCCGACGAAATGAAGAGTATGTTCATATTATTTGGGATTTCGAGCACTTTCGATTGATATGCAGCACGTTAGATTCGATGTCCACCGAGATCGAAGGGGCCGTCGATCCCTGCCGAATCCCTGCTGAATCCCCGCTGAATCTCTGCTGAATCTCTGCTTACTTCCACTACATCCTTTAGTATTAGTACCCAGGTACGGAATGGACACATCACCGGGACATTTTATGATGTCATCGAGACCTTTCCTTCACAGTTAGCTGTTATTTCTACGCCAAGCATGCGTCACATTCTGTTGCGCCATATATCGCCTTGTGAACGCTAATGCCACAGATAAAAACAAAAAGGAAGGAAGCCGTTGGAAGTAACAGCGTGACCCTTGGTTGATCAGGTACGGTGTCCGATTCCGCTAGTGCGAATACCTGCTGGAGTAACTTAATAATTTGATTATTTGGTAGTTAGACAGGTAAATAGGGTTTTATTTTTTGCCTAGGTAGGTAGGTACCTACCTATCTACCTAGGTACCTAATTTTGCAGTTTAAGGTAATTGTTGAATCCTTTTAATTCATTTTTTTATATGCAATGTTTATGATCAGGTTATATTTGTTACATTCTTTTCATTGTTTTCAATATTAATTTTATGATATACCTATTACCCAAGTCGAAGCCCTTTTTGTAAATTTGCAGCTTAAGGTAATTTCTGATTTTTTCAATAATTTTATCTTTATGCAATGTTCATAAATGTACTAAACATGATGTGACCAATTAACGAAAGAGGGGTTTCTGAACACTTAGGATATCATGCAACAAATAGCTCTACTGTCCCTTCTGTATCAAAACACAAATGTGAACAAGCATCAGTAACTTTTAAATGGATAATTATTTTGTAATGGTGTGCTAGGTAATCTTTACCTTTCGGCTGACACATACTGCCAAGGTTAGTGATTTGTAAAAAGGTGTACAGTGGGGAACAGTGACGTCACAGGAGTCAGAAGTGACGTCACAGGAGTCGGGTGTCGATGACGGGCACTAACCTAACCTAACCTAGCCTAACCTAAATTAACCTAACCTAACCTAACCTAACACATCTACACCCAACTCCTGTGACGTCACTTCCCTGACTCCTGTGCAGGGTGGGAATTAAGGCACTTCTTAAGAGATTTTATCTCTGAAAACATTTTTGCACTCCGGGTTCATACTGGATAGGATGGGCTTCACATGTACTCCGACACAAATGTGGGAACAAAGATATCAATAAAAACAAACAGAATGACACCCAAAAAAAATGCTGGTTATTCCACTTATGGTCACCACTCAAACTAATCACTTTTTGTAGCAGTCAGCAGCCAGACCACAGCTTCACACACTCCATCAATCTCAACCACCGGAATTGCCAACAACAACGCGCCAACAGCAACTTGCAAGATGATGCGCATGCGCACTGAGAACACTGTTCTCCGGCTCTGGAGCCCCGTCTCGGAATACCTGTGTTTCTGCCACCCTATAGTGGGAAACTTTGACAGTTTTAAGAGACGTCCCGGAGGCCACTGATCAGAATTGGCTGTGTTAGCATTTTCTGTTCTGAAATCTGTCTGTCAACCAATCAATGCAAGGTATTCTGTATATGACGTCATAACCATTAGCAACTTTGAACACATGGTTAACAGTGTCCACACAAGTTAACAGTAAACACAAGACCTTGACTGATCCTTTGCTTTGATCACATCCAACTGTGGAGTGTGTGGTAGCGGAGCTGCGTTCGTGTTACGTGGGAAATTGGCTGCATAGGTAGGTATGCGCTCTGAGCTGACGGTGAAGTGTGAAGTATTCTTGTTTGTTTTTCATATGGCTAGCCTTGTACTGAGACCAACAGTGAAAGGAAAACGCATTTCTCCTGTGAGTTATAAGAAAAGAAACAGTGCTGATTATTACGGGTCTCTGCAGGGCGGTGCCATCCATTGTTCACTTCTTTGTTTGTACACATTCTTTGTATACATGGAATCTGCTGGTAAGCAGATTCCATGTATAAAAAAAAATGTGAATGTAAAAAAGAAAATGTGCTCCGGAAGAAATCGGTATGCACTCGGACTCCCAACCCGGAAAGTAAGTTTCCCACTCTGCTCCTGTGACGTCATTGTTCCCCACTGTACATCCCTACAAATCACTAATTGGCAAATAACCTTGGCAGTATGTGTCAGCCAAAAGGTAAAGAAAGCTGGTGTGCTGTATCCTGAATACAAAAGTGTGGTTGTGCAGGGTTTCTGCACTGGTGTTGTGGTGCAAGTTATTAGTTGTCACTAAAGAAAATACTGGTGTAGGTAATTGCCCAAAAAAATATTGAGGGTCATATCCAGAGTGGGAAACTTATTTTCTGGGTTGGGAGTCAGAGTGCATACCGATTCCTTCCGGAGTACATTTTCATGGACATTATTTTTGATGCATGGAATCTGTTCACCAGTAACTGACCTGAAAAACCTAAATCAGTACCTACATAATATGCATGAGTAATATCATTCTCATTTTTGGCCAAATCAAATGTCAAAACATAGGAACAAAAAGTGAACAGTGGATGGCACCTCCCGGCAGTGACTCGTAATAATCAGCACTGTTTTGTTTCTCATAACTCACAGGAGCAATGTGTTTTCCTTCACTGTTGGTCTCAGTACAAGGCTAGCCATATGAAAAACACAAAAACACTATGAAACAATTTTTTATCTAAAAAAATCAACTTAAAAACCTGAACCTAACCTAAGCTAGCCTGAACTGTTTTCAAAGGACAACTCAAAGTTTTGGTATTATTGTGCTTTAAGGTGGTAGCAAGAGAAGATTTTACACACATTTGCTTCCATAAAGCGAACAAATTGGCTAGGTTTGGTTAGATTAAGTTAGGTAGTTGAGGTTTTTCAAGTTGAAAAACAATTAAACATTCTCTAACTTGCAACAAAACCCTAACCTAACCCACCTTAATGAAACCTAACCACTTTGTATGCATTGCATGTAAAGAAAATATATAAAGTATAATCCTTAATGTTACTTTTGATGTCAACTCAGCACCTCCTGGTATATTGAAGATCATATATTTTCTTTACATGCAATGTATAAAACCCAGGAGCATCTAAGAGCTATTCTTTGTTGTATTAAACACTTTGTATGCTTCATGAAGGTAAAATGTGTGTAAAACTTGTTTCACAGTTAACTTAAACTGCAATAATATTGCCCCTTTGTGTGTGTTTTTTTTTACCTCCCAACTAAAAATATGCATCTGCAAAGGAAATGATCAGCTCCATCATGTTAACCATATTCATAAACATTGCATTTAATAAATAAAGTCATGAATTTCAAAAATACCTTAAACTGCAAATTTCCTAAAAACCTACATTGGGTACCTACCTATGTATGCATAGGGTAGTGAATAGTGATCAACAATTTGTGAAATAGGGTGGATTACACCACATTCTGATCACTGAATACACACTATTTCCAAGCAAGTAGCAACATCATGCTCGTTGATGTATGCTTGTCAGCATCATGCTTGTTGAAGTCTCTGACTTATTTCTAAATGTATTTTGTGTGCAAATATGCTTATGCTGAACATTACGTAAAGTCATAAAGTGGCTTAATAAGAGCCACAGGGGCCCATCTAGGTTAAGCCTATCTGGAAAAGGTACTAGAAATGTACATACTCTCACCCCAATCAATCCCTAACTTCAAGTTCCTAGGAAGCTACATATCGCAGCTTATCTGGCACCAATTCACTTGCTATTGCATAGCACACTCCCATTGTGCTACCATAGACAATCTCATCAGTATCACATCACGAAGGAAGGTGCTGAATCCACTGCTAGGTACACCCTATATAAAGTTATAAGCGATTTGACTTAATAAGAGACTCACTTCCTATTGCATAACACACTCAACAATTACAACTCCTCCCATCATACCCATTATGCTACCATAGACAATCTCATCAGTATCACATCCTGAAGGAAGATGCTGAATCCACTGCTAGGTACACCCTATATAAAGTTATGAAGCATTTAAACTTAATAAGAGACCCAAGGGCCCATCCAGTTCAGTCTGTAAATGGAAGATAATATAAGCCTGGTAAAAAGACCCTCCCCAACCATCCCACATCCTGAAGAACCAGTTCTCCAATATCCCACACACCATCAATGCCTATCTACCCTAGCTTTCCATCCCTATTCCCCTGATCTCTCTTAACACATGTGGATTGAATGCCTTATCAATAATTTTCAAACTGCATCCATGCCTGCTTAAAGGGGTCTGTGCTATGCACACTTACTGAACATACATCTCACCCCATCCATCACAAATTGGAAGTCAAAAACAAGATTTTCCTGTCTAATAAATTTATCCACCCTACTTTTAAATACATTCAATTAGGAACTCCCCACAGTTGTATTTATTACATTGTATTGTGTATTACAGATTGTAATACACAAGCATCTTGTAGTGCAATTACAGGTGCACAGATGATATATGATGTGGTCTGCTAAACAATGTCATCTCTTTATACCATGGTATTGCACAAATTATAATTACAAGTATAGGCATCCCCATATTAGGTGTCCCACAAATCAAATGAAAAAATGTGCTTATGGGTATGCTATTGACTCAAAATTATGTTTCAAGAACTGAAACAATATTTGAGTTGGTGTGCTTCCATGACACATTTTGACATGCCACTATACTTGTTTCAAAATCTCACACCTAATTAAAAAGACGCTATTTTAACACAGTCATAGGGAAACATACTTAGGGAGCTAGAGATGAATGTGAAATCAGCACATTTTCTATCTTTGCAAATTGCAATGCATTCTGACTTTATTGTCTATTGCTAGGTTGGTGCCTCTTAAATAATTGATAAATTTGCAGTTTAAGGTGATTTTTATTTCTGGCCATTTCTTTTTTTTATAGAATGTTTATGAATGTGCTGAACATGATGTGCCCACTCATTTAATCTGCAAATGCATACTTTTCAGTTGGGAGGTATAGTAACACCCAAAAAGGGGCTTGGAGTTGGGTAATATAGCATAAAAAGTAAAATTCCAAATAAAGGCAAAAATGCAACATCCTAACCTGATCTAGCCTAACCTTCCATGGAAGAAAGCATTCTTTTTAAGAATGGAAAATTTGTACTCAATTTATATTCAGAATTGTTCCAATATAAAATTTTTAGTTTTTTTAAACAAATAATTCAATAAAAACCAACCTAACCTAGCCTGACCTGTTTTTGAAGGAAAGAATCATTTCTTTTTACATTTCAAAAACACTTTCTAGAAACCTAAAACCTAACCTAACCAAGCCTAACCATGGTGTGGCTCTTCATTGCCATGCTAATGTCATTCCTTTTTAATGCCAGAGAAGCTTATCTAATGTAGTAGATATTAGCAGGTAATTTGGTATTATTGCACTATACAGTATCCACTAGAGTAGTTCCACACACATTTTACCACAGTGAAGCAAGTATTTGGACTAGGTTTGATTAGGTTAGGCAATTATTTTAAGTTGAAAACGAAAAGTTTTTGTTGATATTTAAAAAAGAAGAAAATATATCTTCCAAAACATATTAGCTTGGTTTAGATTATGTTAGTTTTGTATTTGAAAAGTTGATCTAGCTTCCTATGCTACCAATTATTCACCCCTATGTGCTGCATAATTCCGAAGAACTGAATGCATTGAAAAACAGGCAATAAATGAAAAGCTGAATCTATTAATATAATACATGAATGGCATGTATAATACAACAAACAACTAGAAGAGATATAGGGGATGAGTAGTCTAGGGGTAAGTTGCCCATCTCACAATCAAAAGGTGGGTTTTATTCTCACCTGTTGCTACTCTTCACCTGCGGCCAATCGGTGTGAGAGATAAGCGATACTACATGACTCAACGGTCGATATGTCGTAAAAACCAATAACCAACCAACCTAGAAGAGATACTATATATTCCAACCACCATAAGATGGCATTATCTGAGATGCTCTTTATGCCAACTGCCATAACATAACATCTGAGATGATGTTTATTCTAACCATGACAAGATGGCACTCTCTCAGCCAAGGCCATCAAGAATGCTATGAAGGGCATCAGCTTGAACTGAGTGGTTGTGGTTGGTTGCATGTGTGCAGAATTAATGTGGAATTACATTGGAAACAATTTATTTATGATGGGAATGAATGGTCACACATGTTAATCATGTTTAGGTATGCATTTCTATAGTTTTTTTTCCTCAAAATGCATCTGGGTCAGAAATGCAAAAATGTCCAAATTTCCGCAAGAGAATGTTGAAAATCTGATAATACATAACAACTACTGTTGTGACATTATAAGACATAACAGAGCACAAGGAATGCAACGCATCTGGGGGCCACAGGGGACCATTTGGGCCATGCCTATGATGCAAATTAAGCTGCCATAAATATCTTACATATATGGTCTACCATGTCGAACCAAGAGTATAATCGCTTCTTCATATCAATCCCCCATGATGCATACAACTGAATTTTTTTCCAATCCAGAATGTTGTCTTGTCATAAAACAATTATCCTGTTGTTTTAGGGTTGAATTGTGCTGTTTGACAGGGCAGCTCTGTGATAAAGTGCTCAAGAGTCACTGGAATGTGACTCTTCAGTGGAAGGGATTCTGGTATCACAGATTTGAAGAAAAATATCCTCTCAGTATCCGATTACTAAAAAAAAGTTTCCTCTTCATATCATTGAAAAGTACAAATCCAACCCATGACTGGACGGTTGGCAGAAGGACCTTGGCTCGTTGCCGCGCTGCTCCTTGTTCGCTAGTGTCAGCATACCGGCCTGATGGTGGCATGTAACAAAGCATTATCAAGGTATATTTGTTGTCCAGCATGCATCCAGTAATGCTGTGTCTGATGTGCTTCTGTTCTCCACAGACCGAAGGTGAACCACCATGCCGAAGGTGAAGCGCAGCCGGAAGCCACCGCCAGAGGGCTGGGAACTGATCGAACCTACACTTGACGAGCTGGACCAGAAGATGCGGGAAGGTAAGATTCCCATGGCAGGTGCACATGGGGATTATGCTTATCATGTAAGGATGATCTATCCAGCCGATGTGTAACTGTGTGATGAAGACCTATGCTAGAGTAGCCCCTAAACCCTGTAATCCCTAAACTACAATACCAGGCGCCGTTTGTGGCCCTAGACGAACGTAGGCAAAGGGTGGCATATTGGGTTTGTGCTTCAGAAAAAGGTTTGAGCACAATGCCATCGGTAGAGTAGTGGTGGCGAGGTCACGCTGAATATTGGTGGCATGACATTTGCACACGCACCGCCTATGCTGGTCCGGTCGTGGAAGCGCCGCCACAAAATCCATATGACCAATGCGTGAGTATTTCAGAGGAGATTTTGGGATGAAATCTGGTCAGACTCACATCTAAATGACAAGTATATTTCCGAGTGGGGAGAGTTGCATGAATGCAATAATAGTTTTGTTTAAACTGCAGTGATGCAATAGTAGTTTTAATCGTTATATCGCAAGCGTAATATTATATCTTTATATGATAGTGATCCACTTCTGTTTTGAACAAAACAGCAATCCCCACATATGATGTTAATAGTATCGGAAGAATATAACTATTAGAGGAGAGAAACATGAATTACACTATGACCTTGTGGTTTGTGTAAAGAGGTATGCAGGATGACGTTCTGGGGCAAAGGATCCTATTGTCAAACAGCATAGTTGGACCCTCGAACAGGTAATAAGAGCTATCTTCTAGGTAAAATAATAATATTCTGGATGACGAGCGTCCAAGACCAGGCTGTTATTCCGACCATGCTATTGACACTCCTTGTCAAAATCCTAGCTACCTCACCAGGTGGTAGAGCCAGTGCTGCAAGATGCTTAAGCTAAAAGTAGTGACAGCTGATGGCTACCCAGTGTTTCCTGTGATGTGTGTGCTGATGATTTGTGTGGTTGGCGATTGTTTGACTGATGTCAAGCCCTGTGCTACTCCTGCCGATGTTGTCAGCCGAAACCGAGCCGCACGAGGGCAAGCGCAAGGTGGAGTCGCTCTGGCCCATCTTCAAAATCCACCATCAGAAGTCGCGCTACATCTTCGATCTGTACCACCGGCGCAAGGCCATCTCCAGAGGTATGAGTCGTGTCGCGCTACAGGGCGACGTGGCCCAGCCTGGTCCAAGCTAACCATCCTATCCTTGTGGCTACCTAACCCAACCTAACCCAAACTAACGCCAACCTAACCCAACCTAACACCAACCTAATCTAGTCTATCGCCAACCCATCATATCCTTATGGTTACCAAAACCAACCAACCCAAACTAACGCCAACCTAACCCAACCCAACACCAACCTAATCTAGTCTATCGCCAACCCATCATATCCTTATGGTTACCAAAAGCAACCTAACCCAAACTAACGCCAACCTAACACCAACCTAATCTAGTCTATCGCCAGCCCATCATATCCTTATGGTTACCTAAATCAACCTAACCCAAACTAACGCCAACTTAACCCAACCTAATCTAGTTTATCGCCAACCCATCATATCCTTATGGTTACCTAAATCAACCTAACCCAAACTAACGCCAACCTAACGCCAACCTAACCCGACCTAATGGCAACACACGCCGCCCTAACGAAGCAGTAGCACGAGCTGCCCGAAACCAGTACACTTGCGCGTTGCCTGCTCCCGCGGCCTATCTCAGCCGGACCATCAATTATTTTTACCCGGGGAAAGTGGTAGCAGGCCTGAAAGGCTCAGGTGGCTGGGAATTGCGATCGATCATTTCACGAAATTAGAAAGTGATGTTCGGAAGGATGCTAATAGGTAAAACAAATGATCACCAATCTAATATATATTGGGCGCGAAATGACCTATGCAGTCGATGCGCCCCTAAACTACAATAACTAACTAACCAATATAATATAGCCTGTGGTAGCTCACAGTGCCGTACAAGGATTGGCAAATTTGCGTCATGCGTTTTCTCCCCGTCGTGTCACTTCACCACGCTCCTATCACCGCCCCACTGCTGCGTCGCGCAGAGCTGTACGACTACGTGCTGAAGGAGAAGATCGCCGACGGCAACCTGATCGCCAAGTGGAAGAAGACCGGCTACGAGAACCTCTGCTGCCTGCGCTGCATTCAGACCCGCGACACCAACTTCGGCACCAACTGCATCTGTCGCGTGCCCAAGCAGAAGCTCGAGGAGGTGCGTTGTCGCCGACGGGTGACCTGTTCATAAGGGGGAGGAGTGTTTGACTGGTAGGCTAAGATTTTAAGCAGGAGTATTGAACAAAATACAGATTAGTGCAATTCAGATATCCGCCCATGGGTTGTAGGTTTCTTCGTTATGAGTATATGACGCTGTCCATGGGTTGTATGTTTCTTCGTTATGAAGTATATGACGCTGTCCATGGGTTGTAGGTTTCTTGGTTGTGAAGTATATGACCGCCGATGGGTTGTAGGTTTCTTGGTTATGAAGTATATGACCGCTGATGGGTTGTACGTTTCCTGGTCGTGAAGTATTTGGAGCATGAGTTTTGTTAGATAAAGGCATGTAGTTAACGTGCTGAGTGTCCGGTGTTGGATGACATTCAAAGGAGAGGGACTTCGGGGATTTGAGATCATTATTTACTAACGAAGAGCCGCCCCAAAACGCGGCACATGATTTGTTTCGTTTTGAACCTCATTTATGTATTATAATAATCCTGCGGTTATTTGAAATGCATCAAAAGTGATGACGCGTGTTCTAGCCTGAAGGTAATGGTGGCCGGAAGTTCGTTTCGTGACTGACTCAAGTGATGGTCCAAAATTTCGTAGTTGTATTTTTTTTTTGTGCAGGTAGTGCTGGAGTGATGCAGAAACCATGCCGACTTGGTGTCGGCGCAGCATAATTTACTGCGTTTGTACCAGGGCAGTGTCATGTGAACCGAGTCGGCATGTGGCTGGTTTTGTCGGAACTCCCGTGAAGGGTCGTGAAAATAAGCTGTTGCTGGATTCGTCGCATTCAGAACATTATCTTATCCAGATAATTATCCATTCATTTTCTAATTTGAAGGTGGAACGCTGCTGTTTAACAATGAACTGCTAGGTGAGCAAGTGCTCGAGATTCCTTGCATGTGTAGGCTGATTTTTAACGCCATAGGTTTGAGGAACAATATCCTCCACATTCGGTTACCCATGGGCGCTGTATGACCAACGCAGTCGATGCGCCCCTAAACCCAAATAACCAACCAACCAACATTCGGTTACCCACAATTTCTCCTTTCCACATCCAGGATTCGAAGTCCAAAACAACCCTGCCACCGAGCACAGACAAATCACAAGCATGGCAACAACAGGCTGGCAATATGCTACCGTGTGGCTCGGTCTCGTTGCCGTTAGCGTTATTCGTTGTTACCTGGCCCGGTGTTGTATGCGTATCAAGTTGGTGACATCCATCGAGTGCTCCTAGGAGTTGGAGCATAACTGAAGTCTGCCGAATTACTAACTTTTGTGTTTAATTTCCCGTGTTGAAAGATGCACGTGCGTGGACAACGTTTTCGCTTCCAGTTCCCTCTGGTAGCTCACGCCACGCAGCATACCAAGGTGGTACGAGCGTAATAATTATGCGTCGTACGTGTTTTCCAGGTTGCGAGAATGCTTCATATTTTGTTACAGTAGTCGGCGCACCATAGAGCACCAACCCACCCCACCACCACGTGTTTGCCGCACCTGCTCACGCTACAGTGCATGCCAATTAACCCTACCGCCACATGTTTGGCTCACCTGGTTACGCTACAGTGCATGATAACTAAGTGCACCGTGTCGTGTTCCAGGGCCGAGTTGTCGAGTGCATACACTGCGGGTGCAGGGGGTGCTCCGGCTGAGGAGGGCCTCGCTGAGACGGACCGCGTGGCCCCGGAGCCATCACCATCACCGGCATCAGCGTCACCATCATCACCGGCATCATCACAACCCTCGGTCTCGTCACTGAACTACTTCAGGTTGACTGATTCGTCAGATTCGTCTGGACTGCTCGGTCTCGTCACTGAACTACTTCAGGTTGACAGATTCGTCAGATTCGTCTGGACTGCTCGGTCCCGTCACTGAACTACTTCAGGTTGACTGATTCGTCAGATTCGTCTGGACTATTCGGTCTCGTCACTGAACTACTTCAGGTTGACTGATTCGTCAGATTCGTCTGGACTGCTCGGTCCCGTCACTGAACTACTTCAGGTTGACTGATTCGTCAGATTCGTCTGGACTGCTCGGTCCCGTCACTGAACTACTTCAGGTTGACTGATTCGTCAGATTCGTCTGGACTGCTCGGTCCCGTCACTGAACTACTTCAGGTTGACTGATTCGTCAGATTCGTCTGGACTATTCGGTCTCGTCACTGAACTACTTCAGGCCGAGTGATTTGTCGGATTAGTCTGAACTACTCGGTCTCGGCACTGACTACGGACATAGGGCGTCGCGGCGGGCATCTCCCTCGCCGGAGCGTTCAACTCACCGTGTCCGACAGCAGTTCAACAGAGCGCCCGACAGCAGTTCAACAGAGCGCCCGACAGCAGTTCAACAGAGCGCCCGACAGCAGTTCAACACAGCGCTCGACAGCAGTTCAACACAGCGCCCGACGGCAGCTCGACACAGCGCGCCCTACAGCAGTGCAACACAGCGCGCCCTACAGCAGTGCAACACAGCGCGCCCGACAGCAGTTCAACACAGCGCTCGACGGCGGTTCAACACAGCGCCCAGTACTGACTGTTGCGGCGATAGCGGTTCAACACAACGCCCAGTGCTGACTGTTGCGGCGATAGCGGTTCAACACAACGCCCAGTACTGACTGTGTTGCGGCGCATGCGCCCCGCTGCGGACTGGCGCGCGAGGCTGTCGTCCTGCTGTCGCCTGGCTGACCCGGATGTCAGCCTGTAGCTGATGCCGGCCGGATACCGAACGGACTCGCGTGTGCTGTTGTGTCGGCGTTCTGCGCGGCGGCAGAGACCAATCGCGGCCGCAGGTCGATCTGTTGGCGCCGACTGAACTGTGCGGACCGAGGACTACGCTGGACGGTTGTGGAGAGCATGCCAGCCCGGTGTTAGGGTGGGGTGGGGGGGGGGCAGGCCGCCACTGGGGGTCAATGGATAGTTCTCCAGCAGGGCGGAGGCACGATAGCCGAGATACGGACGAAGAGGCAGGTGGAAGTGGCGTCGCCTGGATCCTCCGAGAGATGCGCTAGCCGCCTGTGTGCTTGAGTGTGTGGTGCCCTGTCAGGAGTGCTGGTCCTTGCTGCTGCTGCTGCTGTGGGCGGGTCTGGCGTTGAATACATACCAGCGCGCTACGAAGCGCCCATGAAAGCTTGTTCTACGCGATGGTAGATCGTGGTCTATCGTTTGATCTCACTTTCGGGTGGATCAGGACGATGGTGGGAGATTGCGATGCGACCGAAACGGCCGTTCGACCGCATTGGCGATTGTTTCGGTGTTGGAATGCTGCTAGATAGTACGTCAGGCCATGTCTAGCTGCGCCTGTTGGGTGCGGATTGCGGCCATGTGTTCAAAGCGAATTGGACTGGATGTGGAGTTTGGTTTGAAGGACATTCGAGCTCCGGGGCTAGCCCTCGGTGCTCCACGCAGCAGTCGCCGACCTGTGAGGACCCGCGAGTACTCTGCTTTCAGTGGGTTCTGTTCATTCTTTAGAGTCCTCTTTCAACCTCGGATAATTCCAGTGCAGTCCTATCTGGCTCAGACGGTCTCTTCGTCCCTGAGGGCACTCCTGCTTTTATGGGTTAATCACGGTCCAGCTTTCATCAGGGGCATTCCAGCCCTGAGATGAGCCACACCATCCCCCTTCAGTTCGTAAGGTCATGTTCATCCCTCATGAGCCCTTTCAATTATCAAGGGCACCCCAACCTTCTGGCCTTCAGGTGCCCTGTTATGTGTAATATGTTGTGGACATTTCCACCCGAGATGGCCCTTTCCAGCTGACGTGGCCAATCCAACTCTCGCACGGGTCTTATCTTCACGGCCCTCGGCGTGACGTCTTCGGGTCTAAGAGTCGTTCCTTCGTTACGGGCGCTGCATAACTGATGCAGTTGATGCGCCCAAAAAATCATAACTAACTGACGTCTTCTGGTCTGCGGTGCACTCACCGCTGGCGGATCTAGCCCATCGGTTTGGGGGGGGAGCAACTTTCGGTTTTCGGCGTCAGCCCCCCTCCCCCTCTCCCAGTGGCGTACCTAAGAATTGCACCAGGGGAGGGGTCGAAGGATTTGGAGGGTGTCCATTCTCTCACTATTTTTGGTTAAAAGCACTGGATTTCGACTGCTATTTAGCAAATTTTTAAAAATAATAATTAATGACAACATAATTTCCTGTGTAGGCACCACAGCCTACCTTCACCGTTTCTAAGTTACCGGATTTTTGTTCTTGTTTACCAAGACGTTCACGTTCAAGCTCAACGTCTTGTACCACGTCAACGTTCGTGCACGTGTACACACTGGTGGATCCGATTTTGTCAACTTTTGCTGTAAGCAGAATTTGAGCAGCATGGAAACCTCCATGGGTGTCAGAATCTACTATGCTACGATATTGGCTCCAAACAATTATAAAGGATACCTTTAAAATTGGAGATTCTTTCATTCAGACGCTATTTTTTAATCTCGGCAAAGGTTACTGCATTTTAATTTAGTTTACTTCTGTTGGTTTCTGGTGGGGGGCAAAAGACACTATGGCCCCCTTTTAAGCGCTTTGGGGGGGGGGGGGGCATGGCCGGAATGGCCCCTCCTTGGATCCGCTAGTGACCACAGTCCGTTGGACTTTTTAACTTTTCTTCGGCTATGTCGTTGCATCTACACCCTGAGTGGCCCACGAGGGACCTCGAATGGGGTTTTTGCCATATAATTACGCTGGAAAAACTAAAAAGCATCTAAAAGCAGAAAAGATGTTAATGGTGAATGCAATCCATCACCTTTGGTTTCATCCACAACTATCTTATATGCAATGTGTTATCCAGTCCATAGCTGGTAAAATAACACTTTCAGTTGTCGGTTGTAGAAGTATGGGAAATATTCCCACTTATTGGCTATTTTACGAAATAGTACCTAATTGTGGTTCGTAAGTCTTCGTCAAATACTCATTGCAGTTCCCGGGAGAAGTGTCCATTAAGCGTCACTCGTGTGCCATTCATATAAGGAGAGGACACATGAGGACGGCCAGCCACTTATTTCTGGCGTGCGATTACCGCATGGGAAGTGTTTTTGAAATGGTTATATTTCATATTATCGTAGTATATTCGATTCATTAGCAGACTCTCCTTCATAAACAACCGGGAGAGATTTGAAAGCAGTTATTATACCACCGCGGCTTATCATACGTTTTCCATTCAAGTCCGCCGCAGGGGACTTCAATGGAGAATGTATGACGTGCAGCCAGTTTCTAGCTGTCAGATGCTGCCAAAATGAAAAATGTTTGGCTTGATTAAGAGGGAAAGTAACGGATAGAACTGACGTGGATGAGCCGAATTGAAATACGCCGTACCAGCTCCATACCCAACCCTACATGAAGGCATGCGCTTCTACTGACCCACTAATAACTAACTTAACCCTCCCCGTCTTTCCGGTTATATCATCACACCCCGTCTCGGGGGGGGGGGTGATACAACCCCCATAATCTCCAAACTAAGCGTCGCACGAAAACGAAAGAGGTGTCATCGGAAAGCGCTCAACGAGTAGGGCCAGACACTACCCCAAAATCTTATCTCCCCAAAAGCGACGTCACTGGGGGGAATTTCACGACTGCATCATGATTTTGGCTCTGGGGAGCTCATTTTGGGAGAAATTTGAAGAAAAAATATTTGGAATCAGAATCGGAAGGCAAAATCGACCATAGCCATACAATTTTTACCCAGCCAAAAATGATTTTTTTTTTGAAATTTCAACATTTTTAGTTTTAAATTTTCTTTAATTTTTCCTTTTCTAATGGGTAGACTGGACCGAAAAAACGTTGTTCGAAGTCAACTTGTTCTCATAAGAAATGCTTACTTTAGCCAGAATCTTCGATTTTAGCTCTTATGGGCAAATATGCAAAACTAATAAGTAATCAAAAGCGAAAAAATCCTCTGGTGCGTTTTGTTTCGTTCCTAAAGATAAGCAAACGCTGAAAGTTTCACTAAAATATCTCTATCCGTTAAATCGTGAAGACTGATTGAACATTTCCGGAGGTGACCTCACTTGACCTGGATTAACTCGTTGACCCTAGATGACCTGACCGCAAGATTTTGACAAAACATGCCAAATTGATGTGGGAAAAGGTATGCAGCATTTCGGCGCGCTGACGCGCGCCGTTCTTCCCTTATCCGCGAAAAACCGTAGGAGGGGCGGTTAGCAATCCCCCGAGACGGCGCGGGTAAACACGCGGCGGCCGGCATGATACACGATGTGAACAATTACCTCCTCGTCCGCACGGTAAAGACCCCTCGGTGCTCTTCGACAAGAATAGGTTGATGTCGGAACCCTGGCAAATCCAAATTTCTCGTCAACACTCCAAATGATTATTTTGCGGAGGAGTTAAGCAAATTAAAAACACTGAGCATCGGAAGACGTTCCCTGCCCAGCCCCCGTCTTTAGCATCTTAACGTCACATGCACTATAACATAAAGATTCCTCAAACGTGAATGTACGCGGTACACTTGCCTTAGATTTGTATGCAAAATCCACTCGCTTTAAAGGCGGCGCAAATGACCTGCATAGTCCGGCACGCCTCTAAGCTCACTCTCCCCATCCCCCCACTCGATGTCCTGTTCTTGACTTATGTCAATATAAGACGTCGTGCGTCTCAATATCTCTGCGAAACTGATGGCAAAACGGCATTAGCGAAGTGGGGAATGGTGCGTATGGTTCCGGCGACCGCGGCACGTCTGAACCCCTCGCTACACGTTTGCTTCACCCAGGGAGGTAGCCAGAAATTGTCCAAGGAGGAGGCGATTTTACGGGGGGGGGGGGGGTCGGGACTACCGCCACAGATTTTGAAGTTCCCAGATTTCGACAACTTTATGCCGAAAAGAGCCGGCTTTTTCTCGAGTGGATAGACCTTCGTAGGGGCCAATAGACGTTCACATGAGCCCGTAATATTTCGTAATGGCTCGTAGACATTCTTAGAGGCCCGACAACAGTCTCGATGACCAAACGAAGTGATGTTGGCCTATCTAGCTTTGCCATGGTGATCTCGTAGACGATTGCGTATGAACCAGAGGCCTGAAGTAGCCCACGAAAGGGCGACTGCCCTTACCGCCCTGGCTTTAATGTTGGTTGTTTAACTCGGGGTGAAATAGTGGGCACTGCAAGTTGGATATCTCCACTGTCAAATAGAAGCATTAATATAAGATGCTGGTCAAGTGTTTACAGAACGATCGTGCATCATTGAATGAGCTTTCTCATTTATGATCTCTGCAGACCAATGATAATTTGGCTGCCACTACTTTTGCTGACCTTGAAATTCATCAGCTGTTTACACCCAGTGTTCGTAAATGTCTCCAGTGCGCCAGTAGATGCGCAATGCGTAATGAACGAAGGCAATCGCGCACACACGTCCATGATAATCGACCGAGTTTGTGTGGTGTGGATTGACGACCTGCCCCGCTTCGTTATCTTGCGTCTACAATCGCTCTTTGAACAATCCTTCCACCATATTGGGTTTTCGAGGTTTTGAGGTTACTTTAGATAGTGACTTTCAAGTGGCAATCCGGATACTTCAGTGTTATAAGCGTCGTTATGGCTTCGAATGAGTGCATGTACTTTTATGAAGATGAAGTTTATCGCGTAACTAAGAAAGGGAATCTTGAATTCGGGATGGTTCTGCAGAATGCAGATGTGGATACAGATGAAGAGCAGTCTGATTCTGAAGAAGTAGAGAAGCTTAAAAATGGACACATTCTGGTGGCATGGCATCCAAGGGGTGAAGAGGATGTTGTAAATGAAAAGAAGGTAGGCTGTTCATCCTATGTGAATTATTTATTTAAGGTTTCATTCTGACATGAAATGCTCTTGTTGAAAGTAGGGCATCACTGCAGCTTATGGTAACCACAAGGCAAGTTTTACACACATTTTACCTCCATGAAGCATACAAAGTGTAGGTTTGGTTAAGCTAGACGAGGTTAGGCGTTTGTTGTAAATTAGATTACAAATTGTGGGTTTTTAATTAAATTTTGTATTAAAAAACAGTTTGGGCTAGGTTATGTTAGGTTAGGTTCTTTAAGTTGGGAATTTTTTAGAACAAAAATACTTGGGAAACTTGAAGAAAAAAACTGTTTAATCATACCTTATATGGATGGCTAGACTACGTTAGATAAGGTTGTTACATTTTTTTTTCCTTTATTTTGAATATTATTTTGTATGCTATGTTGTCCAACTCCAAGCCCCTTTTTGGGTGTTATTTTGCCTCCCAATTGAAAAGTATGCATTAGCAGAGGAAATGGGTGGTCACATCATGTTCAGCACATTCATAAACATTGCATTATAAAGATAAATTCCAAGAAACCAGAAATTACCTTAAACAGCAAATTTACCAAGAGTAATGCACTTTCTAAAGTTCACTGGAGCATTGCATATGCATGTTTGCACCCCTGATCCTGAGGAGATAGGGAAGTCCAGGATATGTGACAAATACAGGTAGGGTTTGTGCACTCTGCATATGACCTGTATTATTATGTTTGGATGGCATGTTTAGGATATCTTGGGTTCAAAGCAAATTATTTGGTCGGCAGCATATAACATGTTTGTTGCATTTGTCTGACAGTGTCAAAATTTACAATAATGGGCATCATTATGTTCTCTTCCCAGGTTTGTTTACTTGGTCAGGCTCCTTGTCCTTGAATTGGCAAAGGTTGAAGATGATAATTAGGTATAAGAAGGAAAGGGACCCAGAACTGAATAGTGACCTATTTAATGACTAAAATATTCACATATTTTATCAGATGTATGTACATTTGTCACAGGGTTACAATACAATATATTTATCATATTGTTCCAATCATGCAAACTTTGTCATAATCAGCAAGGACAAATATATAGCATTTTTACTAAGTCACATAGCATATTACAAAGGACATTACAGTTTATGGTATCCACAGGACAACATTTACACACATGTTACCTCCATGAAGCAAACAAAGGGTCTAGGTTTGGTGAGATCAAGATTAGGCTTTTGTTGTAAGCTAGATAATTTGTCTTCTTATTTCAATAAAAAAATATTCAAAGGCAGGTTTGGTTATGTTAGGTCAGGCTTTTTTAGCATACAAATGTTTTGCAGCAATAAATTCTTCAAAATGTTTTCCATTTTTTCAAAGAAAATAAATTGTTTTTGCATGGAAGGCCAGCTTAGGTTATATTCATTTTTTCTATATTTTGAACCTTATTTTATGCTGTATAACCCAACTTCATACC
Source organism: Ashinkailepas kermadecensis (assembly GCA_034440615.1). Classification (NCBI taxonomy): domain Eukaryota; kingdom Metazoa; phylum Arthropoda; class Thecostraca; family Neolepadidae; genus Ashinkailepas; species Ashinkailepas kermadecensis. The sequence continues at coordinate 158,687 of JAOTOM010004904.1, read as the reverse complement.
CATTCTTTGGTGTTATTTTCTCTCCCAACAGAAAAAGTACACTTTATTCAAGGAAATGGGTGGTCACATGATGTCAATCACATTCATAAACATTCCATGGGAAAAATCCACTAAATTCAAACTTACCTAAAGCTGCAAATTTATCTTGCAAAGCATATTTCATGTGAGCAAAGACTTCATTTTGAGCCTCCTGCTTTCTCCCTTGCAGAAGTATTTGGGGACTACTTTCTCATCACCCAATTGGGACAGATTTTTTGCTCTATCAGAAATAAAGCTTACCATTATTTATGCTCCTCATGAACTGGCTTTTAGATCTGTTTCAAGACCAGTGTTGGTGCATGTCATGGTATCAAACTTGAAGGTTCTATCCCATGACACGTAGTTTGTCACACCAACTAACTTTTGTTTGCATCTCATTGTTTGACTGACTAGATTATGGGCCCTGTATGACTGATTCGGCCATTTCGACCATAGACTTCGGTAGCCAGCAGAGGTCAGTTATCATCCCATGGTTTGGTCATGGTGGCATATAATTATACACCAATATCAGTTGGACCATCAACAATCAGCCTCGTTTGAATGCAAAATGATTGTTTCACAGATGCTATCAGCATCTAGGTACTGATTAACTTCTTTAGAAACAATGTAGTCAAGTATATTGCTAACTGCAGATGTCAGACCAATCAGCTGATAATTCAAGGACTCATGCCTGCAACCCTTCTTAAATATTGGCACCACTTTGGATCCTTATGGGCGCCAAAGGACCCTGCAGTTGGCGCTCCCCTAAACCCAAATAATCAATCAATCACTTTGGATCCTTCCACTGAATTGGAAAAATTAGTTTATTGGTATGTCATGCTACAGTGTGCCTTTTAGACTGCTGTTTGATGTCCTCTCCCCATGTGCTGTGATTTTGAGGCATGTCATGCTTCAGGTGGGCCTGTCAGACCTCTGTTTGATGCTATGCTTCAGGTGGGTCTGTCAGACCTCTGTTTGATGCTGTGCTCCTGGTGGGCCTATCGGACCTCTGTTTGATGCTATGCTTCAGGTGGGTCTGTCAGACCTCTGTTTGATGTCCTCTCCCCTGTGTTGTGCTTTAGAGGCATATCATGCTCCAGGTGGGACCATCAGACCCCTGTTTGGTGTCATCTCTCCTGTGCTGTGGTTTAGAGACACATCATGCTCCAGGTGGGCCTGTCAGACCTCTGTTTGATGTCCTCTCCCCTGTGTTGTGCTTTAGAGGCATATCATGCTCCAGGTGGGACCATCAGACCCGTTTGGTGTCATCTCTCCTGTGCTGTGGTTTAGAGACACACCATGCTCCAGGTGGGCCTGTCAGACCCCTGTTTGATGTCCTCTCCCCTGTACTATGGTTTAGAGACATGCCGTGCTCCAGGTGGGCCTGTCAGACCTCTGTTTGATGTCCTCTTCCCTGTACTATGGTTTAGAGACATGCCGTGCTCCAGGTGTGCCTGTCAGACCTCTGATGTCATGCTCCGGGTGGGCCTGTCACCTCTGTTTGATGTCCTCTCCCCTGTACTATGGTTTAGAGACATTCCATGCTCCAGGTGGGCCTGTCAGACTGCTGTTTGATGTCCTCTCCCCTGTACTATGGTTTAGAGACATGCCGTGCTCCAGGTGTGCCTGTCAGACCTCTGATGTCATGCCCGGGTGGGCCTGTCACCCCTGTTTGATGTCCTCTCCCCTGTACTATGGTTTAGAGACATTCCATGCTCCAGGTGGGCCTGTCAGACTGCTGTTTGATGTCCTCTCCCCTGTACTATGGTTTAGAGACATGCCGTGCTCCAGGTGTGCCTGTCAGACCTCTGATGTCATGCTCCGGGTGGGCCTGTCACCCCTGTTTGATGTCCTCTCCCCTGTACTATGGTTTAGAGACATTCCATGCTCCAGGTGGGCCTGTCAGACTGCTGTTTGATGTCCTCTCCCCTGTACTGTGGTTTAGAGACACGCCGTGCTCCAGGTGGGCCTGTCAGACCTCTGTTTGATGTCCTCTTCCCTGTACTATGGTTTAGAGACACGCCGTGCTCCAGGTGTGCCTATCAGACCTCTGATGTCATGCTCCGGGTGGGCCTGTCACCCCTGTTTGATGTCCTCTCCCCTGTACTATGGTTTAGAGACATTCCATGCTCCAGGTGGGCCTGTCAGACTGCTGTTTGATGTCCTCTCCCCTGTACTATGGTTTAGAGACACGCCATGCTCCAGGTGGGCCTGTCAGACTGCTGTTTGATGTCCTCTCCCCTGTACTATGGTTTAGAGACATTCCATGCTCCAGGTGGGCCTGTCAGACTGCTGTTTGATGTCCTCTCCCCTGTACATAATGGTTTAGAGACATTCCATGCTCCAGGTGGGCCTGTCAGACTGCTGTTTGATGTCCTCTCCCCTGTACTATGGTTTAGAGACATGCCGTGCTCCAGGTGTGCCTGTCAGACCTCTAATGTCATGCTCGGGTGGGCCTGTCACCTCTGTTTGATGTCCTCTCCCCTGTACTATGGTTTAGAGACATTCCATGCTCCAGGTGGGCCTGTCAGACTGCTGTTTGATGTCCTCTCCCCTGTACCATGGTTTAGAGACACGCCATGCTCCAGGTGGGCCTGTCAGACTGCTGTTTGATGTCCTCTCCCCTGTACTATGGTTTAGAGACACGCCATGCTCCAGGTGGGCCTGTCAGACCGCTGCCTGATGCCGGGCGACGTGGTGCGTCGCCTGGTGCCCGGCCAGGACACGCAGCGCGGCTACTGCCGCTCCATCACCATGAAGGCCACCGTCCAGGTGATGGGCACCCGCCAGGTCATCTACAGCGTGCCCAGCGAGGAGCTCACCCCGCTCGAGGTGGGTGCTGCGCCACGCCGAAACTGGGGGTGGTTGAATGATTGGGGCAGGTGGGGATTGGGTGTGGTGTGGTGTGGCGAAGCTGGTGCCATGGAGAGGTTCTGTGGAGGCTGGAAGTTTTTTTTTGTTATTTTGTGATGTGATGGGTGTGAAAACGTAGAATGTCGCCATGCTGTCGTATTTCCTTGTAGTTTTGTTGTCTTGGAATGATATATTTGTATGATATTGGTGTCCATGCTCAATTATGTCGTGCACGGAATTTCATGGCCCGTTGATCATGTTCAGGATGTTAACCTTCCCCGTCTTTCCGGTCAGATCCTCACACCCTGTCTTAGAGGGAGGTTGATACCCCCCCCCCTCTAATCTCCAAACTAATCGTCGCACGAAAACGAAAGAGGTATCATCGGAATGAGCTCGACGAGTAAGGCCAGAAATCACCCCCAAAATGTCCCCCCCCCAAAAAAAATGGCGTCACTATGCACATGACGTCGTTCACAACTGACTTCATGTTTTTGGCTCTGGGTAGTTCATTTTGGGGGAGATTTGAAAAAGGAAACAATTTTGGAATCAGAAAGGGAAGGCGAAATCGAGGGAGGGGAAAGTGAGGTGATAATTATTTATTTCCTGTAATAGCGTGATATTTGCCCACTACCGAACGATTCGTCACCTCGACGACGTCGTTTCTGTAGTCCAGTGGTGAAACAGAACTGATATATTTGATATTTATCATGTTCTGTGATATGCCTGTGATTTCCGGTTTCTCCTGTTTTGTGATGCGCTTGCGACGTAAAGGGTTTTTTTCCTGTGAAGTACACAAGGGGACGAGTGGTCTAGGGGTAAGATGCTCGTCTCACAATCGAAAGGTTGTGGGTTCGAGTCTCACTTGTCGCTATTCTTCGCCCGCGACCAATCGGTGTGAGAGTTTGGCGACGCTACATGACTCAACGGTCGATGTGTCGTAAAGCCAATAACCAACCATCCTGTGAAGTACACATATCTTCTTGATCTTTCAGCACAAGAAGACAGCCACTCTGAATAATAATATACCTCTCTTCCTCTTTAGTAATATGCGGCATCATAAGATATAGGCATCTGGCGTATTTTGTGCGTAGTGATCTAGTGTTTGTAGTAAATTATCACTATCGTAGATATTTCGTTACATTTTTTTTCACCACAATTTTTCCTTCACGGTCTAGAGGTTACACATACGAAGTTCTGTCACTTCTATCTCACCCTTGACCATTGACCGAGGATCTCAGATACCTAGTTTCTGACGCATGCTGTCGTTTGTAGATTGTTCGTGCTCGATCTGTTTCAGCTCGTGTGTGTGTGTTGTGTATATTCCTACATTTGTCGTAGCCGGTGGGAGCGCTTGTGTACGTTGTGCAGTTGTAGCCGAAAGAAACGTTGCTGAACTTTGCAACGTTGGAACCGACAGGAGTGCGCTGCCTACATCGCGGTCTGCATGGACGCCTGGGGGGCATCGTTGTAGCCGGTGGGAACGTTTTCGCACGTTGTGCCATTGTAGCCGAAAGGCACGCTGCTGAACGTCGCAACGTTGCAACAAGCAGTCGATGCGCCCTTAAGCCCAAATAACCGACCAACGCTGCGACCGGCAGGAGTTCGCCCCCGACATCGCCGTCTGCATGGACGCCTGGGTGGGCATCATCAACTCGGTGACGTCAGACGTGAGCGTGCAGTTCGTCGACGGCTCGGTGTGCGTGCTCACCGACGAGGAGGCCGCCGAGCTGGACGACCCGGCCGGCGGCCGGCTGACGGTGCGTACCGGCCTCGCGTCGACCCACGGCCCCTCGGCCGCCGCCGTCCTGCGCCCACCCTTGCCCCTGTCATTGCATGCATGCACAGACATGCCTGTGCATACTTCTCACCTCACCTCACCTCACCTCATCTCGTCTCACCTCATCTCATCTTGTCTCACCTCATCTTGTCTCACCTCATCTCGTCTCACGTAATCTTGTCTCACCTCGTCTCACCTCATCTCACCGCATCTCACCTCATATCACCTCATATTACCTCATCTCGTCTCAACTCACCTCATCTCACCTCACCTCACTTCATCTCGTCTCACCTCATCTCATCTCATCTCATCTCTTCTCTTCTCATCTCATCTCATCTCACCTCACCTCACCTCACCTCACCCCACCTCACCTCACCTCATCTCACCTTTTCTATTCTTAACTGTCTCGGAATGACGGCACTGTATCTGTACAGGTAATGCATAAGTAATTGGAAATGCTGCGATGCAGCCGGCTGTCCCCTCTGTCTACCGTTCGATCCGCTCGTGTGCATTGTCGTCACGCACCACTTCGGTCTGCTGCTCAGCGATGGCATGCGATGGTGTGGCCTGTGGGCACGGCCACCACCCAGTTCCGGTCAGGTGTTCGGGCTTCGTCGTGTATCGTTCTCGTCAAAACGTCTGCGCACAGAATGTCCAATCCTGACCCATGAAGCCATTGCTGGTCGCCAACCACCGATGTCAACACGAGTCAACCAAGGAGAGGTGCTGTGGCCGCCTGTGCTTCGGGTTGGTTTAGGTAGACTGGTGGGAACCGATGGGAAATAGTCGACCCTGCCCGTGTCGGAGTTGGGTGGGGGGGGCGTCGCAGGCCGCTGCTGTCGCTGCCATTGTGGTCGGACCGGCTGTCAGCTTCGTCTGTTTGGTTGGTGTTTGTCCGGCGAGACTCGGGGGTTCCGTCCGATGTTGCGTCTGGCCCGGTGTTCTCCGGTGATAAGTGCCACTCTGTGTCTGTCCTACACGATGCGGGGACCCCCCTCCCCCGGTGTTGTATCTGGTCCGGTGTTCTCAGATGCTCATTCTTACGTGTCTGCGTGCGGGGGTTCCGCCCGGTGTTGTACCTGTCCCGATGTTCTCAGATGTTCCGTGTCAATCGGTGTCTGTCCTGCATGGTACGGAGATTCCGCCCAGTGTTGTGTCTGTCCCAGTGTAGGATTGAGGAGTTCCTCGCTGCCGCCGTATCCGACCCAGTGCAGGATTGAGGAGTTCCCCATTGTCACCGTATCCGCGACCCAGTGTGAGTTGAGAAGTTCCACGCTGCTGTGGCCGACCCGGTGCAAGATTGAGGAGTTTTCCAATTGCCACCGTATCCGATCCAGTGTAAGATTGATAAGCTCCTCGCTGCTGTCTGCCACCCGGCACGACTCGCGATCCCCCGGTAAGACTCGCGACCCCCCCCCCCCCCGGTCGCGTCTGACTTGATTTCTGCACAGCAGGACTCCGGGTTCCGTCTGTGGTTCTACCCGGGCCAGAAGCTGCAGGGCCCGATGCGTATGTTCGAGCCGGGCCGCTGGACCACGTGCAATACGGACGCCCAGGCGCTCAGGGAGAAGCGCAACAAACACGTCAAGGTGAGAGCGTCAAATGGGCGCACGCACGGTTTCCGTATGGAATTTACCCGGAGTTTTGGTGTGGAGCGGAAAGTTTCCCCCATTATCGTATAGGAACGTTGCACTTTTTCGATGTGGAGCGTGAGGGTTGCAAGACATTGTATGCTTCTAAAAGAAAGTGGTACACATTGCGGAAATAGGGTGGGAAAGGCGAACAATCTGTTGAAGGAGAACTCTGTTACGGCTGACCACGCCCCTGTCGATGCTGACCACGCCTCTGTGGCACTTACCATGCCTGACAGCGACTAGCTTCGCCTCTGCTACGACTGACACCGCCTTCGCCATGACTGCCTCCGCCTCTATCGCGATTGGCTCCTCTGCCGTGGTTAACTCCGCCTTCATCGTAACTAGCCTCGACCTTCCCGATACTGACTCCTCTGCCATGGGCAACCCCACCTCTGTCGTAACTAACCTCGACTTTCCCGATACTGACTTCCTCTGTCATGGGTAGCCCCACCTCTGTCGTAACTAACCTCGACTTTCGCGATACTGACTCCTCCTGTCATGGGCAACTCCACTTTTTTTTTCCCCCCCTCTTCCCTTTTTTTTTTTTAGGGGGGGGGGGGTTTTGGGGGGAGATGCTCGTCTCACAATCAAATTCTCTGTCGCTACCTTCCCCGCGACCAATGCTAACTTTTTTAAATAACAAAAAACCGCCTTTTTTAAAAAAAAAAAAAAAACCAACCAACTTTCTGGGGGGGCCCCCCCCTCTGTTGTACCCGACCTCGTCTTTCCCGATACTGACTCCTCCGTCATGGGCATATCCACCTCTGCCGTACCCAACCTCGACTTTCCCGACACTGGCTCCTTTTTCATGGCTAACTCTCCTGTCGTACCTGACCTGGACTTTGGTGATGCTGACTCCTGCTCTGTCGTGCTCCTGTTTCCCAATATATATACATTGCATTGTTATTAGTCGTTCTGTACACTGCTGGCAATTCTGTCTTGTTTGTCGTCATCGGAAGTTTTGTCCATTCTGTCATTGCATGGTGTGCGCCCTTTTGCCTCATGTCCATATCCCACGACGTCGTTGTCATTCCGTTTGTCATCTGGACATTCTGGCACCTGAGTCCATCTTCCTCTCCATGTTTAGACCATTCCATCCACTGCCTCGCGTCCTCCACTTCCATGGGCTCGTGTTTCCCCCATCCGTCTGCCGTGTTCTCCGTCGTCGGCTTTACGAGTCGTTCCGCGATGTGATTTGCCCATTTGTGACGTCATTTATGAAAGCCACTTCGCTACGTTACTGCGAGGACATCTGCGACGCATGTGGCGCACCGAGGAAGTATTCAGCAGAAATGTCTCCCACCGCTTCACGGTTGACACTTTGCGCGGCTGCCATCGACCCACATCGGCCCGGCCCCGCCGACAGCTGTCGCTCACTGTGTGCGGCGCCGGCCGTGTGCACCGCGGCGGCGTCGCTCACCGGCATTGTGCACCGCGGCGGCGTCGCTCACCGGCATTGTGCGCCCGGCCGCCAGGTGACGGTGACCCGCTACAGCGTGACGTCACTGAGCGTGCACTGGCAGTGCCGGGCCGCCACCGTGGAGGGCAGCCTGGACCAGCCGCCGTACGTGGTCAGCGGCGACGATCTCAAAAGGTGGGTGGTGGCGCTGAGCCTGTTGGGTGACGATCACTCCTGGATATCCTGACGGTGGATGGCAGTCTGGATGTCATGACGGTGGAGGACACTCCTTGATGTTCTGACGGTGCGGGACACTTCTGGATATCGTAACGGTAGAAGATACTCCTGGATGTCCTGACGGTGGAGGTCACTCCCGGATGTCCTGACGGTGGAGGGCACCCATGCTTTTCCCGGTGGTGGAGGCCCCTGCTCTCCTCCGCCTCTGGGACCCGCCGGGGGGTGTGTATGCTGCGGCCATGCGCTGCTCTGGAAGCGTATTGTGGTGGCGCACCGACGCCCGTGGATTTTGCCGGTGAAGTAAAAATCCCTTTGCCCTTTTTTTTGGGGGGTGGGGGGCCTCGACGCACTCGTGGCTGGCTCAGACACACCTGGACTCTTCCATGGTGAGACAAACCCCTCTGGACACCCTTACCACGAGATCACACACCCCAAACACAAGTAGCGCACTGAAGTAGTGCGCTGGTGCCAATGGAGGGAGACTGACAATGTCTGCAGGTAATATCTGCAGATATTGTCTATCACCTGCAATGTCTGCAGGTGATGTTTTCTGCAGGTACTAAGTGTTGATGCCTTTTTTTCATATTATGTCCGGAAAGTCGAGAAAAAAATCCGTCGAGAACACCCATCTTTCGGCTCTGGGCTTTGCTCAAGGTACACCGTTTTGACATGGCGGTGACACAACACACAGTTGAAAACCGTGTACCCTGAGGAAGACCCGGGGGCGAAATATAGGTGTATTTCTAGATTGAAAAATAAACTTTGGCGCACTTAGAACGAGCAAAGGGTTATTCGAATATCTGTTAGACTCATGCTGAGCACAAGCACCTTTGCACATCCTAAGCGATACCTCACACGTCGGAATCCTTCCCACTGGGGCTAAGCACCAGCGCTAATGTGTCTGACAGCGCCTCTGATGCTTTCGTGAAGCTGTGTGGGTGTGCCTGTGTGGGAGGAGGGGCCTCGCATTTTCGGATGACAGAATCATCCATAGGTTTTGCCGAAACAAATGCTTGGCACATTAGTGATAGTTTAGACTGCATTGTAACTTGAGCTGCTGCAACGGTGAAAACCTGTTTCCAAATGTAAGTTGTGGGTGAACAGCTTCGCAAAAATCAATTGCAGATCATACTACGCCATTGCAGTGAAGCAGTGATAGATTGTTTGTGATATAGCGTGGAATATGCCACTTACTGAAGTGATGCACAAACATCTCTGAGCATAATTCCAGGTAAGAGTGATTACCTATGATGTGGTCTGCTATACAATATCAGTTAGTAAGGACAGGTATTTTGTATCGCTATCGCCATAACAGTTATCCCTAAATTAGGTATCTAAAAAGGGAAAAGGTGTACGTGTAAGCACGCTGTTGGATCGACCATGTGTGTGAAGAACTTTTATAAGTCATCTGAAGTGACTGAAGTGATATCTGAAGTGATGGCGATTTTCGGCATCCTACTGTACTCGTTTCGACACCGCACACCTGACGAAAAGCAATTATTTGAACACTGCAGCGAAGTGCACATATTGCGTGCGTAGGTGGTGTATTGGACGTGTATGAACAATGTGAACATTCATGCATGAAAGTTGGGGCGAAACAATGGCATTCGTGAGTAGAGATACGATATTGCTGCCTTTAATTTTAGTTTCCGGGTCTGCCCATGCTATTTTATGTTGTTCAAATGTGATATCTAGACTTCGTCACGTTACTTCGTCACTTTGCTTCGCCACGTTACTTCGTCACTTTGCTTCGTCACCGCTACCTTGAGTGAAATCGTGCGATAACTTTTCGATAGCATAGTGGAGGAGGGAGGCTTCACTTCATGCGATCCGACCTCCACTTTATGCGATTCAACCTTCGCCTGGTCATCGCGGTCGCCCTGCCTCATAGGACGCTGTCGGTGTCCTATCTCTGCCCGGATCCAATTCGAGATCTGTCAGGGTGGACAACTTGTCCCACCGACACATTCTCAGTTTCCATGCACTCCCACACACTCCCTGCGTACGTGCGAGCATGCACGTGGTCGCCCGGGAGACACCCCCTCTACAGCGCAGTGTTAAAATAATGATTTCTCGTCGGGTGTGAGATGTCGAAACGAGTGTAACAGGATGTCGAGATCGCCATTGATTGAACGTTATTAAAAATGTGTTAAGCCCTGCAATCCCAGTTTTGATACATTTGCGTACATATCACTGTTCCCGCTTCCTGTTTTTTTTAAGGTATCTAATTTGGGGACACCGTCATCAACGATAACGATACAAACACCTAGGCTACAAACTGGTATTGTATAACATAGCACATCACAGGTAATCCCTTTACCTGGAATTGCGCTATGGGATGTTCGTTATCACGATCCAGGATCCGTTATGGTGAGTATAAGCATGATACTTGTAAACGGGATACAGTTGAGAAATGAAGGGCAACGGGAAACGAGGAACGAAGACTTCATAAACATGCACCAAAAACACGATGTCGATACTTCTTTGGGAAGGATGTCGATTCAGTGTTCAGTAAGTGGCATATTCCACCCTGTTTTGCGACTAATTTATCACTGCTGCCATGTGGCACCTGACGACGGTTTGAATGGAGTCCAGCTGAGTCTCTCCGGGATGGTGGCGGTGGTGGATCAGCAAGGCGGTCTGCACGGCAGCTCCGAGGATCCAGTTTTAGATGGACCACCAGAGCTTCCTCTGCCGGATTCCGATCCGGCAGCACCCAATGTTTTGGTCCATGCGATCTGTTCCGCCAATCGCACGGATGTACTCCTTGACGAGAGTGGGCTGAGGCACACTGACGTGCTTCTTCTCCGTCCGCGACCACCGCTGGACCACGTTCGTGGGCTTCGGGCCGTACACCGTTGACGCTACAGTAACGACGGAGTTGTCCTCGGCCACTCGCTCCGAACTTCGCCGTACCGCCGTACGGCACGTGGTAGCGTGGCCGAGCGGTCTAAGGCGCTGGTTTTAGGCACCAGTCTCCTCGGAGGCGTGGGTTCGAATCCCACCGCTGCCAGCTCTTTGGCGACTGCCGTCCTGTCGGCGTGTTTTGCTGTCACGACTGTGACCGAGGTCGGGCTGGCGGTGCTCCCTGTGCCGGCCCGTCGTGGCGGCACTTGGCGCTGCTCTCGGCTCTGGTACTGCTATTGGGCGCGTGTGGCGTGCGCCACTGCATTGTGCTGACATTTATCATGGAGCCTATCAGCATTGATGGGAATGAATGACATGAAAAACGCCATTTGCTCCACCATGTTTTGCTTGCTTCAGCATATTTGCCGTATTTGCTCCATCACACCGTTGGTCGTATTTCTTACTTAAGATTATGCGGAGTCCTACACCTAAGTGTGAAAGCAACTGTAGTATTTTTCGACACTTCGTTAGCGGTGCGATTTTCGCTCAAGTTAAGCACTCGTTCTGGGCTTAACCATCCTGCGGGGTGGGCCGTGGTGGCGTGGCCGAGCGGTCTAGGGCGACAGTTTCAGACACCAGTCCCTTCGGAGGCGTGGGTTCGATTCCCACCGCTGCCGCTGGCGATCCTTTCGCCATCCATTATTCTCGCATTCGTGCCTGTTGTGGTGAAGATGAAGAACAATATCGATTCCTGGATCCCTGGATTCCAGTTTCTCAAAACCGTCTCCTGGAAACTGACATGAAAAGAAGAAACGTTCTTCACTAGTATGACGTTCTCAATTGTCAACTTCTAGCAATGCACGTATATACAATTTCATTTGGTGTATGGTGTTACTCCGTCTGCAAATGCTGGTTATTTATTAAACGTGCTGATGAAAGAATGCCCTTAACAAAGCAACCTCTGATCCGTGGGTGGAGTTGTAGGGTTAGCAGATGGCGCTTGAGCACCGCATACGGTAGCTGAGCATACCGTATGCGGTACATTTATAGGTTTTATAAATGTAACATTGGTACCAATGAGGATGCACCACCTTGCCACGCAATGCCACGCAAAAGCACCACTTGAAAATTTCGCAAGTCGTTGGAAAACTCCACTACCGCTCTAACCTACGACCCTTCACCAACGACCGTTGGGTGCCGCTGAGGCTGAGGTCAGCTGATGGAAGCGAGCGGGCACTGCACCTAGCATCTGACTTCTGTGACATCAGCAGTCTGCTGACCTTGACTCTGACCTGTGACCTGTGACGGGCAGGGTGCGGATGCTGAACGTGTTCGAGCCGTGCACGCTGCAGCTATCATCTGACCTCCGTGACGTCACGAGTCTGATGACCTTGACCCGACCGTGACCTGTGGCGGGCAGGGTGCGGATGCTGAACGTGTTCGAGCCGTGCACGCTGCAGCTATCATCTGACCTCCGTGACGTCACGAGTCTGATGACCTTGACCCGACCGTGACCTGTGGCGGGCAGGGTGCGGATGCTGAACGTGTTCGAGCCGTGCACGCTGCAGCTATCATCTGACCTCCGTGACGTCACGAGTCTGATGACCTTGACCCGACCGTGACCTGTGGCGGGCAGGGTGCGGATGCTGAACGTGTTCGAGCCGTGCACGCTGCAGCTGGGCGACATGAACACCTATCGGCTGCGCGACACGGAAATTCTGATGTCGGTCGACGAGTGGAAGCGGCTGGAGAAGGACACGCTCAAGACCGGCCGACGGACGGTCCGGCCCGCAGCCAAGGGTGGGTACAGCGCCAAGGGTGGGTACGACGCCAAGGGTGGGTACGACGCCAAGGGTGGGTACGGCGCCAAGGGTGGGTACGGCGCGTATGGTGGGTACGGCGCCAAGGGTGGGTACAGCGCCATGGGTGGGTACGGCGGCTGTCCGGCGAGCGGAGAAGACGGGTGGTGAAGGTGGATGTGGCGACAGCCTGGGAGCGGAGAATAGCTCCGCTGCCAAGGGTGGGAGCCAGACTACCGGGGGAGCAGAATAGCCGAGTGGTAGAGATTGGTGTGGCGGCAGCCTGGGAGGGAGAATATGCCTGGGCAATATCCCAGGCTGGCCTGGGAGAGTGATAGCTGGGTGGCAAGGGTGCGTATGGTGGCAGCCCGAAAGGGGAGAGAATAGCTCCGCCACCGAGAGTGGCTGCGGTGGCGATCACGGAGGAGAGGGGGAAGTGCCGTGCACGTGACTAGTGCTGCGACTATACCACGCCGCCCCTCCACCTTCACGGTGCAGTGTTGTGACTATACCACGCCCCCCTCCACCCTCACGGTGCAGTGTTGTGACTGTACCACGCCCCCCTCCACCCTCACGGTGCAGTGTTGTGACTATCCCACACCGCCCCTCCACCCGCACGGTGCAGTGTTGTGACCATACCACACCGCCCCTCCACCCTCACGGTGCAGTGTTGTGACCATACCACACCGCCCCTCCACCCGCACGGTGCAGTGTTGTGACTGTACCACGCCGCCCCTCCACCCTCACGGTGCAGTGTTGTGACTGTACCACACCGCCCTCCACCCTCACGGTGCAGTGTTGTGACTATACCACGCCGCCCCTCCACCCTCACGGTGCAGTGTTGTGACTGTACCACGCCGCCCCTCCACCCTCACGGTGCAGTGTTGTGACTGTACCACACCGCCCCCTCCACCCTCACGGTGCAGTGTTGTGACTGTACCACGCCGCCCCTCCACCCTCACGGTGCAGTGTTGTGACTGTACCACACCGCCCCCCACCCGCACGGTGCAGTGTTGTGACTGTATCACACCGCCCCTCCACCCTCACGGTGCAGTGTTGTGACTGTACCACACCGCCCCTCCACCCTCACGGTGCAGTGTTGTGACTGTACCACACCGCCCCTCCACCCTCACGGTGCAGTGTTGTGACCATACCACACCGCCCCCCACCCGCACGGTGCAGTGTTGTGATTGTACTACGCCGCCCCTCCACCCTCACGGTGCAGTGTTGTGACCATACCACGCCCCCCCTCCACCCTCACGGTGCAGTGTTGTGACCATACCACGCCGCCCCTCCACCCTCACGGTGCAGTGTTGTGACTATCCCACGCCCCCTCCACCCTCACGGTGCAGTGTTGTGACCATACCACACCGCCCCGCCACCCTCACGGTGCAGTGTTGTGACCATACCACACCGCCCTCCACCCTCACGGTGCAGTGTTGTGACTGTATCACACCGCCCCCCACCCGCACGGTGCAGTGTTGTGATTGTACTACGCCGCCCCTCCACCCTCACGGTGCAGTGTTGTGACCATACCACACCGCCCCGCCACCCTCACGGTGCAGTGTTGTGACCATACCACACCGCCCTCCACCCTCACGGTGCAGTGTTGTGACTGTATCACACCGCCCCCCACCCTCACGGTGCAGTGTTGTGACTATCCCACGCCCCCTCCACCCTCACGGTGCAGTGTTGTGATTGTACTACGCCGCCCCTCCACCCTCACGGTGCAGTGTTGTGACCATACCATACCGCCCCCACCCTCACGGTGCAGTGTTGTGACTATCCCACGCCCCCTCCACCCTCACGGTGCAGTGTTGTGATTGTACTACGCCGCCCCTCCACCCTCACGGTGCAGTGTTGTGACTATACCACACCGCCCCGCCACCCTCACGGTGCAGTGTTGTGACCATACCACACCGCCCTCCACCCTCACGGTGCAGTGTTGTGACTGTACCACACCGCCCCTCCACCCTCACGGTGCAGTGTTGTGACTATCCCACGCCCCCTCCACCCTCACGGTGCAGTGCTGTGATTGTACTACGCCGCCCCTCCACCCTCACGGTGCAGTGTTGTGACCATACCACACCGCCCCGCCACCCTCACGGTGCAGTGTTGTGACCATACCACACCGCCCTCCACCCTCACGGTGCAGTGTTGTGACTGTACCACGCCGCCCCTCCACCCTCACGGTGCAGTGTTGTGACTATCCCACGCCCCCCTCCACCCTCACGGTGCAGTGTTGTGATTGTACTACGCCGCCCCTCCACCCTCACGGTGCAGTGTTGTGACCATACCACACCGCCCCGCCACCCTCACGGTGCAGTGTTGTGACTATCCCACGCCCCCCTCCACCCTCACGGTGCAGTGTTGTGATTGTACTACGCCGCCCCTCCACCCTCACGGTGCAGTGTTGTGACCATACCACACCGCCCCGCCACCCTCACGGTGCAGTGTTGTGACTATCCCACGCCCCCTCCACCCTCACGGTGCAGTGTTGTGATTGTACTACGCCGCCCCTCCACCCTCACGGTGCAGTGTTGTGACCATACCACACCGCCCCCCCACCCTCACGGTGCAGTGTTGTGACTATCCCACGCCCCCTCCACCCTCACGGTGCAGTGTTGTGATTGTACTACGCCGCCCCTCCACCCTCACGGTGCAGTGTTGTGACCATACCACACCGCCCCGCCACCCTCACGGTGCAGTGTTGTGACCATACCACACCGCCCTCCACCCTCACGGTGCAGTGTTGTGACTGTATCACACCGCCCCCTCCACCCTCACGGTGCAGTGTTGTGACTATCCCACGCCCCCCTCCACCCTCACGGTGCAGTGCTGTGACCATACCACACCGCCCCCTCCACCCTCACGGTGCAGTGTTGTGACTGTACCACACCGCCCCTCCACCCTCACGGTGCAGTGTTGTGACTATACCACGCCCCCCCCTCCACCCTCACGGTGCAGTGTTGTGACTATCCCACGCCCCCTCCACCCTCACGGTGCAGTGTTGTGACTATACCACACCGCCCCTCCACCCTCACGGTGCAGTGTTGTGACCATACCACACCGCCCTCCACCCTCACGGTGCAGTGTTGTGACTATCCCACACCGCCCCTCCACCCTCACGGTGCAGTGTTGTGACCATACCACACCGCCCCTCCACCCTCACGGTGCAGTGTTGTGACCATACCACACCGCCCCTCCACCCTCACGGTGCAGTGTTGTGACCATACCACACCGCCCCTCCACCCTCACGGTGCAGTGTTGTGACTGTACCACACCGCCCCCCACCCGCACGGTGCAGTGTTGTGACTGTACCACACCGCCCCCCCCCACCCGCACGGTGCAGTGTTGTGACTGTACCACACCGCCCCCCACCCGCACGGTGCAGTGTTGTGACTGTACCACACCGCCCCTCCACCCTCACGGTGCAGTGTTGTGACTGTACCACACCGCCCCTCCACCCTCACGGTGCAGTGTTGTGACTGTACCACACCGCCCCCACCCGCACGGTGCAGTGTTGTGACTGTACCACACCGCCCCCCACCCGCACGGTGCAGTGTTGTGACTGTACCACACCGCCCCTCCACCCTCACGGTGCAGTGTTGTGACTGTACCACACCGCCCCTCCACCCTCACGGTGCAGTGTTGTGACTGTACCACACCGCCCCTCCACCCTCACGGTGCAGTGTTGTGACTGTACCACACCGCCCCCTCCACCCTCACGGTGCAGTGTTGTGACTGTACCACACCGCCCCCTCCACCCTCACGGTGCAGTGTTGTGACTGTAACACGCCCCCCCTCCACCCTTACGGTGCGGGGACGAGTGGTCTAGGGGTAAGATGCTCGTCTCACAATCGAAAGGTTGTGGGTTCGAGTCTCACCTGTCGCTACTCTTCGCCCGCGACCAATCGGCGTGAGAGATTGGCGACGCTACATGACTCAACGGTCGACGTGTCGTAAAGTCAATAACCAACCAACCACCCTCACGGTGCAGTGTTGTGACTATAACACGCCGCCCTCCACCCTCACGGTGCAGTGTTGTGACTATAACACGCCGCCCTCCACCCTCACGGTGCAGTGTTGTGACCATACCACGCCCCCTCCACCCTCACGGTGCAGTGTTGTGACTATACCACACCGCCCCTCCACCCTCACGGTGCAGTGTTGTGACTGTACCACGCCGCCCCACCACCCTCACGGTGCAGTGTTGTGACTATCTCACACCGCCCCGCCACCCTCACGGTGCAGTGTTGTGACCATACCACGCCCCCTCCACCCTCACGGTACAGTGTTGTGACTATACCACGCCGCCCCTCCACCCTCACGGTACAGTGTTGTGACTGTACCACGCCCCCTCCACCCTCACGGTGCAGTGTTGTGACTATACCACACCGCCCCTCCACCCTCACGGTGCAGTGTTGTGACTATACCACACCGCCCCTCCACCCTCACGGTGCAGTATGCCGTGCAAAGACAAACCCCATACGTCAGTTTCTTAGCGAATTTTAAAATGTTCAGGAGGAACGTTTTTGTCTTTTGTGCCATAGCTTTGCTTTTGGGTAAATATCTTCACAAAAAAAGATACCATTATAATCTTCAAGACTGAACATAATTGTTGACCTACATTACACGTTCAAAATTTCGTGAACTTCCAGGCAAAGCCCATTACGTAGGTGGTGGTCTGTCAAAATCCCATACGTTGTTTGAAAGGAAATGTATTAATGCCGCACGTAGTGGTTCTTCTCACGAGTCCAGCCTGTATATTTGCATGGCCGTATGCAAAGGCTTACAGATGCTGCTACGCTATTTGCTACGGCATAAGTTGATTCCTTGCAAGGAGCAATATACAAATCATTGCCATCTTCTATTTAAATATGCGTTTATTTTAAACTCTTGAATATCAAACAAGTTCATCGCTAGACTTCGCTATCAGCCAACATTTAAATTGCAGCTATTGTCCTTGATTCCAGCTTGCACTAACAACCGGCCGCATAGGAAGGCACCAGCTTTAATTGGGATGCTTGTGTATTTGCGAACTGTTCACATACCACAGTCCGTCCAAATCTGTATGCGAAACTGAATACCAACGGCGGAGAATAATGGAGGTGAAAATACACATTGCACAATAATGCCATTAAGTTCCTGAAGTGCAAAATCCTCCCAAAGGGCAATATGCTTCGCTTGGAAGAGCAACATCAACATGTTATGTGTAATTTAGGGCAGCGCTTCACGTATATGGGGAAAACGTGTATGTGAAAGACTTAGAACAAGAGTAAAATACTTTATATCACGCCTGTGGAAACTTTGCCAGTATCATTGGGTCGCATGCCACTAATCGGTACACTATAGCACGAAGATGGGCATATTTTGGAGCTGACAGAAGTGAATCACTCCAATGCGTCCACTCGTTCAGCACCTGCCAGACTACTTGTGCTTTCCGACTCTTTTCTTCTCCGGCGCACCTGCACGTGGTCTTTTCCTTGTATGCTCCCTGTAAGGTTGGCACCGTGCGTCCTCCAGTAACTCCAGCCAAAACGTCCGTTTGTGCGGTTGCATGTGGGGCACGAGCTTCGTGCAGATTCCCATAAGGCGTTCGGTGTCGATCGTGCCGCACGTCTTGTCACGCGCTTGCGGTTGAGCCGTGGCATCACACGTCGACTTCAGCAGACTGTAGGCCACCCACCTCGTTTCTGTCAGGGATTGCTTGGTTAGCAGTTCTTCGGAGCCTCGGATCGCTTTTACCTCCTTAAATGACGCCAGGTATGGTCGCCGGCCATCGTCTGCCAACGCTTTCAGGGCGTGCCGACTGATACCGTCCTCGGTGTCGACCATATTGTCACCGGGCTGCATCAACACCACTTTTGCTCCTGCTGCTGCTGCAGCGTCCTGGTAATCTCGGAAATCTTCCACCAGGCCGGTCCATTGGCTGCATGACCTCTTCAGTTGATGCGCCCCTAAACCCCAATAACCAACCAACCAACAGGCCGGTCCGTTTGAAAATCTTCGAGATTACCTCATGGACGGCATCTGCCGACATCGATGTATGGCCTGGTTCGAAAAACCTCAGCTTGATTGACTCAGTCTTTGTCGCAGGGCTGTGAACTCCCTTCAGCAAGGTCGTCATTAAAGTCCATGACCTATTTTGTGCCGCGCAATTGTCCAGCCAAATGACCACATTCTTGACATCACGGCACACTCGTGAGGAAAAGGACGCTGCTGCAACTTCCTCGCAGCCACGCCCCACGATACCGTCGTGCCACAGAACGCCGGTGCCGTATTTGGTGCGATGCGGCCTGTGCGCTACTCTCCTGCGTCGTTCTGACAGCATCAGGGATACAAACGTTTCATTGAAACACGTCATGCGGCGCGTGAAAAGTGCCACCTTCAGTGGAAGCTGTGGTATCATGTAGACTTTCATCATATCGGCAGATATGTACACAGTACCAGGCTCCCACTCCTTGTTCGCATCGGATCTATACGCATCTCTGGCGACTTGTGCTTCTTTTAGGTGTTCACCGTGCGCTTCGCACACTAGACACCCTTCTTCATGGTGGTTATTGCTTCTCTTCCATGCTCCCCTGCTGCGCTGTGCTGGGCATGCAGGGAACACTTATTGCATTCTTCGCCTGCGAGTATTGTGCATGCAATGTTCATACTCTTAAAGACTTGTCTGTACAATTCAAACGAGCACGGCTGGTTGTCTTTGTTTCCGATAAAATCATGGTACATCATGGTGATGGTTAGGTCTGCGGGTAGATATAATCTATTGGGAGCGTGTTCATAGCGATAATGATGTTTTATTGGGTGGAAGCTGTGTATGTGACTTCTTATGCGCTCTATGTCCATTTTTATCCTAGATGAATGTGAGCCTCGTTTATCCTCTAGGGGTTAGATGCTCGTCTCACAATCGAAAGATTGTGGGTTCGAATCTCACCTGTCGCTACTCTTCGCCCGCGACCAATCGGCGTGAGAGATTGGCGACGCTATATGACTCAACGGTCGACGTGTCGTAAAACCAATAACCAACCAACTATCCTCCATTGGGAGTATGCCCTCTCCTTGAGCAGCACTTTGAACTGCATCCCCGTTTGCCTCAGAAAGTCGAAGTGTAGTGAGAAAGAAGCCCTTGCATACCTGTACAACCTCATTTTGTGCAGTGGGCAAACTCCATGTATATGTATTCTGTTTCCGCTGCACTTCTTTCTCTTTGCTACTTTTTCTTCGGCGCTGACGTGCTTCAGAGCAACAAATGAACGGTACCATAGACGACGTGTCGAGGAGCTTTTGCCGTTGACCTCAGCATTGATTTTGTTCCTCTGTTGTTAACTAATTTTAATAGCGCAACGCTTCTGGCACCCTCTGACGCATGTAATTGGTGGAGGCTTGACATTGTGCTTGGGAGAAAAGTTGAACTTTCACTCTCAGTTCTTGCTCTTTTCTTTGGTGGCCGCGCAGCTTCACTCCCGCAGTCAGCAAGATTCGTGAGTAGAACAGGCTCCCCAACTGGAACTTGAGGCGCAACGTCAGCGGGTACGCCCTGGATCGCATGAGTAGGCATGAATGGCTTGGCAAAAATTGAAATAAGTGGTGAAATATCATCATCCAGTAGACTTGCTTCAGCCTCGGAGCCGATCAAAGGAGATATGCCCAGTGCGGACCAGGACCCAATTGTGGTGTTCGGCGTCACAGGAGTTTGGCGCGTATCTTCTGCATGAAAACACCTTTCTATGAACAACACATCCGTGTCCCGAGGCGGTGGAGCGACAGTGTCGCCAGAAGGAGCAGCCGTATCATGAGGCGGCAAACCAGAGGGGAGCGACACTGTCGCCAGAAGGAGCAGCCGTGTCATGAGGCGGTGGAGCGACACTGTCGCCAGAAGGGCAGCCGCTGACACCCGAGGCGCGACAACACTGTCGCCAGAAGGAGCAGCCGTGGCAGCGTGGGCGACACTGTCGCCAGAAGGAGCAGCCATGTCATGAGGCGGTGGAGCGACATGTCGCCAGAGGAGCAGCCGTTCATGAGGCGGGAGCGACAGCGCCAGAGGGCACCACAGAGGCGAATGTCGCCAGAGCAGCCGTACAGGGCTGTGGAACGACACTGTCGCCAGAAGGAGCAGCCATGTCATAGGCGGTGGAGCGACAGTGTCGCCAGAAGGACACATTCAAAGGACAGCCACAGAGGCGGGGGCGACAGTTCGCCAAGCCTAACACCCCAGAAGGACAGCCAGAAGGCGGGGGCGACAGTTCGCCAGAAGGCAGAGGCGGGACACATTAAGGCAGCAAGGCGTGGAGCGACAGTGGAGCGACAGTGTCGCCAGAAGGAGCAGCCGTATCATGAGGCTGTGGAAAGACACTGTCGCCAGAAGGAGCAGCCATGTCATGAGGCGGTGGAGCGACAGTGTCGCCAGAAGGAGCAGTTGTATCATGAGGCTGTGGAGCGATACTGACACCGCTTTTGCAGACACGCCAGCCCCATGGCAAAATCCCATACGTCGAAGTTGAACTTCATGCGTAGCATGTCAAAATCCATTATATGACAACGTATGGGTTTTTGCCAAGTATGAATGGTGCCAAGATGCAAGCAAAACCTAACACGATCGTCATGCTTGCACGTAGTGGGTTTTGGCATTGAATATCGTCAGCATCGGGAGAGAGACAGAGTGAGAACGTACGGGTTGATGTCACTCGATAAGGTTTTACTGGCTTTTACCTTTGTCATTTCTGTCAACGTATGGGATTTTTCCACAAAAGAAAGACGTAATGGGTTTTGTCTTGTCTTTGTTAGGTTCAAAATTTACGTATGGATTTTGAAAACCGTTTTTGTGTATCACTTTTTTGAATTTCCTCGGAAGATTGTGATTTTTATCTTAACAAATGCAGCTTAAATAGGCGGTCATTTTTGTATCAAAAACGAAAAATCGATCAAAACCGACGTGTAGGGTTTTGTCTTTGTACGGCAGCAGTGTTGTGACTGTACCACACCGCCCCTCCACCCTCACGGTGCAGTGTTGTGACTATCCCACACCGCCCCTCCACCCTCACGGTGCAGTGTTGTGGCCATACCACACCGCCCTCCACCCTCACGGTGCAGTGTTGTGACCATACCACGCCCCCTCCACCCTCACGGTGCAGTGTTGTGACCATACCACCCTCCCCCCACCCTCACGGTGCAGTGTTGTGACCATACCACCCCCCCCACCCTCACGGTGCAGTGTTGTGACCATACCACGCCCCCTCCACCCTCACGGTGCAGTGTTGTGACCATACCACCACTCCCACCCCCACCCTCACGGTGCAGTGTTGTGACCCTCCACCCTCACGGTCGTCCATCCCGCCCCCCCACCCTCACGGTGCAGTGTTGTGACCATACCACGCCCCCCCCCACCCTCACGGTGCAGTGTTGTGACCATACCACGCCCCCCCCACCCTCACGGTGCAGTGTTGTGACCATACCACGCCCCCTCCACCCTCACGGTGCAGTGTTGTGACCATACCACCCCCCTCCACCCTCACGGTGCAGTGTTGTGACATACCACGCCCCCCACCCTCACGGTGCAGTGTTGCGACCATACCCCCCACCCCCCCCCCCCACCCCCACCCTCACGGTGCAGTGTTGCGACTGTACCAAACCGCCCCCACCCTCACGGTGCAGTGTTGTGACCATACCCCCCACCCTCACGGTGCAGTGTTGTGACCATACCACGCCCCTCCCCCCACCCTCACGGTGCAGTGTTGTGACCATACCCCCCACCCCCCACCCCTCACGGTGCAGTGTTGTGACTGTACCACGCCCCCTCCACCCTCACGGTGCAGTGTTGTGACTGTACCACGCCGCCCCTCCACCCTCACGGTGCAGTGTTGTGACTGTACCACGCCCCCCTCCACCCTCACGGTGCAGTGTTGTGACTATACCACGCCGCCCCTCCACCCTCACGGTGCAGTGTTGTGACTATACCACGCCGCCCCCCCACCTCACGGTCAGTGTGACTACCCCCCCCCCCCCCCCCCCCCCCGC
The DNA here is from genome assembly GCA_034440615.1 of Ashinkailepas kermadecensis. NCBI lineage: Eukaryota > Metazoa > Arthropoda > Thecostraca > Neolepadidae > Ashinkailepas > Ashinkailepas kermadecensis. The sequence continues at coordinate 136,103 of JAOTOM010004904.1, read as the reverse complement.
AGTGCATACCACGCCCCCCTCCACCCTCACGGTGCAGTGTTGTGACTACCCCCCCCCTACCACGCCGCCCCCCCCCCCACCTCACGGTGCAGTGTTGCGACTGTACCACGCCGCCCTCCACCCTCACGGTGCAGTGTTGTACCACCACACGCCCCCCACGGTGCAGTACCCCCCCCACCCTCACGGTGCAGTGTTGTACGTACCACGCCCCCTCACCCTCACGGTGCAGTGTTGTGACTACCACGCGCCCCACCCTCACGGTGCAGTGTTGTACTATACCACCCCCCCCCCCCACCTCACGGTCAGTGTACGTACCACGCCCCCTCCACCCTCACGGTGCAGTGTTGTGACTGTACCACGCCGCCCCTCCACCCTCACGGTGCAGTGTTGTGACTGTACCACGCCGCCCTCCACCCTCACGGTCAGTGTTGTACTTACCACGCCCCTCCACCCTCACGGTGCAGTGTTTCTTCCACGCGCCCTCCACCCTCACGGTGCAGTGTTGTGACTTACCACGCCGCCCCTCCACCCTCACGGTGCAGTGTTGTGCTATACCACGCCCCCTCCCCCTCACGGTGCAGTGTTGTGACTGTACCACGCCGCCCTCCACCCTCACGGTGCAGTGTTGTGACTGTACCACGCCCCCTCCACCCTCACGGTGCAGTGTTGTGACTGTACCACGCCCCCTCCACCCTCACGGTGCAGTGTTGTGACCCCACCCCCACTCACGGTCAGCCCCCGTCCACCCCGCCCCCCACCCTCACGGTGCAGTGTTGTGACCACGCCCCCCACCCTCACGGTGCAGTGTTGTGACTGTACCACGCCCCCCCACCCCTCACGGTGCAGTGTTGTGACTGTACCACGCCCCCTTCCACCCTCACGGTGCAGTGTTGTGACTGTACCACGCCCCCTCCACCCTCACGGTGCAGTGTGTACCCTCACGGTGCAGTGTTGTGACTATACCACGCCGCCCCTCCACCCTCACGGTGCAGTGTTGTGACTGTACCACTCCCCCTCCACCCTCACGGTACAGTGTTGTGACCATACCACGCCCCCTCCACCCTCACGGTGCAGTGTTGTGACCATACCACACCCCCACCCCCACCCTCACGGTGCAGTGTTGTGACCATACCCCCCCCCCACCCTCACGGTGCAGTGTTGTGACCATACCCCCCCCACCCTCACGGTGCAGTGTTGTGACCATACCACGCCCCCTCCACCCGCACGGTGCAGTGTTGTGACTATCCCACGCCGCCCCTCCACCCTCACGGTGCAGTGTTGTGACTGTACCACGCCCCCTCCACCCTCACGGTGCAGTGTTGTGACTATACCACACCGCCCTCCACCCTCACGGTGCAGTGTTGTGACTATACCACGCCGCCCCTCCACCCTCACGGTGCAGTGTTGTGACTGTACCACACCGCCCCTCCACCCTCACGGTGCAGTGTTGTGACCATACCACGCCCCCTCCACCCGCACGGTGCAGTGTTGTGACTATACCACGCCGCCCCTCCACCCTCACGGTGCAGTGTTGTGACTATACCACGCCGCCCCCCACTCCCCCCACCCTCACGGTGCAGTGTTGTGACTGCGCCTCACATCCACAGCGTCCCGTCCCGGCGGCGCCGCGGCCGCCGCCGCTCTGCCCAACGGCGTTGCGGACGACGACATGGGCAGCGTCAGCAGCTACAGCAGCGTCGGGTCGGCAGGTGGGTGTGATGCCGTGCCGTAGCTGGAGAGGGCGCTGTGCGGCCAGGATACGCGAATGATCGATTCTGGTCGAAGCGCCCTGAAGCCAAGTGTGGCCAGGATGGGGCGCTGTGAGGTGTGCTGGACGGGCTGTGACAGCGGCGGGTCCCGTGCTGCAGACTCGTGAGCACCATGGCGCCGCCGGCTGACGAGTAGTTCACGTCAGGGGTGTGATGTTCTCACACGCGGTGTGGGCGCATTAGCTGTGGGAGCGCACAAGCGGCGTGGCCGCGCTAGTCGATTGGGCGCACGAGCGGTGTGGGTGTATGAGCTGCCGGCACGGAACCTTTTATTCGAAAGAATACTGTAAGTAGCAGGTGCAATATCGTGATGAAGCTGGTAGTAAACAAAACTGAAGAATAAACGAATAAAGGAAAGGAGAAACGCAACGATGTAGCAAAATATTGGTCGGATTTGAAAGGCATAGCGATCGGTTCGTACAGCTCTTTTCGTATTTGCGTTATGAAAAGTTCACTAGGGTTTTACCCAAGCTCGTGACTATTGAATATGGTGATTCCATTAAAACTTGTTGACACTGAGCGTCGCTCTATAATTTGGTACAGTCATAGTGACCGTAACGCTGCTATGTTCATGCGGTTGATGCTCCACTGAGCTCGCGTGGCTTGCCATCAACACTGCATCACATCAAGCAGTTGAACGTGTACTTCAGCCCAGCTAATTACCCACATGTCAACTATCATGAGCGCCTTTAAATCATAGCTTCCCGCAAACAATATAGGTTGTGGAGTGGAAACCTTACAGGGAATTTTCAGCTACATTGACGCACCTTATTCCCGACGGTTCTTGTCCCCCTCCTTCAGAAATGAATTAAGTGTAAGAGCTAAGCATTGCTGGTGCCTATTGTGACTGAACTGAAGCGATCTATGTGCAACAATGGTCGGTTCATTGAAGAGAAACTTTGTAATGTTATCAAAGCTTTGATTTGATCTACTTTCGTTCAGTAAGGGAAGCCTATGATGTTGTGCACATCCTTTTTGGTCAGGTAAGCGCACCAGGCGCGGACCGTCGCTGAAAACCCACATCATGAAGAAGCGCAAGCTGAAGCGATCGCGACCGTGTCGCCATCCTGTGTACGAGTCGCGAAGTTTCAGTGCCGGCGACACCCTGGTGGTGGAGACGATGAAGACTGCTTCCTGGGTTACTGTCGTCTGGCAGGTGGGAACGTGAATATTTTTGACATTATTTTGCGTGCAATGAGAGCTTTTGCCGGCGGTGTAATTTCCTATTGGATTATTCAGTGTTCTGAGGACTTGCTATTTTTCACGTTATGCCACACATTGTAATTAAACTAGCTGTTTAAATTCATGCAGATTTGAGGAGTATAGTGACAGGCCTGCTTTAAGCCCGCTGATGCTGGTATCAAGAGAACCTCTAATAATGTATCTGCTAAATCGGTACGTTTTTGTTGTGTTGGGGCAAATGTACATTAAATATATGAGATATAAAATACATATTTTACTTTATTTTATACTTTATATCAAATTTATATTTACTTTTAATAGCATCTATATATAATATGTATATTTTTTATATTTTGTTATTGCTTTTTATATACATTTATACCAAATATATTCAACAATTTCTGGGTGGTTCCTGCTCATCTGTTGTGTGGCGTGAGTCTGACTCGCCGGCTGGTTACAGGACGGCACGGTCGAGGAGGACATCCCGTCCACCAGTCTGTACCCGTCCCATCACCTGGACGAGCACGAGTTCTTCCCCGGTGAGTGTCGCGGCTCGCCGAGTCTGAGAGTCTTGGCTGTCCGGAGGATTCACACTTACCAGGCTGTTTTAGTGCCTGATCATCACGTCAGTATTTAGCATTTGTAGTGTTTGATTTGATACGATGCACACTGGATGTGCGGAACGTCTGACGCATGCAGTAAAACCATTCCAGACATGATAAAATATAAACCCGTGACATGCCAATCATGCAGGTTGATTGCAGTTGACTGCAGGTTGCACTGCAGCTTGCGCTGACTGCAGTCCTGTCGTCCCAAGGAAGAAAAGCGCAAGTCCCTTGTGCATTCATTTCGACCTACGCTTCTGTGCCTTCTGGCGGCTGAAGTGCATAAAGCTGCAATGCAAATCAGGAATGTTGTGATTATGCCGTATATGTATTCGAATCGATCACAAATACGTACAAAACGTGCGTTTTTCTTCCTTGTGACAGCAGAGTTGTAAAACAGGAGAGAAAAACGCTGGTTTGATCAGGTTACACCGAGCATGTCTCCAGGCATAGTGGCATGACTCGGCGACCTGCAAATAATCTAGCCATGTTTTTTCACTACGGAAAAAAGGCATGGAGCCGCAATTATCATCTGTGCGTAGCGGAGTTCAATGTCGCATAGCCGCCACGGTTTCCCCGCGGTTGTGAGAACACCGACTGCGGTGGCGTCCATCCATCCATCCTTGGATGGTGTGTGTTGATCCGACTGCGTACTGACCTGTGTGCTGACGACCTGATCCGACCCGACCTGACCCGGCCCGATCTGGCCGGACCTGACCCGACCCAACCCAACCCGACCTGGGTCGATCTGACCTGACCCGACATGACATGACCCGATCTAACCTGACTTGACCCGTCCTGACAACCCGACCTGACCCAATCTGACCCGACCTGACCTGACCCGTCCTGACATAACCCGACCTGACCCAATCTGATCCGACCTGACCCGACCCGTCCTGACATAACCAGATCTGACCCGATCTGACCCAATCTGACCCGACCTGACCCAATATGACCCAATCTGACCCGACCCGACCCAATCTGACCCGACCTGACCTGACCCGTCCTGACAACTCGACCTGACCCAATCTGACCCGACCCGACCTGACCCGTCCCGCGGTGACTGCAGGCGACTACGTGGTCGAGCAGAAGACCGAGGCCAGTCCGAGCGAGTACGGCGTGATCCAGAGGGTGGACCACGCGGGCCGCACCTCGCTGGTCAGCTGGTACCGCACCTACATGCTCGGCGGCCAGTCCAGGTGCGCAGCCATCTCCAGTGCGCCGTTGCATGGCCAGAGGTGCGGGGACGAGTGGTCTAGGGGTAAGATGCTCGTCTCACGATCGAAAGGTTGTGGGTTCGAGTCTCACCTGTCGCTACTCTTCGCCCGCGACCAATCGGCGTGAGAGATTGGCGACGCTATATGACTCAACGGTCGACGTGTCGTAAAACCAATAACCAACCAACCAACCGGAGTACTGGGGGTGTAGTGAGGGTGTAGCGCAGGGGTAGTGTAGGTGCACTGGGGGTGTAATGGGAGGTGTGGCTCAGCTGTACTGTAGCTGTAGTAGAGGTGCAGTACGAGTATACTGTGGGTGTAGTGGCGGTTTCATGAGAGTAGCACAGGTGTACTGGGGGTGCAGTGAGGGTGTAGAGGTGTGCTTTGGCTGTAGTAGAGGTGTAATATGGGTATAATGTGGGTGTATTGGCGGTGTAATGAGAGTGTAGCATGGGTGTATTGACGGTGTAATGGGAGTGTAGCATGGGTGTATTGGCGGTGTAATGAGAGTGTAGCATGGGTGTATTGACGGTGTAATGAGAGTGTAGCATTGGTGTATTGGCGGTGTAATGAGAGTGTAGCATGGGTGTATTGTAGGTGCACTGAGGGAGTAATGAGAGTGTAGCGTGGGTGTATTGTAGGTGCACTGAGGGAGTAATGGGAGGTGTGCTGCAACTGCGCTGCAGCTGTAGTGGAGGTGTAATACAAGTATACTGTGGGTGCATTGGCGATGTGATGAGGATACACTGGGTGTGTTCTTATGTACTGAAGGTTTGCTGGCTGTGTAATGAGGGTGTACTGGAGGTGTAATGCTATTGGGGCTTAATGGTGGTGGTGAGATTCAGCATTGGCTGTTTGGACTTCATCCGATTTAGCCGCTGTGGTTATGCAACTTGTTTCGGGTGCCCAGGGTGGGTGTCTTGGGTGTGCGAAGGTGGGTGTCTTGAGTGACTGGGTTGGGTGTCTTGGGTGCTCAAGGTAGGTGTCTTGGGAGTCCAGGGTGGGTGTCTCAGGTGCCCAGGGTGGGTGTCCTGTTTGCCCAGAGTGAGTGTCTTTGATGTCCAGGGTGGGTGTCTTGGATGCCTAGGGTGGATGTCTTGGATGCCCAGGGTGTAAGTCTTGACACAGACAATAGCTGTTATTTATTGTGTGGTGTATTTTAATCGTCAGCAGGTAAACACAAAAATAGGTGGAATCAATTCTACAAGTATCTACATCGTAATATAATTTGCTACCAATAATTTTGCAGTATATCAGATCACTTTCCACAGTGATGATTGTTTAGTGCAAATTGGCAGAAAATGTACCTTTAGCATGATAAATGAAACTCGAAAACAAACATTTTGCATGCTTTTGTAATTTAAGATACAATATAACGTTTGTAGGCTGGAAGGTTTGGTTCCAGCCGGAGTTTAAGCTAAGTGCTATTTATTTTGCCTGCGTGATTATGATGGGGATGTCGACATCCGGCTGTTTTGGACATTGCACACCTAAGCGCTTTTTTTTTGTAGTGATTGCCTTTGTTGGTGTGCTGACCTGGTGTGACCTGATCTGACCTGGTGTGTGACCTGACTGTGATGTGCTGCAAGACCTGACGCGCTGACCTCCGCGACATGACCTCAGCCTCTGTACTGACGTGACATTCTCGCTGACCCCCAATATGTTCACCTGGCTACTCCGTATTGGCGGCAGTCGGCGCGCCCCAAACTCCAATGCATCAACTTCGTATTGGTATGATTATTCTGTACCGTCTGCTTTCCTCTGCACCGCCATGCCTCCCCGCTGACCTGACGTGACCTGACCGCCGTGCCGCGGTCCCAGTGACCTGACCCGGGCACCGTTCCGCAGTCCTCAGCTGCTGCGGCGCTCCGAGGCGTCCGTGTACGATCTCTCTGACCACCCCGACTTCCGGTACCGACCCGGCACGGTTGTCATCAGTGTGTCCGCCGGAGCCGCCGGCGAGCCGGCAGTAGGTGGCAGCACCGGCGCAGCTGAGATGGTGGTAGGTGGCAGCACCAACGCGGAGTCGGCGACGACGAACAGCACGGGTGTGGTGATGGCAGAACAAGTCTGCAAGACCACGGAGGCCACTGCGCTCAAGACCGATGAAGTGGGTGGAAAGACGGAGAAGAGGACAGGGGAGACGGCGGAAAATGAGAAATCGGAAATTGCGAAGGTGGCGGAGTCGGCGGAAGTGCCTGGGCAAGGCGATGGTGACAAAGAAGAGAGGTGAGATTGAGCAAGTTGTGTATGCTATTGATAAAGGGAGGAAATGTTTGTAGAAATCAACAAGGCGCCTCATATTTGGAGAATAACAGTGATCGCTACTTGAACTTGAACCGATAAATCGATGAAACCGAACGTGAACCGGAAACAAATTGTGTGGTGACCACCACTGCTGTGTGTTGTCTGGTAGCCATCTGCTGTGGTGTGTGGTGTGTGTTGTGTGATGAGAACCAATGGTGCTGTGTGGTGACCATCTCCGCCTTGCTCGGACAGAAGTGAGCCGACACAGACGGCGGCCGCTCCGGAGAGCGCGCCATCCGGCTGTGCCCACGCCGGCCAGGTGCTGGACGTGCTGACATCTGGCGAGGTGAGTGCAAAGCTCTACTTCGGTGCGATGCTGTCAGGTGGCGGGCGGAGTACGCGAAACGTGTGGACTTGGCGTTCGATCCTTTCATATTTGAATGAATGACGCGCGCGCAGGTATTCTACTGGAATCTTATCGCCCTTGGTCCCTTGAAATTATCACTTAGATGTGTACGGGGCACTAGACAGCGGGGCGAGTGTAGGTAATCAGTGATATATGTAGCTATGGCGAATAACTATGGGCGCTAAATGATCACGTATTTTGGTCGAGGCGTCGTAAAATGTCGATATCAGGAATGAGTGCAGTGCTAAGCTGGCAGCGGTGTGAGTGGTTTGTGGTAGCATATTGGTTGTGGCGCTCAAATTTCGGTTGCACGTGGAGGTCCAATTTCCATTTGTTTAGATATTTGAGTAGCACCGTAAGCGGGGTCGGTGTGGCCGATTGGTGACGCCAGACCTGCAGTCCTGCAGACCTGCAGTCCTGCAGACCTGTAAACCTGCAGACCTGTAAACCTGCAGACCTGTAAGACTGCAGTCAACTCCTTCATATTAGAATATCAAAGAAAGATTAGCGGATGGAAATTGGTGTCTAATTGGATCTGTCTTCACGTCAGGTCACAACCCGACCTCGCCCGAGCTGACCTGCTCTGACCTGACCTCGTGTGTCCCCAGGTGAAGGTGTGGTGGGCAGATGGCAGCAGCTCCAACTGTTACCCGCAGGACCTGTTCCGGGTGAGTACGAGCTACACCGTTCGCTGAAGCTGTCTGATCAGCGATGTGCATCACAGTGCACATTGGTGCACATTGTGATATGTATAGGGACACACCTCTCGAATAGGTTTTTGTTTGTTTCATGCCGACGTGTCTGCAATTCGGTTGTGATGACTGATATTGCATCGCACGGTCGGGATTTGCAAGAGTTATTCATTTGTTGAGTCATCAAGGTGAACATGGGTAGAAATTACCTCCTGGGAAGTCATGGTTAATGAAATAAACATTCTTCCAGGAAAAAAAAGTCATTTGGACAGATTTGTGGCACTAACATTTGCTCCATTATGTCTGCTATAATGCATAATTTGTCACCCAGTAGCTCAGTTGGTGATAGCGTTGACCTGCTCTGGTCTCCCCTGTCCTGGCAAGGTAAGGTTCGAGTCGCTTCACGCGCTCGCATTTAGCCTCCGACTAGGAGGGTCGGTTGGCAACTGTTCCGATAAGGCCGGGGACGAGCTACCTGAGCGGCCGTGTCGGTGCATTGACAGCACGGTAAACTCTCACTCAAAATTATGCCTTTAACACGCGCCCTGGAGGGCCTCTGAAAATTGCACGCACTGGAGAGGGGGGTGGGGCGGATTCCGCCACCCCTAAGATCTCGGCTCCTATGATAGCTAGAGTAAGGAAAGTTTCAGGGTAGATGAGTATGGTGGTGAACTCTTGTGTGCGAATTTCGTGACCTTAGGTCAATATCTTCAAGGTAAAATGAGGTCACATATGTCATATTTGGCTTGTTTTGCGTGGCTTGGCTTAACATGGTTATGTATCGCTGAGATTATGATTAAATGCTCCAAAATGGGCCTCAATGAGGTTTTGGAAATAACCAATGACGCAATACAGATGATAAATCTGGCAATTGACCTCAGGTCACCTATATATCAGCACTTTATTGGGTCAGTTAGCGGTTCCAGTTACCGGAACCGGGACGCCCGCCGGACCGGCGGGCGGCCGGTGCAATCGGCTTCACAAAGAAAGGGCTGAAGTACATGAATGAAGTATGGAAACGCTTAGGTTCACAATTACAAAAACATAAGTTTTCAGCAGGGAGTAACATGCAAAATGACATGAATCGCATGACTGTCATTTGCGTTTATGACAACCTTCCAGTTGAACAAGTTTGGTTCCGTTGAGTAATAAAGTATAATCCTTAACGTTACTTTTGATGTCAACTCAGCACCTCCTGGTATATTGAAGGTCGTATGTTTTCTTTACACGCAATGTCTAAAACCCAGGAGCATCTAAGAGCCATTCTTCGTTGTATTAAACAAGTTTGGTTCCATTGACCTGTCATGAACTTGAGCTGAGTTGACCTCGCTGACCTAGCATGATCTTGAAACGATATTGCATAACAATATACATCAAACAAGTCGCTAGTATTGCCATGAACACTTTCCTTTTGCCGATGTACGGGAAGCGCATCAGCGCCGTTTTTTTGTCATCTGACGCTACGAACTGTTTTGACTTTGACGGCCTCTAACTCGAAATATTTTTCGCCCGATTTTCGTTTATCTTGTTTTAAGCGTCGCGCCGGACATTTCTAAGCAGGTACACAAAAATGGCGTATATCGACCGGTAAAATCTGGAGTTATTTACGAAAATTCGGAGGGTGGGTGGGTTTCGCCCCCCCCCCCTCCAGTGCGCGTGTTAAAGTGGAATTGGCGGATCGGGTGGTGAGGCCAAGGTTCGACCAAAAAGTTCCGCTCATCAACAGGACCCTGGTTCACATAGCCATCCCAAAAATAATCCGGACTAAATAGATGAGCATAGAAATTGGTTGTAGCTCTAAAAATCATGTCATGAGGTTGACATGCTTCTTAAGCACGTTTTGCATGCCGCGTAGATTTGAGGCATCGGGCACGTGACAGCAACACAGCAGGAAACATTGTCTGCCTCTATTTTCGGGCGTGGGATGATGTCGCGGTCGACTCCGTCAGATGGTGGTTGGTGGACTCCGTCAGATGGTAGCTGGTGGACTCCGTCAGATGGTGGTTGGTGGACTCCGTCAGATGGTGGTTGGTGGACTCCGTCAGATGGTAGTTGGTGGACTCCGTCAGATGGTGTTTGGTGGACTGTCAGATGGTGGTTGGTGGACTCTGTCAGATGGTAGTTGGTGGACTCCGTCAGATGGTGTTTGGTGGACTGTCAGATGGTGGTTGGTGGACTCCGTCAGATGGTGTTTGGTGGACTCCGTCAGATGGTAGTTGGTGGACTCCGTCAGATGGTAGTTGGTGGACTCCGTCAGATGGTAGTTGGTGGACTCCGTCAGATGGTGGTTGGTGGACTGTCAGATGGTGGTTGGTGGACTCTGTCAGATGGTAGTTGGTGGACTCCGTCAGATGGTGTTTGGTGGACTGTCAGATGGTGGTTGGTGGACTCCGTCAGATGGTAGTTGGTGGACTCCGTCAGATGGTAGTTGGTGGACTCCGTCAGATGGTGGTTGTGGACTCCGTCAGATGGTGGTTGGTGGACTCTGTCAGATGGTAGTTGGTGGACTCCGTCAGATGGTGGTTGATGGACTGTCAGATGGTGGTTGGTGGACTCCGTCAGATGGTAGTTGGTGGACTCCGTCAGATGGTGGTTGTGGACTCCGTCAGATAGTGGTTGGTGGACTCTGTCAGATGGTATCAATCAATCAATCAATCCTTGTATTGGTACCAAGAGATACTCAGTATCAAATGTCAAAAACGCTTTAAAAAAAGTGGTGGGACAGGAGGCTACTAAAACATTAAAAACACATGCATACAATACTCAAACATTCCCACGTACAGCTCTTTTCAGCGCCTCCTTCAGCTTAAACTTAAAAGCCAGTCGCATATTCTCGGCCCTAACTTCCTCGGGGAGACTGTTCCAAAGAACTGCAGCACGGTACATGAAAGAGCGTTGCGCAAAAGAAGTTTTCAGGCGTGGGCGCTCTACTGAAAACGGTGTTGATCGCGTAGATCGAGAGCTGACATCACTTCTCAATGTCACAAGATCACGCAGGGTTTCAGGTGCTCCCGAGTGATGCACTGCAAGATGAACCAGTGAGCAATCCCTAATGTCGACAAAGCGTTGTAAGCTAGGCCAGCCTAACCGCTCAATAACATGCGATATATGACCATAGCGAGAGGTCCTAGTTATGATCCTAGCCGCCCTCATTCTGACTTTTTGGATTCGCACGCGCTCGGTGTCACATGCAGCAGACCAGATTGAGCAACAGTGCATTACATGGGGGAAAACCAGTGCAAGCACTAACTTCGACAGCGTTTCTTCAGTAAGAGAACGTACATGCTTGGCTAGAGGAAAGATGATGCGGTTACATTTCTTAGCAATATCGCCAATTTGTTCACTCCATGTTAACGATTCGTCCATGGTCACACCCAGGTTTTTGATAGATGAGACACGTGAAATATCCGATCCAAGAACAGAGAGGCTGATGGTAGGCAGCCGCGCGATCATCTGGCGATGGTAGTTGGTGGACTCCGTCAGATGGTGGTTGATGGACTGTCAGATGGTGGTTGGTGGACTCCGTCAGATGGTAGTTGGTGGACTCCGTCAGATGGTGTTTGGTGGACTGTCAGATGGTGGTTGGTGGACTCCGTCAGATGGTAGTTGGTGGACTCCGTCAGATGGTGGTTGGTGGACTGTCAGATGGTGGTTGGTGGACTCTGTCAGATGGTAGTTGGTGGACTCCGTCAGATGGTGTTTGGTGGACTGTCAGATGGTGTTTGGTGGACTCCGTCAGATGGTAGTTGGTGGACTCCGTCAGATGGTAGTTGGTGGACTCCGTCAGATGGTAGTTGGTGGACTCCGTCAGATGGTGGTTGTGGACTCCGTCAGATGGTGGTTGGTGGACTCTGTCAGATGGTAGTTGGTGGACTCCGTCAGATGGTGGTTGATGGACTGTCAGATGGTGGTTGGTGGACTCCGTCAGATGGTAGTTGGTGGACTCTGTCAGATGGTAGTTGGTGGACTCCGTCAGATGGTGTTTGGTGGACTGTCAGATGGTGGTTGGTGGACTCCGTCAGATGGTGTTTGGTGGACTCCGTCAGATGGTAGTTGGTGGACTCCGTCAGATGGTAGTTGGTGGACTCCGTCAGATGGTAGTTGGTGGACTCCGTCAGATGGTGGTTGTGGACTCCGTCAGATGGTGGTTGGTGGACTCTGTCAGATGGTAGTTGGTGGACTCCGTCAGATGGTGGTTGATGGACTGTCAGATGGTGGTTGGTGGACTCTGTCAGATGGTAGTTGGTGGACTCCGTCAGATGGTGTTTGGTGGACTGTCAGATGGTGGTTGGTGGACTCCGTCAGATGGTGTTTGGTGGACTCCGTCAGATGGTAGTTGGTGGACTCCGTCAGATGGTGGTTGGTGGACTCCGTCAGATGGTGGTTGGTGGACTCCGTCAGATGGTAGTTGGTGGACTCCGTCAGATGGTAGTTGGTGGACTCCGTCATATGGTAGTTGGTGGACTCCGTCAGATGGTAGTTGGTGGACTCCGTCAGATGGTAGTTGGTGGACTCCGTCAGATGGTAGTTGGTGGACTCCGTCAGATGGTGGTTGTGGACTCCGTCAGATGGTGGTTGGTGGACTCTGTCAGATGGTAGTTGGTGGACTCCGTCAGATGGTGGTTGATGGACTGTCAGATGGTGGTTGGTGGACTCTGTCAGATGGTAGTTGGTGGACTCCGTCAGATGGTAGTTGGTGGACTCTGTCAGATGGTAGTTGGTGGACTCCGTCAGATGGTGGTTGGTGGACTCTGTCAGATGGTAGTTGGTGGACTCCGTCAGATGGTGGTTGATGGACTGTCAGATGGTGGTTGGTGGACTCTGTCAGATGGTGGTTGGTGGACTCCGTCAGATGGTAGTTGGTGGACTCCGTCAGATGGTAGTGTGCGACTGTGATGACTCTCGGGTGTGGGAGGATGACCCTGGTGACCCCTCAGACTAGCAAGCTGACCGGGACGGTCGTGGATGACAAGCTGACCTCTGTTGACCTCACCAGGTGGGCGAGTACGACTCTAATGAGGGCGAGCTGTGGGTGACGAGCTGACCTCTATTGACCTCGCCAGGTGGGCGAATACGACTCCGACGAGGGCGAACTGTGGGACAACGGAGCCGAGTCCCAGTCTACTGAGTCGGCCGAGTGGGAGACGCAGTCGGAAGAGTCGATGGTGGCCGGTGACGTCAGGTGAGGTCGTCTGCGGTCACCTCAGGTCAGACGGCCGTTTGTGTTGGCACGTGGTATACTGTGCCGAGCCACCCAGAGAGACAGTACCATTGACATTCCGCTATTTGCAAACAAATAATATTCGAGATGTGGCGAATTTGTTCGGACTATATTGGTTTTGATGCTTAGAAGCTGCACGAGAAGTTATAATCGTCGTCTATTAAGGTGGTAAACACAGGTGGACCATTATGGTCGGAAGCGCCGACCCTGCATCTGATCTGGCATATTTTCACCCGACTTCTCTGCCTGCCTTCTACATGAAGGCAGGAAGAGCTGAATAGACGACTACATCTTGCTTTGTGGATGTAACGTGATGACTTCGCGTAGCCTCCCTCAGTTGTGACCTCGAACCCCTGTTGTATATTGTGTAGCCTGACCTCACCTGATCTGATCTGACTTGGCCGATCTAGCTCTCTATGTCAATTGTGAACGGGGACTAACTCCAGGTGATTTGTGATCTGGATTGGACGTGAAGAAGCGTCCTCTGCTAAGTTGTGGTCACCTTGAGCGGTATGATCTCCGGAAAATTATCTTCTCCATTTCTCACAAAGTGACATGGTGCTGTTGGACAGTGAGCTGGCCTAAGCATATTGCTCTTTGGTGGGGAGCACTGAAGTCTGTGGTTACACCCAGGATTTCACTGTAATTATAATAATGCTCTGTTCTATCGCTATCACGTGTGGAATAACATTAGGGCTAAATATCACATGCATTTAATGCAACTTAGCTCGCTGACATGTCTGAGCAATTGCACGTGCAAATCAAAGTTCTGCAATCTGCAAGTCAGTAAGTATACTTGGCTGAAATATGTCAAATGTGTGGATGTCGCAATTTTCCAAGTTCACCAGTCTTCAGAGTAGGCTTTCCATGTCCACAAATTGAACATATGAATCCAACACCGGCGTGACGTGACCTGACCCGACCTGACCTGACCTGACCTGACCTGACCTGACCTGCGTGCTCCGCCGCCAGCTCCGACCAGGAGCCGGTGCCGGACGACCGGCTGAAGCCGAAGCTGGCGGCCACCATCGACAAGATCCGCGTGCTGATGACGCGGCTGGAGCAGATCTTCACCCAGTACTCGACCGTGCAGAGTCCGTTCGTCATGAAGCAGCTGCTCAACATCTACAAGAACTCTCGGTGAGCGGCGATAGGGGGGGGTCGGATGCGCGTGACGGCACTGAGCAGGGCTGAGGAGTCGGCGGGCGCGCGTGTCCTGTCGCCGGCTGGGGGAAACGGCGTGCCGCCTCAATGTGCGCTGATCGCTGCACTCCGAGATCAAAGATCGCAACGTGTGGATGACTGGTCTGCTTGTTTTCAATGCATTGCCTCCATGTAGTAAGCATTGGGTTGATTGATAAGTCGTGATCTTGTGTGATCTGGTATGGGGCTGGATGTGGGAGTGACAGACGGTCTGGAGGGACTGGATGTGGGGACCACAGACGGTCTGGTGGGACTGGATGTGGGAGTGACAGACGGTCTGATGGGAATGGATGTGGTGACGACAGACGGTCTGGTGGGACGGGATTTAGGAGCGACGGACGGTCTGGTGGGACTGGATGTGGGGACGACCGCCAACTTTTCCGCCCGCCAAATTCCGTGCCGCTTTGCACCATCGGCACCGGCGCGCCACTGGACGATGCCGGTGTTGTGTTCGATAGCGGACTGGTTATTGGTGTCGGCCGTCGGCTGGACGTCGGTGTCGACGCGCTGCGTCGCTCCATCGTCGGTGCCGACGCCGGCCGGCCGGACGTGGGCGGACCGGGCCGCCTCGTCGGCATGCTGGGACGGTATGGCTGGCCGACGCTGCCCTGTGTTGCGCTGGCTGTGTGTTCTACTGGGTGTGTGCAGAGTGATCGATGCTAGAACTGGTGTGGTCCACGCTGTCCATTGCGGAGTCTGTTTTCACTAGAATGACACAGTACGTTAAAACTCGATTGACATTTGTTCACACACCCATTTCGGCTCGGCTGTTCGGTGTGCATGTGGAAACGGTTCGTCGCCGAGATGTTAGCTGCAGCTAAGTCGGACATATTTTCACGTAGTGTGAGACATGGCAGTCAACAAGAACGCTTCGAAAATGTTGCTGTTGTACTCATTGACAACGCTCATGGGCGATAGTCCATTGTGACTCGATAAATACTTCGGCGCAGTATGGTCGCAGTACTCCTAGTTTCCTAAAATATTTAAAACTATATAAAATATTGATGTTGTAGATTCGGTTGATGCAGTCGATTGATGGTGCTTTGGACACAGTTGTTTTCCAGCGTTCATTGCTAAGAGCCTGTTTGAGAAGTATTGCCTGTTATGTGCCAGCTGGCGATGACATCTGGGAACTGTGTTCCAGGTGCCTCGACAAACTAATGGATACGGCGTTTTTCCAAGAGTCTCACTTCGGCGGACTTGTGAATCAGGTGGGTAACGCTTCAGCCTGGTCGTCTTGCCACAGCTTGCGAATCGGGGAACACTTGTGCCTAGTCGTCTTGCCACCGCTAAGTGAAAACTTGTCAAGAATCAGGGTCACCGCTGACTTACGGTTGATTTACGAAATAATTGGGTAAACACTGCTGGCTTTCGAGCGGGATCGACTATTTCGTTACGTGTTTGTGAAGTGATTTCAATTCGTCGTGCGATGGAAGAAAGGCGTGCAGTGTTACCTCGCATGCGTCTGAGTTCCTTGCCTCTCCAGCGCCGTATGAGGTGACCTATTTTACTTCAAATGACGACCAACATTGCTCAGATCACGATGTAATCCTGTGTCTATCCCTAGACTATTCGGCATTAAGCATAGTAAGGTTATATCTCCCAAGCAATGTACTTCACTGTGAGGACAACAAAGTCCATTATTGCTATAGTTTCCGACGGTGTATGGGCGCTAAATGACCTCGTAGTCGGCGCGCCCTTAAGCCCAAATAATCAATCAATCAACTCAGACGGTGTAGCAATTGCTCTGTTTCCGACTTTCCTCCGAGCCGTGGCTCCACTGGGACCACTGCAATTGTTCGAAGCCCCAGGAGTCCCTCGTCCCCACCCCGGTTCTACAAGTCACCGCTTGCCGCGGTTCCCGCTGACGCCGCTGCCGCCACAGATCCGGGAGCGGAGCAAGGCGTTCGCCGCCCAGCTGGGTGGTGCCGCGCGGCTCACCGACGCGGGCGCCCCTGGCGACGGCTCGCAGAACCAGGACGCCGCCAGGTGAGCAGCGTTTGTGGCGGCCGTCGCGGCGCCTGGCGAGCGGACGGGGAGGGGACTGTGTGTCGCATTTCGTCTTGTGCTGAAGGGACGGCGACAGCTCGTGTCGCCGGAGGCGCTCCGCGCGACACGCGGTCACGGCATTTCGACCTGGCGGTTGTCATGCCAACAGTGAAGTGCAGATGTCACATATGTCACCGTCGTTGGTCTGCTGACACCTGACGTGGCAGCCTGCATCTATCGGGAGCATCTTGCACGAATGTAGCCGTATATATTTCGCGTCGTATCATGGGTACCTTACACCATTTGCAACCAAACGCTATTAGTAAACTACCATCAAATAGTAATATGGGGTGGGGGTGGCAGTGGTTAAGGTGTTGAGCTGTGGGTACCAAGGTACCGGGTTCAACACTCGCACCGCTCGGGACATTTCCCAATCCCGCGGTCCACCGGCGAAACGTGTGGGCGGCGCCATTAGCCTTGATCATGCATAGATGCGTTTTGAACCACCCAATAGAAAAACAACTGGTAAGCGAAGGTCGACACTTGTTTTGGCACGTCAATGATACATAGGACTTATCTTTGCATATGAACTGCAGTGAAATAGACACATCTACGATTCCAGCCGGCATGTTTCAGGCATGCCGGAATAAATAACGTCATATATATATATATATATCGCTTGGCATGGCATAAGCGGGGACGTGTTATCAAAAGTTCCATTGAAAACGTGATGCGCTGCCGTGCGCTGCTTTTTCGGAATGGGGGGGGAGGTTAGTGTTGTGAAACCACTTCTGGGAACGCTTAGTGGTTTCACTAAGCGGTTAGTCCACAATCCAATAACCACTTTCCCAAACCATGAGGGAACACGACCCTCTTCTGGAGAGGACTAAGGCTGGTTACAGTTGGTGTGGTCGGTGCGAGGTGCTGCAGTGTCTCACAGGGTGGCAGTGTCTGAGAGTGTACTGCAGTGTCTGACAGTATGGTACAGTGTCTGACAGTGTGGTATGGTGTCTGGCAGTGTGGTACTGTATCTGACAGTGTGGTAATGTATATGGCAGCACCACTTGGGACATTTCCCAATCCAACGGCCCACCGAAACAGAACGAAAACAGGGTGTGGACGGCGCCATTAGCCGTGATCGTGCTGCATAAAGTGTGTCGTGAACCACCCAATAAACAAACAAATGCACATGACAGTGTGGTACAGTGCTGACAATGTGAAATAGTGTCTGACAGTGTGGTACAGTGTCTGGCAGTGTGGTAGTGTCCGACAGTTTGGCACTGAATCTGAAGGTGTGGTACTGTGTCTGACAGTGTGCTACAGCGTCTGACAGTATGGTACAGTGTCCGACAGTGTGGTATGGTGTAGTACAGTGTCTGACAATGTGGTAGTGTCCGACAGTGTGGTAGAGTGTCCCACAGTGTGGTACAGTGTCTGACAGTGTGACACTATCTGGCAGTGCTGTTCGGTGTCTGACAGTGTGGTACAGTGTCCGGCAGTGTGGTACAGTGTCAGACAGTGTCCGACAGTGTGGTACAGTGTCCGACAGCAGTTATCCAGTTACCGACGTGTACGGTTTCAGCGCCGCCGCCGCCACCGACGACGGGCCGGCCATGAACGAGTGCGGCCAGCTGTGCGCCAAGATCAAGTCGCAGCTGCTGCTGGCTCACGAGGAGGTGGTGAGTTCACACGGGACGGCCTCTGACACCGCACGTCGGCACGGTGGGCAAGTACGGCCTCTGACACCGCAGTGATGTGCACTGGACGGATGAGCCGCGGCGTTGCGATCGGGGACATTGAGAGCCCAAAGCACACATGTTTGCATTTTGATTGATGGTGAGGTCACCAGAGGTCATGTTAGTCCAATGTACGGACATCGACTTAAACCCATGGAACTGGTTAAAAGGCATGACTTGTTTTCATTAGACATTGTTGCTCAATGATCAACACAGGTGAAGGTATTTATATTGATTATAGTGAAACAAGGCCAAGATGGGTAGGCAGATAGGTAGGCAATTTGTATAATAAATGTAGTCAGTTCGCGTTCAACTCAGCACTTGTCGAATCTGTCAGGCGGAAAGCAGCGCTACGCCGGGTGGCTTCGGATGGATTGTGGAATTGTGAATGGGTAGCGGTAAAGCTTTGTGAACCGTAGACGAGGGATGTCTGCATTCACTAGAAGGCTGTGCTGCTGAAGACTCTTGTGGTTGCTCTGCTTTAGCTGTTTTGAAGAACGTTTGCTCAGTGCTGGCAAAATGGTGTTGAAGATGAGTTTGTGTAGTAATTTCCTGTCTTCGCTACAATCTGTGTCTCCTAGCACACGGAGTATGTTGAAGCGCTTCGCACATTGCTTCGAGCATCGCTTCGAGCGTCGTTTCGTGATGTCAGTGATATGTTAGTTGAAATTAATTATTTAATCCATGTGAACCCCTGAGGACTTGGAAGCTTTTCACTCGCTCGATGTTTATATCGCCGATGCGAGGTGAAGTGAGGGTGGGAGAAAGACGACTATATGTGACTGGCTGATTGTTCTTCGGACACGGTGATCATAATATGGCACGTGTTATCTTCTTTATATGCAGATGACCTCATTGGCAGCGTGTATGCTATGTGTTTGTTTTCGATTTGCAGAAATAACCAATATGTGGTGTATTGGTTGGTCATCGCTTGTATGGTGTGCTGTATGTGTGTCGCCTTGTATGTGTGTGTGCTCTGTTCTGTGCGCGTGTCGCTTCCTGTATGTGTGTGTTGACATTGTCCCGGGTCCCAGGTCCGCAGGTACGGCATCCCGCTCGATACGGGACTATCGTACGACAGTCCGGCCGGCGAAGACTCGGGCATCAACGGTGACGTCCGAACCGACGGTACGGCATACCGCCATACCCACGGCATAACGCCATACCCGCGGCATACCGCCTTACACACGACATTACGCCGTACTCGCGGCATACCGCCATACCCGCGGTATACCGCAATACCCACGGCATACGGCCATACCTACGACATACCGCCATACCCACGATATACCGCCATACCCGCGACATACCGCCATACATGCGGCATACCGCCATACACACGGCATACCGCCATACAGGCGGCATACCGAAAAACCCACGGTATACCGCCTTACACACGACATTACGCCGTATTCACGGCATAACGCCATACCCGCGGCATACCGCCATATCCACGGCATACCGCAATACCCACGGCATACGGCGATACCCACGACATACCACCATACCTAAGACATGCCGTCATACACACGGAGTACCGCCATGCACACGGTATATCGCCATACCCACGACATACCGCCATACCCACGGCATACCGGCCATGCCTACGGCATGCTACCATGCCCAGGGTATTCCGTCATACCCACAGCACACTGCCATACCCTCGGCATACTGCCATACCAAGGGCATACCGGCCCTGTGCCACCGGCATACCTGCGTGCAATCGCTGTCAGGACTTCGCGATATTCGCACACTCTCCGGCATGCCACTGCCGAGCGCACTTCCACACTCCGGATACCACTGCCGTCCCCTGGTCACGGGATCGCCATACCTGCATGGTAATGGCTGCCATACCGGCATGGTAGTGGCTGCCATACCGGCATGGTAGTGGCTGCTATACCGGATACCACCGCCGCCCCCTGGTCACGGGATTGCCATACCGGCATGGTAATGGCTGCCATACCGGCGTGGTAGTGGCTGCCATACCGGCGTGGTAGTGGCTGCCATACCGGCGTGGTAATGCTGTCACACCTGTGATGTGCCACTATGCGCCACACCACACGCCCGTAACTGCGCCAGTGGCGCACTAAGCTTCGCATTGCCGCAGGGTTAAAATAATGGTTTTTCGTTAGGTGTGAGATGTCGAAACGAGCATAGCAGGATGTCGAAATTTGCCATGGAATTAGTGTAATTTAAAATGCTTTTGATGTCTTTCAGACTAAAATTTGAGTCAGTGGTGTAGGTACTTATGACTTGACCTTTATCATTTGTTTTGAGATTCATAATTTAAGAAGAGCTATATTCAAGATAGGGAGAATAATAACTATGCTATAAACTGGTATTGTATGACATCACATTATAGGTCAGCCCTTTACCTGAAATTGCATTGCAAAATGTTCGTGTGTCACCATTCCTTATCGAGAGCATGCATACGCTATTTATCAACAAGATACTGTTAGAAAGGAGACATGAAGACTTCATAAGCATTCATCAAGGAGCAGGATTTCGATATTTCTTGGAGAAAGATGTCGATTGAGTGTCCAGAAAGTGGTATATTCCACCCTATTTCATGGATACTCTGTCGCTGCACTGCCGTCGCACCGGTGGCGTGTTGGTGCCACACACCTGCCCTGTCCAGTCATGCCGCTGTCTGTATGTCATGCCGGGCATATTCTGCTGTCCCGTCATGCCGCTGTCTGTGTGTCATGCCGGGCATATTCTGCTGTCCCGTCATGCCGCTGTCTGTATGTCATGCCGGGAATATTCTGCTGTCCCGTCATGCCGCTGTCTGTGTGTCATGCCGGGCATATTCTGCTGTCCCGTCATGCCCCTGTCTGTATGTCATGCCGGACATATTCTGCTGTCCCGTCATGCCGCTGTCTGTATGTCATGCCGGGCATATTCTGCTGTCCCGTCATGCCGCTGTCTGTATGTCATGCCGGGCATATTCTGCTGTCCCGTCATGCCGCTGTCTGTGTGTCATGCCGGGCATATTCTGCTGTCCCGTCATGCCGCTGTCTGTGTGTCATGCCGGGCATATTCTGCTGCCCGTCATGCCGCTGTCTGTGTGTCATGCCGGGCATATTCTGCTGTCCCGTCATGCCGCTGTCTGTGTGTCATGCCGGGCATATTCTGCTGCGCACAAGCGTCGACGTTGCTGTACCATGCCATCACATGCCTGCGGTTTACACCTCAGACACGTGACATGCCTTGAGCGGGTGTGGGGGGGGGAGCGCAGGTGCAACGACGGGACTTCACATGTGATTGAGAAGTGCGTTTATATATCGGTAGAAGGTTTGAGTGAGACGAGCATGAATTTGGAGTAAGATGAAGAGGTTCCGACGCCGTGTGTGTTTTGTCGCAGCCCCACCCCGAGATAGGCGGCTGTTGTGCCGAATATGAGAGGCATAGCAACGACTTGTACAAGTTGGAGCCCCACCCCGAGATAGGGGGGTGTCGTGCCGAATATGAGTAGGCGTAGCAACGACTTGTACAAGTTTGTGTTGACATTCGTGTTGTCAATTCCAGCCTGACTGATTCAGTTCAATGAATTATAGACTGATAGTCATCAAATAATACTAATTATATGGACGGGTAAGATGTCGACGCTGAATGCCAGCCGTTCTCGTGCACGGCTGACGTGACGTATTCATACCGGTAGCGTGACGTATGGCGTGACGTATGTCGTGACGTATGTCGTGACGCGTTCTTACCGATGAAATTGTTCTGTGTTCAATTCCTATTGCACGGTGCTAAAATTTCCTCGATAAATCGAATCCACCGCTGCCACCGTTGCATCAATGGCCGTGCTCATCTCTGATTGCCGATAAGGATTGCGTTCGACGAGATCGTGTCATCCTGCAGTTTATTTGGTGGCGACGAAGCTGGTGGTCGTGAAGTGAAATATCAGCTGCTGTTGTGTAGTATTTATCTTTTTCGTCAGTCGTGAGCAAAACTAAACCTAGCTCCATCTCAGGATCGTGGCCCGTGTGGCGACTGTGCACTCGCACGTGGTAACTATTGCACCTTGATTTCAAACTACGGATGTAACTACGGATATCAGTGCTAAAGTAGCCGTATCGAAGCTAGCGTTTCTTGCCATGTGGTTGTTTGTCAGGCTGGTGCTTATTTAGTGATTTCCGACAACAGCCCGCTTAATGCTGCACGTCTTTGATGATTAACGTCAGTGAGTGCACTTTCGTTATTGGCGTGATGTTTGCTGGCGTGTGACGATATTCTGTTCGTGACAGGCGAGGGAAACGAGGAGATTGACGATGACCCGACATCGCCGGACGAGATCAAGGTGACGCCCTCGGTGGACGACACTGCGGATCCAACCGATACTCGCGGTCAAGGTAATCACATGTGGGCTCGGAGTGCCCGCGAATGGGTGGAAGCGGTGGACCCCTGATTTTCGGATTCGACCTCTGGGTGGTATTGCAAAATGTTGCCTAAATAAGGCACCAAACGCATCTGTAAAGCGGATATTTGCCTGAACTCTAAAGTAGTACTAATATATTAAGAACTACTAATTAATTAGTGGGCATCGTTTCTTTAGGTGCATAATGCTACCTAAAGCATTTCCTCAATATCTGTTTGCAACATGGAAGGAAATACATTATTATTGAGGGTTTGTAATGTTTAGGTGCTGGAAAAGCCAGAAACCATGTTCTTTCAGCACTGATGATGGGGGACGAGTGGTCTAGGGGTAAGATGCTCGTCTCACAATCGAAAGGTTGTGGGTTCGAGTCTCACCTGTCGCTACTCTTCGCCCGCGACCAATCGGCGTGAGAGATTGGCGACGCTACATGACTCAACGGTCGACGTGTCGTAAAGCCAATAGCCAACCAGCACTGATGATGGGTTCTCGTGCGGTTATGGTGAGTATTTAGTGTTTATGTTTCAACAATTCAGCTGTGGGACAGGGAATTCATGTTGTGCCGAGCTTCACAGTGGGTGCCTTTCACCACTGATGATGGGTTCTCGTGCGGTTATGGCGAGTATTTAGTGTTTGTGTTTCAATAACTTAGCCGCAGGGTATGGAAGTCGTGTTGTGCCAAGCTCCGCAGTGGGTGACTTGCTGGTGCACTATGGCAAGTGTGACTGCTGACTCCCAGTACCTACTCATATGTTAATAATGTGTGTGTTATGTTGTGTGTGCATGTTGACCTCTTGTTGACCGGCTGACCCCACGGGCAGAGATGTTCACCACGCTGCCGGGGGCGCCCGAGTGTCACAAGTTCCACAACAGTCCATTCCAACCGGTGGAGTCTCCGGTCTTCCTGAAGGCGGTCAGACGCGAGATCAAGCTGCTGAACAAGGCCCTGCCAGAGGGGATCATCGTCAAGGGCTTCGACGACCGCATGGTGGGTTGGCATCCTGGTCGGGCCGCTGGCTTGTGCCGTCAGGGACCGCGTAGTTCGCGTGGTTAGTTGGCAGTGGTATGCTGGTCAGGCCCCTGACAGGCCATAGCACGCAATTCCCACAACCCACCCCTGAGTCACTCGTCCAGCCTTCCCAGTGGCACTTTGCACCGATACATATCGCTATGTCGTGGGTCCATTTACTGCCATACAGCTCTGGCCGTCAGTATTGGGCTAGGGGTCTCAAGTGCTGATACTCGCTGTATATGTTTGGTGTGTGCTGGGGCCTTGCGCCTACGTGTCAGGACTTCTAGTTCAGTAGTAACCTGTACGATGTTCTCAGGACCTGTATTCGCTGATGCTAACGGGGTTTATGTCTCAAAGGTGTGGAATTTGGTGATGCCAACAAGGTTGATGGTGTTAACAGGATTTGTATTTGGTGATGATAACGATATTAATGGTGTCTACATGGCTTGCATTTGGTGATGATAACGAGGTTAATGGTGTATATAGGACCTGTATTTGGTGATTATTACGAGGTTAATGGTGTCAGCAGGAGTTGTGTATGGTGATGATAACGATATTAATGATGCCTGCACAACTTCTATGAGGTTATGATAACCGTCGTATCTTCAGGACCTGTATTCGGTGATGATAAAGGGGCCACGGCGGACGCCCTATGAAGACGGCCTCTTCTTCTTCGAGATTCAGCTCTCGCCAGACTACCCCAGAACGCCGCCCATGTTCCACTACATCAGGTCAGTGTCCCACCAGTCCAGGTGCGCCTCGTGCCAAATTCCGACAGGCTCAGGCCGGAATTTGGAATTCAGGTCCTGGATCCAGGCCCGGAATCCAGAATCCAGATCCAGGTTTTAAAAAATGGACTGGAAATCCAGGTCCTGGACTCTTAATGAGTCCGGGGCGTTTTTTTATACACTATTCCGCTATCACGCACATTGTATGTTTTGACGATGAGCTTAAAATGTGTACAGTATAAGTCATAAAACGGCAGACAACAAGCGATGTTTCCTTCTTTGGGTTAGACTAAACGGTGCTCGTCTTGTGTCGCCATGCTCACTGATCGGTCTATGTCCTATGTTTTGCTCCCAGGTCAACTACTACTCGTTCCCTTCTGGACGTGTATGCACTGTGCACGCACCTTTAGGGTGTTCCCTGTGAACGTGTGTGTTACATTGCATCCATGATCTACTGACCAATGAGTATCTCATCTCTCCTTCATCCAGTCCCACCAGACCGTCTGTAGTCCCCACATCTAGTCCCACTAGACCGTCGACCGGTGTAGTCGATGCGCCCTTAAACTCCAATAACCAACCAACCCACTAGACCGTCTGTGGTCCCCACATCCAGTCCCACCAGACCGTCTGTCGTCCCCACATCCAGTCCCACCAGACCGTCTGTCGTCCCCACATCCAGTCCCACCAGGCCGTCTGTCGTCCCCACATCCAGTCCCACCAGACCGTCTGTCGTCCCCACATCCAGTCCCACCAGACCGTCTGTCATCCCCACATCCAGTCCCACCAGACCGTCGGTATCTCCCAGATCCAGTCCCTATGCTGTGCATCCGTTCCGGTTTCCCTAGCATTGTGTGCCGTGCCACCATCCAGCGTCAGCCCTCCAGTCTCGCGTTATTCCGCCCTCCAGCCTTACGTTATTCCGCCCTCCAGCCTCATGTTATTCCGCCCTCCGGCCTCAAGTTATTCCGCCCTGCAGCCTCACATTGTTCGGCCCGCACTGTTCGGCCCTCCGTATCCCGCCCGCCTTATTCCGCGGCTACCGTCTGCTCCCCTGTGACGGCGCGTGTGGCTGCCGCAGCTACTGCCAAGACCGGCTCAACCCCAACCTGTACGAGGACGGCAAGGTGTGCGTGTCGCTGCTGGGCACCTGGGGCGGCCGCGGCTCCGAGGTGTGGTCGGCCGCGTCCAGTCTGATGCAGGTGCTCGTCTCCATCCAAGGCGAGTGGCGGGGCCGTGCGCCAGTGTGGCTGACGGCGGAGGTGGCGCGAGTCGGGGTCAGGGTCACTGCCGGTCGGTGAGTGGGGTCTCGCGTCGCTTCCGCTCGTCTCTTATGTGTTGCGACTCCCTCTCAGTCGTCGCTTCCTCTCACTTCTTGTCTTACGGCACCCTTTCGGTCATCGCTTCCTCTTAGCTTTTCTGTCTTACCACACCCTCCCAGTCATCGCTTCCTCTCACCTCTTCGGTCTTACGACACCCTTTCGGTCATCGCTTCCTCCCAACTTTTCTGTCTTACCACACCCTCCCACTCATCGCTTCCTCTCACCTATTCTGTCTTACGAAACCCTCTCGGTCATCGCTTCCTCTCACCGATTCAGTGTGGGCGTCGGCAGCTCAGTGGTTAAGCTGAGCGTCTTGCACGCCAGCGGTACGGGGTTCGATTCCCCCGTGATGCCCGCCCTTCCTGCCAGGGTGAGAGTCAGGCGACGCCATATGGCCTCAGCTGCTGAGTGCGCCGTAAAGCCACAATCCAATCCAATCATCGCTTCTGTCTTGCAACTCCATCTCCGTCGTCGCTTCTCGTTTCTTACGCCTGCCCATCCTCGCTTCTTGTTGCTCTTTCTGCAGTCAATCTCCAAATTATGCATTCGTTTTTGTCATCGCGCGCTATTTGTCGCAGTCTTGCTCACGCGGGCCTTTTCCCATCCTCCTTTCACAAAGCTCATCTACTTCGCCCTCTCGTCTATTTGCATCTCTCCTTTACATACCGTCCCAGCACATTGCCTGTGTTCGGGGCCGTCCGGACGGCAAGGAATCTTCAAGAAGGTGTGCCCGTCCGAAAGATTCATCCTGCTAGCCGTTTGGAGCCGTCCGAACGACCAAGAAGCTATCGGACACCCTGTAGATTCTTTCCCGGACGGGCAAAATATTTCAGGGTACGTGGTCGGTGGTTACAATCGTTGCATTTTTATTAGGTGCCTTCTTCACGCAGACGTCGCATAGCGTTCGATCAGCGTGGAGACTGCAGATATATTGCAGCGGATATATATATATATATATATATATATATATATATATATATATATATATATATATTCCTTGCTTTTCCGCTAATATATCCCACCAACACTTCAGCTGACATACAGGCAGAATATGGCTGCCGCTCAGAACATAGGATTCTAAATTATATCGGACGTCCGGTAGATTCTACTTTCGTCTTCCCTCCACCTCTACCGATGGTGTTTCTTTCTTCCTAGGCCTGGTTCGGAATGTTTGCCTGGTCTCCAACGACAAATCAGAGTTCTGACCTCCGATTCCCGCCATAGCCCGTGATTTTCATTATTATCTGTGGCTCGGGCTCTGACTTGTAGCATATCACCGGACGAATGTCCGCTCTGACATTTGATCCAGGTCCTGGCGGGCGGCCTCTGCTCTGAGTCACGTGCGTGCCGCGACTAGTTCGACCCTGAAACTGACCTGAAGCAGCAGTTGCTGACGGTCGTTGTGTCCGGACAGTTTTGGCCAGCGGTTACGACCTGTAGCGTGCGACATGACCCACGTGTTTCCCGATCCGTCTTGTGACCTGTAGCTTTTGCAACTTTTGTGTCCTGTGACTGTTGTTCTGACCTGTGACCTGACCTGCAGGCCTGATCCCGGCGACGGAGCCCTACTACAACGAGGCTGACTGTGTTGTTCTGACCTATGACCTGATCTGACCTGCAGGTCTGATCCCGGCGTCGGAGCCCTACTACAACGAGGCCGGCTTTGTTGTCCTGACCTGTGACCTGTGATCTGACCTGCAGGCCTGATCCTGGCGTCGGAGCCGTACTACAACGAGGCCGGCTATGAGAAACAGCGCGGCTCCCAGCAGGGCGCCGAGAACAGTCGGCTGTACAACGAGATGGTGGGTGTTGCGTGCTGTCGGCCTCAGGCAGCGTTCGTTGGTCCTGCTCATGGCCACGGCACAACTACGCTCGTCACGGTAGTATTTCGAACAACAGTAATATTACAATTATAATGATGTCCTTTATCAATAATCAGCATGTTTATCGAGTATCAGCATGTTTTTTTATGTCTTAATTATAATACGTTAATATTATTGTTATAATGATAATAATATATTACAACAATATTATTATGACGAACAATGTTCAATGAACAACGTAGATACACACGTCAGCTCACGCACAAACGCATACACCCACACCCACCAACACATCGACACATAGACACTGATACCGCGCCGCTAGATGAGAAGCTGAACTGGTTAACATCAGCTTCGAACATTTTCCCCTGCATTTGTATGCCTTACTGTCATTGTCGTTGTGTGGTTTAGTGTTTGACTGGCCTAGTCTCCGCGCGGTCGGCCAGAGTGGTGTCGGAGTTGCCAGTTCAGACCCACTTGTCGTCCGAGACTGCTCCTCGGCGGCTGCACGTCAATGGGACTGGGCCATACATCACTCTTCTGGTAATGTACTCGAAAAGCAGTCGTCCTGCACTGCACTAGCCGGCTGAGGTGGCAAGTGTAGTGTCATAATTTTATACAGCTTCCTTGTGATTTGTGTAGGTGGTTTCTAGGTGGCAAGCTGGTTTAGGTTGTTCTAAGCGCATTTCTCTCTGTGTGTCGCTCTGCTTCACTGTCTATCCCTCTGGCTCTGTCTCTCGTTCTCTCCTCTGCCTCGTTCTCTCTTTCTTGTTTTTCTCTTTCTCGTTACCTCGTGCTCTCCTCACCAATATACATACCAGGGATACCAGGCTAGGATCTGAAGGTTATGTACATGACTTGTGTACTCGGAACGGTACTCGTATTCAATGTAGAACTCTACGTAAATTAATGCACATTTATTCATTTATCGACGCATTTGTTCGGGAAAGTCAACTTGACGTTACTTCGGTGCTGAGCGGAGCCGATCCGAATGAAATCCTCGTGACGGTCACGTGAACGTCACGCTTCAGACACTACCGAATGTCACACAGGACAGGCGTTCGCGGACTGCCTGTCTGCGAACACGAGACAGGCGTTCGCAGACACGTCGGTAGCTCGGTGATTAAGCTGGGAGTCTGGGAGCGGACCTCGGCTGCTGAGTGCGTCGTAAGCCTACACACCACGGTATTATTGCAGTTTAAGGTAATCACAAGACAAGTTGTGCACACATTTTACCTCTATGAAACATGGAAACGGGTTAAGTTTGGTTGAGTTAGATTAGGTTAGGCTTTTGTTGTGAGTTAGAAAAGTTTTGTTTTTTTAATTAAAAAAATATTTAAAAACCGTTCAGGCTAGCCTATGCTAGGTTAGGTTAGGTTAGTTTTTTCGATTCTTTTTTGGGGCAAAAATGTTTGCAAATTTTCAATAAAACAAATGAAGTTCCTTTCTTGCATGAAAGGTTAGGCCAGGTCAGGTAAGGTTATATTACATCGTATTTTCTTTATTTTCAACATTATTTGTTTATGCTATATTACGCAACCCAAGCCCCTTTTTGTTTGTTATTTTGTCTCTCAATTGAAAAGCATGCATTTGCGGAGGAAATGAGTGATCACATCATGTTCAGCGTATTCATAAGCATTGCATTAAAGAATATATTTCAAGAAATCAGAAATTACCTAAAACTGCAAATTTACCGAAGCCACAGCCACAACAAACAGACCACAGCCAACCACAGCCGGTCACCGGCAGCCGTCCGTGTTGCGTTCGACCCGGAAACGGTCTGTGACAGCGCGAGCCTCGGACACCCGCCGCTCGTGTTGCAGGTGATCCTGAAGCTGGTCCAGTCGCTGACGGCGATCATGCGGAACCCGCCGTCCGTGTTCGTGGCCGAGGCGTGCGAACACTTGAAGGCTCGCGCTAGCAGGTCAGTGATGCTGCCTTCATGTCAGTGACCACTGACAGCAGGTCAGTGAAACCGCCTTCATATCATTGACTTCTCGCTAGGTCAGTGATGTCTTTTGACATTAGTGACTACTCACCAGCAGGTCAGTGAAACCGCCTTCATATCATTGACTTCTCGCTAGGTCAGTGATGTCTTTTGACATTAGTGACTACTCACCAGCAGGTCAGTGAAACCGCCTTCATATCATTGACTTCTCGCTAGGAGGTCAGTGATGTCTTTTGACATTAGTGACTACTCACCAGCAGGTCAGTGGCCTTTATAGCACTGGCCACTCACCAGCAGGGCAGTGACCCGACTTGGTTCATCCATGAACCTTTACTAGCATGCCACTGACCCAACCTGTTTGGTCCAGGAACCTTTACCAACAGGTTAGTGACATGACTTGTCTGATCCATAAACCTTTAGCGGCAGGTCAGTGTTCTGACTTGTTGAATCCAGGAGCATTTACCAGCATGTCAGTGACCTCGGTTCTGACAATAGGTCAGTGATCTCTCACCAACATGCCAGTAGCTCTCATCGACTGAGGTCATTGATTCCTAACCAGAGCTAACTCTCGCCTTCATGGCGATATGCGAGCTCCTAATTTTCAGCCTTCGTTCATCATTTTCGTTTCGTTTCAGCCATCAAACATAGTTCGTCTGTTAAGACCTTTATTGACCTGCCGCTCCCACCATTGTCACTACCTTCACCAGCCATGACCCCCTGGTTGACCTTGTGTGACCTCTGGGCACCCTGCTGCAGCTGTTTGTGAGCCTGCTGTGAATCAATTGACCTAACATGACCCGGGTGTGACCTGCCGCGGCCTGTTTGCAGTCTGATTGCGCGCCTTCGGCACTGGCTTCAGGCGTCAGAGGCGGCCACCCAGCCTGCCACCCAGGCGGCCACCCAGCCTGCCACCCAGGCGGCCACCCAAGCGAACGCCCAGACGGCCACCCAGGCGGACACCCAGACGGACACCTTGCCCGTCGCGGGTCAGTTGGCGCCATTTGCTCAGACGTGGCCGGTATCTTCCGTACTCGGGCGTCTCGGCAGTCACTCGTGATGATCCAGGTCGGGCTGTTGGCGGCTGCCCGGAGGAGCTTCTCCCCCCCCCGTCGGGCTGATGGCGGTTGTCAGGAGGAGCGCGCCCCCTCCCGTCTGGTTGTTGGCGGCTGTCGGGAGGAGCACTCCCTCCCGTCGGGCTGCTGGCGGCTGTCAGGAGGAGCGCTCCCTCTCCCCTCCCGTCGGGCTGCTGGCAGCTGTCGATTGGGTGGGGGATGTACTGCTTGCGCAGCAAACTCATCTTGTACTGTGCCTAATTAGGATTGCGTTATATTTTGGAATCTTGGATTTGGGCAGCAATTTTTGTCCGACCAATTGGGAAAGGATAATTTTCTGCCAGCTTGTGTCATAAGACACTCCCCTTTATACTTTCCAGTAGTTTGTAAGCACAAAGTTTGCAGTCATTGTCAAACACCAGCATTCAACCTTTGAACGGAAAGAAGAAGAGTCTATTATTCTCTATGTATTGTAGGAATGTCTAGATGTTCTAGATGACAAAGATGCAGGACCAGGCTGCATTTCCAACCCTTGACTCTGATTCTGTAAACTCATCGCACATATTTGGATTAGATTATGAGGCATCATCATCATCGTTGTCATCATCACCTTTCCCATCACTGCTGTAATATTGTAGATGAAGGCATCCGTCTGATGTGTCGCATTATAAAATGATCTCATCGGTGGGGTGGCTGGAAACTTCCTTCCATGTCTGAATATGGACTGCAGCTTGCTTTTGCCCAGGACTGGCCAGTCACGTATTGAATATGTTGCTGGTGTGCTATATTGTGATCATTTCTGGTTGATCTCCGTTTTAATTTTGTACATAGTAAAACAAAATAAGTTTATGTGTTAAAGAACAGGGTTATTGACTGCCTAAAACCCAATGAATATATTCTGTCTTGGATAAAACGTGGACGGTCTGTATGATATAAGTAAAGCAGATGAGATCTGGGTAGCAAGTAGATTCCACTTTCAAAGCAACTGTAGTAATGCCAAGTTTTGAGCCGCATATAGCGTGAGGTATGTAAACTAGACTGTTCACCGTCCTGTTATTTTATCGGAAACGACAGTTTTGATCGGCTGGCTAAAGCATTCTTCATCGTCGAATACCCAACACCAGTGTGTCGGACGTGTGGAGTGGTGGAGTTCGGGGGGGTCATATCCACCCTGCCGTCCGTCTTACCTGCAACTGGTTACAGGCGAGACCAAGCCCGAGTTTGACCGGCCCGACTTCCCCCTCATCCCGGCGTCACGCGGCTTCGGCATCGCGCTCAAGAAAACGCTGCGAACCTTCGAGCAGGTGAGAGGAGCCGTCCGGAGCGCTGAGGTGGGTGAGAGTAGTGCAGCCAGGTGTGTTGTGGGTGGGTGTGTGACAGTAGTGCAGCCAGGTGTGTTGTGGGTGGGTGTGTGACAGTAGTGCAGCCAGGTGTGTTGTGGGTGGGTTTGTGACAGTATTACAGGTGCATGACCGACGCAGTCGATGCGCCCCTAAACTCAAGGGGACGAGTAGTCTAGGGGTAAGTTGCCCGTCTCACAATCGAATGATTGTGAGTTCGAGTCTCGCCTGTCGCTACCCTTCGCCCGCGATCAATCGGCGTGAGAGATTGGCGACGCTACATGACTCAACGGTCGACGTGTCGTAAAGCCAATAACCACCGAGGCGCCCAGGAGAGGTACTCCAAGTGGGCGCTAAATGACCTCGTAGTCGGCGCGCCCTTAAGTCCAAATAATCAAAGGGGTACTCCAGACATAAGAGGCACTCCGGAGATACTAAACACTCGGCTAGAATGTTGAGCATGCATTGACGATATAAGTGCATTTTTGCCAAAATTCATCGATGGCTTTTAAGCGTTCTTTTTTCTGATGTGTCTACTGCCCTGGCCGGTTGCTTCGGCTTTGGATCTTCGGCTGTTTTGTTTGGTATCTTCAAACTCTTCAAACTCTAGGCAACAACATCCAACAGGTAACAATGTTTTTTGTTTACACAGCATTGGACACAGTGAGTGCAATGTGGCCAAAAATTCCGCTGTTCCGGGTATTTCGCATTGCGTCTTTTTCGGCCTCATACGCACATGCAGTCGAATCCGTGAATGCATCGAAATGTAAATCCAATCTAGAAATCGTGATCGATGGGGGATTTTTAGGTTTTCCCAAAATTGCAGGGGCGCATTGTGAGAGGTAGCGCTTTCCATGCAGTGCTTTTGTATGTCACGCACGATAGCTTTTCTGCTGAATTGCGAAATCTTTCTGCTGGTTTGACCTGAACCGGTGACCTGAACTGGTCTGACTTGAATTGGTGACATGGGGTGGTTTAACCCCAGCTGGTGACTTGACCTGGCGACCTCACCTGGTGACCTGACCTCGACCGTGCCGTTGCAGACGCTGGCGGAGCACGGCGTGTGCGAGCCGGCAGGTGGGAGTCTGCCCGCGCCGTCCGGCACGCCGTCCGACACGCCGTCCAGTTAGCGCCCGTGGCGTGCTAGCGACGGCGTGTGAAGTGATGAAATGGCCGCGTGTAAAGTGATGAATGACCGCGTGCGAAGTGATTCCACGGCGCCGCCGCCGCTCGCCGCGCCTCCGCCGCTCGATGTCCAGCTGGTGAGCCAGGTGAGCGGGTGGTGCGCGCGAGGTGTTGGTGTGTCGGCGGTGGTGGTGGCGGTAGCGCGCAGGCCGGCCGGGACCGCTGTCCGCCGACAGTCCGCCGCCGGGCCGGCTCGTGTCGTTGGTGACGTCACTACACGAGCTGTGACGTCACGTCACGCCGTGACGGCCGGCGGTGGCGATGTGGTGGAGTGCTGTGGTCGGGTCTCTTCTCGCCCGTGGCGCCGGCGGTTGGCGCCGTTTCGGACAGCCGCGCCAGGTCGGGTCTGGCCCTCAGACGCGGCTGACGTGCCCGCGGCAGGTCGGGTCCGGGCGGCGACGGCTGGTGACATGTACCGTCCCGGCGTCAGCTGACTAGCAAACGATGCGGCTCTGCTTTTGGAGCCGGAGAGTGTGCGTGCGCGCCTGCGTGGGTGTGCTAACTGGGCGGCGTGGGCCTCCCCTCGGGAGATGGATGCGTGCCCGTGTGCGTGTGGTTCCAAATCCAGCTCTGTAACCAAAGGCATGGCTCACTACGTCCCACGGGAATGCCACCTCACGTCTGCCCCTCGGAAGTCGGTAGAAGTGTGTCTGTACCCTATTAAGTGGGCAGAAGTGTATCTATACCCTCTGAAGTGGGCAGCAGTGTGTCTGTGGCCTCTGTAGTGGGAAGGGGTGTGTCTGTACCCTCTGAAGTGGATAGGTGTGTGGGCCCTCTGCGGTGAGCAAAAGTGTGTCTGTTCCCTCTGAAGTGGGAAGAAATGTGGCTGCTCCCTCTGCAGTGGGGAGGGGTGTGTCTGTACCCTCTGAAATTGGGAGGAGTGAGTCTGTACCCTCTGAAGTGGGCAGCAGTGTGTCTGTACCCTCTGAAGTGGGCAGGAGCGTGCATCTCCTACGGACGTACGATAAAGGTGAGCCGACGCGGCGACGTCCGCTGCCAGGCCGGTCTTGGCCATTGATTTGTCAATGACGTCTACTGAAAATAAATACATTGGTTAAGCTTGGACGGCTGGCTTGGTGCGGTCGTTTCCTATCATCGGGAAGTGGCGTTGTGAACGGGCAACATCACAGAGCCTCTGCTCACAGATGCTCATAGATGATCACAGCTGCTCACAGATGCTCACAGTTGTTCACAGATGCTCGCTGCAGGCATCGTTCGAAGTTCCAACGAAGTGAAAATCGGTTGTCAGTGTGTATTATCTGCAGCTGTGTCTACAAAGGCAGTAGTGATTTCACTGATGCATGGTGTGTGTGTGTGTGTGTAATTTGGCCAGCCTGCCAACGTATGGTGATGTCGGCTAATGCTGTTCGGCGTACATAATGCACCACGTGCGCAGAATGATATGCATTGGTAGGAATCTCTATCAAATGCTACACAACTGGATAGTTTATCTAAGAAAAGCTTGGCAGCAAACCCGCTGGTCACTTGGTAGTTTATCTTAATGTGGCCGTAATCGCATAGATACGATCATACTCGAGTCCATTGTATCGTAATCTTGATCGTAAGATCGTAAGCCCCCCCCCCACCCGACGAGGCACCACCTTTCCGTGGTGGGGGGGGGGGGGGATTGAGTGCCCTAAGGACCCAGCGGACCAGGCCATCGGTCCGTGGCGAGAGGCGAGACTAAGAGTGCCTCACTCGTCCTTCCATCCATACTTTCCCATTCCAATGCCCATCTCATCTCAACGTCCATGTCCTTCACCTGGCTCTGCAACACAAACTCTCCCTATCATGAGCAGGTAGGACAACTTCCCCGGTCCTGCCCTCCAGCTCGGTTTTATCAGGGTAGCCGCGCCCCCTCGGCCCGCCCCCCGGGGTTGACGGAGTCCTGGAGGCTGAGGTCCCCCGTCGCACGGTGCTAGTTGTGACGGGGGACCAACACACCTATTTGGTCCTGATATCTCGGAGGGGCGGGCGGGCCCGTAGGGCCCCATACGGGTCAAGTGTCTGGTCGCCTCGGGCGGGGGGCCTGGGCTCTGGCCTGGTGCCTGCCGGCCCGGCCGGCTGGAGTCAAGGGGTGGGCGGCGCTGTCAGTGCGGTCGGGGTGGCGAGTCTCTCTCCCGGCCGTGCGAAGGCGTCGCCTGCCCCGTATAGCTCCTCGGGCGCCTGGCGTCTTCTCGTCCGCGTGGTCCAGGCGTCCCCCCAGTTGGGTCCCTATGTGGTGGGGCGCTCGAAGAGCCGAAACCAAAACACTTGCATGGCATCCACAACACTAAAAAGTCCTCCTGGTCCCTCTAGTAGGGACCAGACTAACTTCTCACCCATCGCTGGTGGGAATAGCAACCCGAAAAGCGGCGGGGAAACAACACTTGTCCCCGTCTTCCGTGGATTGGCGAAATGTCTCGCCTCACTGTCTCCATTTCAGCGTCAAAACGGATGTGACAGATTCGAAAAGATATCTCGATGTGAGAAATTGAAAGATGGTGCTCTAGATGTAGAGTTCGCCCGGGTGGCAGAGGCGGAGAAAGCGTTGGAAGCTTCCGAATTTATATACAATGTACGGAAAGGGAATAGGAGGGTCGACGAGGTAATCCAAATCCAAGTAGAACCCTACGAAACAAAACAAAAAACTCATCGCGTGGCATAATCAACTGCTATGATTTAAAGGACGTACCAGAGGACGAGATCGTCGATAGTTTATCCAAATTCGGGGTAACTGGAGCGAGGAAATTGGAGATGAGGAGGGGTGCAGAGACGATTACAACAAACATGTCATTTTGACTTTTAACTCAATTGACTTACCGTCAGAGGTACGAGTGGGATATGTACGTGTAAAGGTTCGTGTTTTCCTGCCTAACCCCATGAGATGCTTCAAGTGTCAGAGGTATTGACACACTAACCATTTCTGCAGGAATCGTCCAGCTTGTGGGAAGTGTGCTTCGTCTGACCACAGTGCCGAACAGTGCACATCCGATATGCTACATTGTGTAAACTGTGGGCGCGGACAGAACCCCCACACCTCCTTTGACCGAACATGGCTGGCCTTTGTCAAGGAAAAATGAATAATTGCAATTAAATACACTCACAAAGTAACTTTCCGCGCGGCTAGATAAATGTATGAACAGCCCCACCCTAAAATATCATACGCATCGAAGGTCAGAAACTCCGCACCCATTGCACACCAGGTGCACGAAGACAAAACCAAAGAACTGATTGCACACCTGTGTGCACTCCTCCGCTCCTTCGGCGTATCCGTCGCCTCGCCAGCAACATCTCAAACGCAAGTGACTGGGACCTCTGAAGCGCCAGAACACGCTGCTTCGCCGCGGACGGCCTCGCCACATCCTGCCGTTACGTCGCCTGCTTCATAGCAGGCTCCAGAGGAAAGGCAGTGTGTCCAACGGACCAAGAGACCCGCCAAGCCCTCCAACAACGGCCTGGGCTCCCTACCCTGTTGTGTTCTTGTTACCTTTCCCTTCATTCCTGTTTTCTTATTTATATTTCCAGAGTTGCGCTGCCATACTTCACACATCTGGCAGCACGCCACGGGTCGCGCCCGATACTGATACAGTCCACACCCTGACGCCTGCGTGTGCGCTTGACTCCATAGGGCCGGCACTGTGCAAGAAGTACCGATAGTCCCCAACACAACATGGCGCGGTCCGGTTACTTGCGTTGAGTGCGCGCACTTTGGAGAACTCACAGTGCACCCGGTAGTGGTGATAGAAAGTGCAAATAGTGGTTTTGGAGCCGTGGACGCGCCCATTTCACCAGACTCGGCATGGCAGGCGGAGCAGAGGCGTACCCAGGTGACAACGCCGGGGAGCAGAAACCATCTGAGATGGAGCTTCTCACTCGCATGCTACAGCAGCCAATGGCGCAGGCTGCGGCATCGGCACGACGGGAGGAGCACCTGGCAGCTTTAATGGAGCGCATGTGGGCTGCTGGCCCGCCAACAGTGCCGCCCGGCTCTGCCCCTGACGGCCCACGGTCTGGCGCCGCCGCTGATGCCCGACCTCGCCCGAGGCCGTCGGCCGCTGCCACCCCGGCACCTCGTCTGACATCCTCTGCCTCGCTACGGGAGTTTGAGGCATGGAGAAGTAAGTTCGGCGGATAATGTTTGCTCACAGGAATCGACCAACTGACACACGCAGAGCAGAGAGCCGCTCTGTTGTCGCTCCTGGACGATGACTGGGCTCGTGTAGTTCGGTTTGGACTCCCAGTCTCTGACATTGTTGGCATGGACGACATTATCTTAGCCATGCATAATCATCTCGGGAGGCAGCGTAACGTCGTAATCGACAGGTGGAATTTCCATGTGCGTGTTCAGCAGCCTGGGGAGTCGGTGGATGACTTCATCTGCACGCTGAAAGAAATTGCGTCGTGCTGCGATTTCTGCACACAATAGGCGGTTTTACAGCGGCAATTTGCTCCCCCGTCTAGTCGCTTTTGATCCTTCCAAGTCATTCCTGGCTTGAACTAAAACATTCCAGACATGAACTAAAAAAGTACATCGAAGAACATTTAATATTAATAAGAATTGATTTCAATCACTTTTTTCAGCCTTTTCGTTGACAAAAGTTGTTGCTTGATGGTGGAAATAAAAAGGTTTTAGAAGGATTGTTTTTAGTATAATTTTCCTTAAACCATTTCATATTCCGAAACCCATATCCCACTAGACGGGAGGTAACAAATCAGTCGGTGCACGAGCGTCCTACTCGTGGTGTGTGTTGTGAATATTTATTAGTTGTGCGGTGTGAGCACGTCGGGAGTATCAGGTATGGATTTATAAACTTGGTTGACATCGATTAAGTATACTTTTATGATCATTTTATGTACCGTTGCTCAGGGAGTTGGCTTATAACCGCATCCTTTGCTAGTTTAACCATAGCGCCAATTTGTCATCTGGCAGTCATTAGTCGGCTGTCAGATGCTGTAGAGCTGAGCGGAGTCTCCACTTAAATCAGAAAGTGTATTGCAATTTGCTGATGTTGGTAGGTTTAATTCTAATTATTTCAGCAGCGTCGATAGTAAAAACTAGTTCGTTATTAAAACTGATGTGAGAATTATATTTGGTGGTCGCTTTTAATTTATGTAGACCATTATGCCGGATCTTTGCCCTCTATCTTGTTCCTGAGACCACGTGACCTGGGCGCGAAAAGCCGCTGTAAAACCGCATACTGCGTGGACGATCTGTTTCGTGACCATCTAGTCGTCGGTACTATCAATGACGACGCTCGGCGGCGTATGCCGGAAGTCCCCAACCTAACGTTTCAGACTGCGACCGACATTTGTCGCGCGCCCGAAAGCTCGGCCAGCAACAGCTTGGCGATCTCCAAGTCGGCCAACTCCGCCCTGGGCAAGGTCACGCGACACCGTTTCGATCGTGGCCGGCCCCGGCACCGTGGCGCCGAAAGCAGGTCACCCGCCCCAGGCGGTAGGAAGTGTGACTGCTGTGGTGCGGCACAGGTCACCCGCCCCAGGCGATAGGAAGTGTGGCTGCTGTGGTGCGGCACAGCATGCTGGCGCGCGGGACTGTCGCGCGAAAGGCCGCACCTGTCAGTATTGCCACCAGAAGAGGACCACTTCTCGTCGGTGTGTCGACGAAGACCGGACAACCGCGGCCGCGCACAGCGGGCGGCTAGTTCCAGCCGCGGCCGCCAGGGCGAATCAGTTGCCAGTGGTTGCCGACAGATGTCGGTGATATTTGCAGATCTGGACGGACATGCATCGCCACGCCAGGCAGACACGGCGAACAAGTGCATGTCAGACAGGCTGCTGCAGGGTGTTCGTATTCGGCGGTCACCTCGGGTGAGGCTGCAGCTGCACCATCCCGACGGCAGCGAATCTGCAACCGTCTGGACGCCCGATACCGATGCCGAGGTATCTGCAATGTCTGTGCGACAAGCGAAAGGGATGGGGTGAAGATCAATGGCCTCGTCCCGTCCCCGTCAGCGCTGTGGACTGCTGACGGCCGCCAGATGAAGACTGTTGGCGTGTGCAACATGATACTTCGGTTGCATGACGTCACACGCACGGTGGACGTCACCGTTCTGCAGCTGCATTCGCCACTGCTGTCCTGACACGACTGTGTCCAGCTGGGAATACTGCCGGACACGTTCCCGACCCCGATCAAACGCGCCTGCGACCGTCCTGGATCGGAAGCGTCGATGAATCCGGATCCCAAGTTATACTGCAAATATGCAATGGGATCGCCGCGGCCGAGTGCAGCGTGTGCAGACACCACCGCCTACAGCCGAGCATGCATGAGCCGACACCGCTCAAGTAGGCGTGCTGCAGCGGCTGTACCAGTGTACAGCGAGAGCCGGACACAGCAGTCACTGCTGACCAGCGTGATACAAACACGACGGACACCAGACAGCCACCCATGTGGCACCCCTCCTGTGATGCCGAGTGTGGAGGTGTCCCCTCTGCGGAAGAGCCGGACACAGCAGTCACTGCTGACCGTGCTACAAACAGAACCAGACAGCCACCCATTTGGCCCGCTCCTGTGATGCCGAGTGTGGAGGTGTCCCCTTTCTCCTCAATATTAACAAAAACACTCTTTTATTATAAAACCCCCTTTCCGCACGTCTTTGACGTGACGTCCAGCCTACGAGAAGTGGAGGGGGAGCCGATGCGGATCGAACTGACCGACGACGCCGTACCGCACGCTCTGTTCACCGCGCGGAACATTCCATTCTGCTGGAGGGAGGAGGTGCGCAAACAACTGGGTGACCTCCGTGCCAAGGACAGCATTGAGCCGGTGGAGCATCCCACGGCCTGGTGTCATCCCATTGTGGCGGTGGCGAAGCGGTCATCGGACGGTGCGGTCTCAGGCTGTCGCATCACCACGGACTTCACAAAGCTCAATCGCTTCGTGAGAAGACCAGCATATCCAGTCCGATCGCCGCACGATGCTGTGGCATCAGTTGAAGGAAGACCCGCGTTCTTCAGCAAGGTGGACAGCAAATCTGGTTACCACCAGATTGAGATCCATGAGAGCGATCGTGACCTCACGTGCTTTATTACCCCGTGGGGCCGGTTCCGTTACAAAAGGGCTCCTATGGGCCTCATCAGCTCCTGCGACGTATACAACATGCATGGTGATGCAGCCCTGGGAGATCTCCCGAAAACGTGCAAGATTGTTGACGACGTCCTGGCCTACGATTCTGACTACGGAAGTCATCTGAAGCATGTCTTCAACATCTTGAAGAGGTGTGACCAGTATGCTATCACGCTGAACCCAGATAAGTGCGTGTTTGCCGAAGAGCAGGTGGACTTCTGCGGGCTCAGTATCAGCTCTGCTGGGTACACTGCTGACCAGAAGAAGGTCAAAGCCATCGCAGAGTTCCCGCAGCCCAGCACCATCACAGATCTGAGATCTTTCCTCGGTCTGGTAAATCAGCTCGGAGCATTCTCTACTGAAGTCGCCGCGGCGGCAGAACCGCTGCGACAGCTACTGAAGCAGAAGAACGTGTGGATGTGGACCTCAGAGAAGACCAAATCGTTCAACGAAGTGAAGCGGGCTCTGGTATCATACAGACATCAAGACGTAAAGGATCAGTGCAACTATCAGCCACAAGGGCCCTTCTTGGTTGCACTCTGGACACTGAACCAGTTGCCCACCAAATATGTCGATCAGCCCTCCCTGGAATGCCGAAAAGCAAGCCCTCTTTTCTTATAATGAGTATCTGTGCTGTTTTTAAAGATGTTCAGTATGCTGCTACTGACAATGGTTTCTGGCAGCTGGTTCCAATGCTCTACTACCCTGTTGGTGAATACGGTAGTGGGGTTGCCGTTGGTGTGCATCTAGTCAGATGGGTGCATTAGATATATGGTTTGGCTAGGTATAGTTCCCATTGGACTCACGGATTGTCTATGGACAGCTTCTTGCACTGAATCATCCAATTTTCACACCTAGTACCAGTTCACCCCTGCACTTTTTGAAGACTGTTTCGGTCCCCTCTGTGAAATAAGATGCCAAACATGACAACTCCGGTTTATTTTGCTCACAACTGGGCTCGTCAGACTCTCAGTATCGATGATTTGCCGCACCAACGTACGGAGGTAAATAGCAGTAACAAAACACATAATCCGGACGTTTCACTCCGTCAATCTCAAACAGCCATGATACTCTCCACACTCGTACTCGTCAGTTTCCAACAGCCACCGTATACTCTCCACACCACTACACACGTCAATCGCCAACACAGCGGGCAGCGACGCGCAGAGCCATCTGTGATCAGGAATCGACAGCACTGCTCCTCCCATAGACGGCGCTAGCGACGCAATAAATACAACCACTCGTGGAATGCGGCCGGAACGCGAGAACACACCCGGCGTCCGCGCGGCAGGCAAGCCCCGCCCACCGCTTCGATAGCCAATCACAGCAATGTTGAGTACGACGTCGGCGCCGCGCCGCGTGCGTGACGTCACAGCCGGCCGGAGAGTCAGAGTCAGAGCCGGACGGCGGCGGCGCGGCCGGCGTTCTGCCGGATGGCGGCGAGCACGTCTGCGCGCCGGCGCACGAACAGTTTGCCGCGCCGCCACGGGTTCTGCAGGTGCAGCGGCCGGTAGTCGTCGCGCAGGCAGCGCTCGCGCGCGCCGATCACCGCCACCAGGCAGAAGGTGCGCAGCTGGTCGGCCGCGTACACGGGCCCCTGGCGGCCCTTCAGCACCACGGCCATGTTGAGCTGCTTCACCACCAGGTCGACCACCTCGCGCGCGCAGGTGCGCGGCGTCACGTGCAGCCGCACCGACGTGCCGGCCGCCAGGCCCGTCTCGTAGGCGGCGTACACCTGCAGCACGCCGGGCGGCGCCGCCGCCGGCGGCTCCGCCTCGTCGGCGCTCACCGTGTCCGTCTCCGTGTCGTTGGACGACAGGCTGCGCGCCGACGAGGCGACGCTGCTCGCGTCGCTGGGCGAGCGGTCGCCGGCGGGCGGCGCCAGCTTGTCGCCGTCGCCGCCGCCGCCGCCGCCGCCACCGCCGCCACCGCCGCCGCCGCCGCCGCCACCGTCGCCGAAGCTGGGCGTGGAGCGGCTGAGCGCGGCCGGTCGCCGCCGCTCCACCTCCGCGTGCACGTACACGTCGGGCGCCGAGCTCTTGCGCAGGTCGGCCGTCACGGTCAGCAGGCGCGCCGAGCCGCCGTGCGACGGTGGCGCCGGCGGCGGCGGCGGCCGCCACAGCGAGTCCTCGCTGCTCGAGTCGTGCCGGCCGAGCAGGGCGCGGGCGTCGCCGTCGCCGCCGCCCGGCGAGCGCTTCAGCAGGCACTCGGAGGTGCGCGACTTCTGGAACTCGGGCCGCGGCTTCAGCAGCCGGTGCGAGCTCGACCTAGAAGAAGTGACGGTGTCGTCAGTGGGCATGTGTCGGAGCCACTAATGTCTCTCTGGGGGTGGAAACATGCTACTCCTGAAGCACGTTTAGGCTACAAGTGTGCCGGGGCCACCAATGTCTCTCTGGGGGCGGAGGCATGCTACACCTACTGAAGCGTGTTTGAGTTAGTAGTGTGCGGGAGCTACCAATGTCTCTCTGGAGGTCGAGGCAGGTTACACAGGAGTAACATGTGGCCCAAACACGCTTCAGTGGGACCGCTGAAGCGTGATCGGGTTACTAGGGCGTGCTGAGGTGCTGGGGTTGGTTGACATGTGTCAGATTTATCGATATCTGTTGGGGCCACCTGTGTCCGCCGTGGTGTCGACATCTACGGCGAGTGTCTGGACCACCCCAACAGGTCGGAACTGCGCCGACATCGCAATGGAAGGTCAGTTTGAGACTTGAAAGATCGTTGTCGAATTAACTGGACAGATCGGGGCATGGACAGTACGCTAAATTATATTAAATTATCGCCGTGAAACTGGAGTCTTCCGATCCGATGGTGGGCGTGCCGAACGAAATCTGCCGAGCATGGGCCCTGGTGCTGTGACGACACCCGAGCGAACATTTGGAATACTTCGATTTTAAGCAGAACACCTGTCGATTTTGTATGACCTCAAATGCTCACGCTGGCACTCTGTCGCCAAGGTTGCCGGCGAATGACCAGCCTTCCAAGTTATGTGAGCATCCAAGCCAGCCATGACATCTTCGTGATTGAAAATACGACGGTGAGATGCATACAGGCGTGTACAGGCACCTATAGGTGCGACAGATACGTACATGAACGTACGTGTGCGTCCAGGCGTGTAGAGTTGCGACAGACATGTACAGGTGCGCACAGGTTCGTACAGTTGCGCATTACGTCCGTGACAGGTGTTCAATATTCCGAGATAGGTCTCATGCGAACACTTGGCCCATCCGTCCAAGTGTTTACTGGTGAAATGTTGGCGCGACCCAAAAACAAAAAAGCGAAGAAAACACTAGTGATCACGATTGCTGCTAGACAGACGCATCCTGTGTTGCATGCTCGTCTGTTGGCATACACATGCAGCACCAGAAGCGCCACCGACCTTCTGAACTCGGCCAGAGAGTCCGGCAACAGAGCGGTGTTGTCCTTGCGCAGTCGCTTGGCGTCTCGCACGGGCGACACGCTGACGTCTCGTCCGTCCCAGGAACGCAGTGCCGCCAGAGTCAGCGGACAGCCCTCCTGTGGACAGACGGCCGGCCAAGGCTCGTTAGCAACAGCTACTAACAGGTATAATACAGCCCTCCTGTGGACAGACGGCTGGTCAAGGCCCGTTATCAACAGCTACTAACAGGTATAATACAGCCCTCCTGTGGACAGACGGCCGGCCAAGGCCCGTTAGCAACAGCTACTAACAGGTATAATACAGCCCTCCTGTGGACAGACGGCTGGTCAAGGCCCGTTATCAACAGCTACTAACAGGTATAATACAGCCCTCCTGTGGACAGACGGCCGGCCAAGGCCCGTTAGCAACAGCTACTAACAGGTATAATACAGCCCTCCTGTGGGCAGACGGCTGGTCAAGGCCCGTTATCAACAGCTACTAACAGGTATAATACAGCCCTCCTGTGGGCAGACGGCTGGTCAAGGCCCGTTATCAACAGCTACTAACAGGTATAATACAGCCCTCCTGTGGGCAGACGGCCGGCCAAGGCCCGTTAGCAACAGCTACTAACAGGTATAATACAGTCCTCCTGTGGGCAGACGGCTGGTCAAGGCCCGTTAGCAACAACTACTAATAGGTATAATACAGCCCTACTGTGGACAGACGACTGGTCAAGGCCCGTTATCAACAGCTACTAACAGGTATAATACAGCCCTCCTGTGGGCAGACGGCCGGCCAAGGCCCGTTAGTAACAGCTACTAACAGGTATAATACAGTCCTACTGTGGGCAGACGGCTGGTCAAGGCCCGTTAGCAACAACTACTAATAGGTATAATACAGCTCCTCCCGTGGACAGACGGCTGGCCAAGGCCCGTTATCAACAGCTACTAACAGGTATAATACAGCCCTCCTGTGGACAGACGACTGGTCAAGGCCCGTTATCAACAGCTACTAACAGGTACAATACAGCCCTCCTGTGGGCAGACGGCCGGCCAAAGCCCGTTAGCAACAGCTACTAACAGGTATAATACAGTCCTACTGTGGGCAGACGGCTGGTCAAGGCCCGTTATCAACAGCTACTAACAGGTATAATACAGCCCCCAGTGGGCAGACGGCTGGCCAAGGCCCGTTAGCAACAGCTACTAACAGGTATAATACAGCCCTCCTGTGGGCAGACGGCTGGCCAAGGCCCGTTAGCAACAGCTACTAACGGGTATAATACAGCCCTCCTGTGGGCAGACGGCTGGTCAAGGCCCGTTAGCAACAGCTACTAACAGGTATAATACAGCCCCCAGT
Organism: Ashinkailepas kermadecensis; assembly: GCA_034440615.1. NCBI lineage: Eukaryota > Metazoa > Arthropoda > Thecostraca > Neolepadidae > Ashinkailepas > Ashinkailepas kermadecensis. The sequence continues at coordinate 91,250 of JAOTOM010004904.1, read as the reverse complement.
GGGAAGACGGCTGGCCAAGGCCCATTAGCAACAGCTACTAACAGGTATAATACAGCCCTCCTGTGGGCAGACGGCTGGCCAAGGCCCGTTAGCAACAGCTACTAACGGGTATAATACAGCCCTCCTGTGGGCAGACGGCTGGTCAAGGCCCGTTAGCAACAGCTACTAACGGGTATAATACAGCCCTCCCGTGGACAGACGGCCGACCAAGGCCCGTTAGCAACAGCTACTAACGGGTATAATACAGCCCTCCTGTGGGCAGCCGGCCAAGGCCCGTTAGCAACAGCTACAATTGATTGAATATTTGGGCTTATGGGACGCGCCGACTACACGGTCATTTGGCGCCCATAACAGCCATGCCATACGCTGAAGCATGACTTGCCGGCAATACAGTCCCGAAAGCGTCGCACGATTTCAAACGCGATTCCCTTGACGTTAAAGTTAAGGTTTGCATGTAGTTGAAATCCGGAGAAAAACAGCACGTATTCGCCAAATGAGCAGATGTTCCCGTTTGACTCAATGGTCAGTGGAAGCAATCGGGTCATTCTGTCGGCGAACGAGCATTAGTCCAACACCTGCGTCACCTGCACAACATACCACTCCTCACCATCACGTCCACAACATACCACTCCTCACCATCACGTCCACAGCATACCACTCATCACCATCACGGGCACAGCATACCACTCGCCACGATCACGTCCACAACATACCACTCCTCACCATCACGTCCACAACATACCACTCATCACCATCACGGGCACAGCATACCACTCGCCACGATCACGTCCACAACATACCACTCCTCACCATCACGTCCACAACATACCACTCATCACCATCACGGGCACAACATACCACTCATCACCATCACGTCCACAGCATACCACTCGCCACGATCACGTCCACAACATACCACTCATCACCATCACGTCCACAACATACCACTCATCACCATCACGGGCACAACATACCACTCATCACCATCACGTCCACAACATACCACTCATCACCATAACGTCCACAGCATACCACTCATCACCATCACGTCCACAACATACCACTCCTCACCATCACGTCCACAACATACCACTCCTCGGGCACAGCATACCACTCGCCACGATCACGTCCACAACATACCACTCCTCACCATCACGTCCACAACATACCACTCATCACCATCACGGGCACAGCATACCACTCGCCACCATCACGTCCACAACATACCACTCCTCACCATCACGTCCACAACATACCACTCATCACCATCACGGGCACAGCATACCACTCGCCACCATCACGTCCACAACATACCACTCATCACCATCACGGGCACAACATACCACTCATCACCATCACGTCCACAGCATACCACTCGCCACGATCACGTCCACAACATACCACTCCTCACCATCACGTCCACAACATACCACTCATCACCATCACGGGCACAGCATACCACTCGCCACGATCACGTCCACAACATACCACTCCTCACCATCACGTCCACAACATACCACTCATCACCATCACGGGCACAACATACCACTCATCACCATCACGTCCACAGCATACCACTCGCCACGATCACGTCCACAACATACCACTCATCACCATCACGTCCACAACATACCACTCATCACCATCACGGGCACAACATACCACTCATCACCATCACGTCCACAACATACCACTCATCACCATCACGTCCACAGCATACCACTCATCACCATCACGTCCACAACATACCACTCCTCACCATCACGTCCACAACATACCACTCCTCGGGCACAGCATACCACTCGCCACGATCACGTCCACAACATACCACTCCTCACCATCACGTCCACAACATACCACTCATCACCATCACGGGCACAGCATACCACTCGCCACCATCACGTCCACAACATACCACTCCTCACCATCACGTCCACAACATACCACTCATCACCATCACGGGCACAGCATACCACTCGCCACCATCACGTCCACAACATACCACTCATCACCATCACGGGCACAGCATACCACTCCTCACCATCACGTCCACAACATACCACTCATCACCATCACGTCCACAGCATACCACTCATCACCATCACGTCCACAACATACCACTCATCACCATAACGTCCACAGCATACCACTCATCACCATCACGTCCACAGCATACCACTCATCACCATCACGTCCACAACATACCACTCCTCACCATCACGTCCACAACATACCACTCCTCACCATCACGTCCACAGCATTCCACTCCTCACCATCACGTCCACAACATACTACTCCTCACAATCACGTCAGAGACAAAAAGCTGTACTGCGATCGATGTCTGGCGATACGTAAATATACGTAAGAAGCAATTACCTGCCCTTATTATGCTGTCCAAATTAATAATAAGTTCAAATATGAAACATTTAAACCATACAGCTATTAGAAGTAACAGAAGAGTAGCTTCCAGATTTAATGTTCAAGACAAATCACATCTGAAATAGGTTCTTTACGTTCAGCTCAATCAGGTATGGGTTATATGCTGCTAAGAGAGGCTATGCCCAGATGCGCAGCCAAGGGGGTCCGATGTCTGGGTCCCCCTCGCAACCAAAAATACACTAGATCAAACAAGAAATTGAGATTTTCACCACACAAAACTAGAAATCTTCGGAGCGCTTCGCGCGCGGAAAGCGGTCTCTATTTCATGACATTTTCTTTGGTCGGGCTCCACTTAATGAAATCCTGACTGCGCCAGTAGCTACGCTTATGCGCCAGTAGCTACCCTCAGTAGCTACGCTTATCTTAAACAGTGCCTATGATTTATCATTTATTCCACTCCCGCTGCACAGATACCATGTACAGGGAACGATAAACAGTGGACGATGGACGGTAGACACCACGGGTAGTGGACGATGGACAGTGGACAGTGAACAATGGGTGGTGGACAGTGGACAGCGGACAGTGGACAGCGGACGATGGACAGTGGACGATGGACGATTGACAGTGGGCAGTGGGCAGTAGACACGGTGGACAGCCGACATTGTTTTGTGTTACCTGTGATTTGTCACGTGCCCACGCGATCGCGTCGGTCAGCCAGCGCGAGGTGCGCCACACCGTCTCCAGCTGCGCCTGGAACGTCTGCAGCTGGGCCAGCCGGCCGCGCGCCTCGCTGATCTCTGCGTCGCTGAACGCCTGGTGACGTCGGCCGGGGCGGCACAATGGTCAGCGGCGCGTTATGGACGGCTAGTGGGCCACGCCGGCCACGTGGTGGCCGTGACGAGCCACCGGCAGGCCGGACGAGCAGCATTATGGGCAGCTGGTGGTGCGACAGCACTTATTGTGGCCGTGATTAAAGCAAGCAGTCGGGTCATGTTATGGGTAACTACTAAGTTGTACCCTCCACGTTGCGAGCGTCATTTGAGAGGCCAGGTTATGGGCAGCTACTGAACAGTACCATCCATGCTGAGGATGTACTGGTGAAGTAACGGATCCAGCCAGCCACGGACTTCCTGTAAACATTATGCTAGACGACAACGACGACGCCCGAGCTATGGGCAGCTACTGAACTGGGGCGTTGTCATGGTATCCGCCAGCCAGCCAAGCGGTCGGTGTTGATTGAGCGCACGAAAAAATATACACACCCATCGCGATTTATGGATTCAGGAAATGGGTCCTGGGTACGAAGCTGACTCAACCTTCTGTGGAATGTGGACTGAGGGAAGTTATTAAACATGAGCATGAAGTCATCAAAGTGACTGAACTATCTCTACCGATACAACTTCGAATCGGAATACTTGCATACATTGACAAAAACACTTCTGATTTACGCAGCAGGTGCTAATCACGTGCCAATGTCACGCATCTTTACTGATCACCAGCTCCACCCAAGATAGCTCTACCATTCGTTGAGGAGCCGAGTCTTTTGGTTAGACATGATTAAGTATCTACCATTACGGCTGCTATAGGACATACGTACCTTTTTAACAGTAGACGCATTTCTCTCACATTTTCGAGGTGAACTAGTCTTTGGGCGCCCTCTAACAGCTTGACTGTTAATGAAGACATTTCCCATCTGAGCCCACCTTAACACTCGTATGGCCGGATTAACGTAACCCTTTCTTTAACGTAGCATATCTCTAGCGGATGGCACTCGGCCTCTGCTAAAGATGGAGGAAAAAAAAATGTGATGAAGTCAGTGACTCAGGCCCCACCCACGGTCAGCGGACCATCATCTCACCTCTCGGTGCGCGTGCTGCGCCATGATGGTGTCCGTCTCCAGAATGGAGCTGATGCGGCTGTACCTGCTCACCAGAGCTCTCTGATACGTCATCATGTGCACCATTTCGAAAATCTGCCGACCAAGCACGCCAGCATTAAACGCTGGCACATTTGCTCTTGCGTCGTTCAGCTGTTACGTACATCGTCATGCACACGACACCAAACACCGTCGAAATATTAATCACGCCAGCAAAAACAGTGCAGTATGATATGCATGCGTATGAAGAAAACGACGCTGACGAAATGCGGTTTGGTGGACACATTTGTCAACCCATGACCATAATAATAAAGTCTCAAATACTGAGAAATAGCAAACGGAAGAAGAGAAATTCGGCACTGTTGATCAAGTCCAGCTTCAGCTGGCAGACACTGCTAATGGAACAAAATCGCACTGGCATTGATGGCGCAATACAATGCAATCGATATCATCTTTAATGCCATCATCTGATAACATTTCTGCAATGGCTAGGCTAATAAAACCCGACTGGACACCGACAGATACGGCAAACTTAAGTAAGCACCAACGTACTTCGCCATCGGGAGCCATTAAGTATTAAATCCGGCGTCGGCGTCCTTGCATTAGCTCCCCATTGTGAGGACCCCAGGATGACGTCATTGACGTTACGAGCCCACCACGCTCGTGTTAACGCACGAACGTGGCGGGCTTGCACAATTGTGGGCGTGCCTTATTGTCACATCACCATGATGACGCCACCGAGTTGACATGTACAATTTATGATTTATTATACAATTAGACATGCCCTATGTTCGTATTTTAGCGCCTTGTTGCCGCATCCCGAGGTCGGCATCGCTGACGTCGACGTCCACTACATGTGTACATTAGTATCCTATTGTCAGACCCCAGGATGACGTCACAGACATCTCGCGCCCACCACGATGAGTGTTACGATGAGCGCCCTTGCTCGGATTGGCATTGCTCACTTCGCTGCACGGTTGAAATCCTCAGCGAACGGACACAGCGCCCCGCAATTCAGATCGGCGGCGCAACAAAATGACGCATGATTGACAATCGAGAGCAGTGATTGGCTCACAGACCAGCACCAACGTCCTCATACAGCGCGGCTGACCTGGACCGGCAGGCGGAGACAGTCGTTGGGGGCGGTGACCTCCTCGGTGGGCCGGATCGAGCAGACCTGGTCGGCCGCTGGCATCAGCAGCAGGAAGCTGGTGGCGCTGTTCAGCTCCAGCACCTCGGCGTTGTACAATCTGGCAGCAGTGACGTCACGGTGGGGCGTGGGCACGACGGGTGGCGAGCGAGCTGGTAGCGATGGCGTGGCAATGAGAGCACCGCAAGGTTATAATGCAGTCAGTAGCACACTGAATGGTGCAGCACCAGGCCATCAGGTTGTCATTAAGACACTGAAGAGTGCGGTTCCAGGTTATCAGGTAGTCATTAACATACTGAAGAGTGTGGCACTAGGCTATCAGGTATTCAGTGACATACTGAAGAGTATGGCACTAGGTTATCAGGTAGTCATTACTATACTGAAAGGTGATTGCAAATAATGGCAACGGAGCAGTAAAATAGAGGATTGTTCATTGTTTATTGGGTGGCGTACGACGCACTTTATGCACGATCATGGCTCACGGCGCCGCCCACACTGTTTCGCCGGTGGGCCCGAGCGGCGCGACTGTTGAACCCGGGACCTTGGTATCCAAAGATAAATACCTTAACCACTCAGCCTAAAATAGGAGATGTCAGCAGTCACGATCGCACAAAAACTGTCCGTCTACTCGTCGGAGATTAGCAGCGACGCGGCAAGTTTGTTTATTGGGGTTTAGGGCGCATCGACTGCAGTGGTCATGCAGCGCCTATACCATAGTTAGTCATACGGTATTGTCTAAGCGAAGGCTAGTCGAGACGACTTAATATACACTACGCTTCCAAACGCGTTACAGTCAAGATGTAGAATAGAACGTAATGATTTTATCACATACCGGGCAAGGTATTAGTGAGGTGCATATATTAGACAATTTTAATCCTGAGGAAGCGAAAGAGTTGTCCTGATTGAACAAACGGCGACTCGTCCCCCAGTAAGTCCCGTAACGAGACTGAAGTGCGTCCAAAATGACGTATTCGCTCCTGGGCAAGTCGGGGACACGCAACCAATATATGTTGAACTGATAGTGGTGCGTGGCACCTTGGGCGCAGTGGCTTTTGGTCGCCACGCGACGCGACAAGCAATTTTGTTATGTGGCGACCCGAGTAAAAAAAAACTAACGGTCGAGCATTTATTGAGGGAGACGTTGTGATGTATATTTACACACAAATGCACTTCATCGATTAAGGGAGAAAGCACACTACCCCTCACCCCAGTTGCACCTTGCTCCCCGCTCAAAACAACGCCTCGCGGTCTTAATGTGCATACAGGTATTTGGGGAAACATCTGAGGAACATTTTACGGCTTATGACAAATCCCCCCCCCAACTGACCAGCTGGACCCGCTCTCGGCAGCTTAGTAGTTGTAGTATTGATGATACTGAAGAACCTCGGGCCCTTTTACTATACATTGAACTGCTAAGTCACACAGCGTCGCCAACCTCTCACACCGACTGGTCTCGACTAAACTCAGCAACCACGCCGTTTGTAGGATTCGAACCCACGGGCATACGATCGACAGCCCAACGCCCTACCAAGTGAGCCGCCGCCACCCCGCTGGCAATACTGCTCTGTGATTAATCTCGTTAGTTAGTTATTTGGGCTTCAGGGCGCTTCGACCAGAATTGGTCATTCGCGCCCACTGTGATTAATCTCCACGTATCCATTAGGCCTGCAAGCGGCCATTGGCTCTGTATATTAGCTCATTACGGGCCGTCACTTGGCCCACCAACTGGTAATTGGCCAGCTCCGCAGTGCACCAGCCCACCTGACCGGCTCAACGTCGGCTCATTCGCGAGGCACTGCCGACTTGCGACGGCGGGTCGCCTGAGCGGCTCAAAGGCACGCGGTTGGCCGTTCGCTGACCCACACTGCGGCCCAAAGGCACGCGGATGACCGTTCGCCGACCCGCACTGACCTGTGATTGCCAGCCTGCTCGGTGGGCACGTCCATCAGCTTGATCAGCCGACGCACGGCCGTCTCCACCTGTGACCGGAACCGTGACCTCGGGGTCACGCCCTGACCTCCGTCGGCCTCGTCGTCGGCGCCCTGCTCCCGGCGCACGTTGAACTCCCGCAGCCACGACCATTCTTCACTGGGAGCGGCACAGACACGTGGATATATCAGCTGACATGGCAACAATGGCACAACACCAGCACGACACGACACCAACACAACACCAACATAGCACGACACAGACACTCAGGTATATCAACCGACTTGGCAACAATGGCACAACACCAACATAGCACGACACAGACACTCAGGTATATCAGCCGGCTTGGCAACAATGGCACAACACCAACATAGCACGACACAGACACTCAGGTATATCAGCCGGCTTGGCAACAATGGCACAACACCAACATAGCACGACACAGACACTCAGGTATATCAGCCGGCTTGGCAACAATGGCACAACACGAACACAACACCAACATAGCACGACACAGACACTCAGGTATATCAGCCGGCTTGGCAACAATGGCACAACACGAACACAACACCAACATAGCACGACACAGACACTCAGGTATATCAACCGACTTGGCAACAATGGCACAACACCAACACAACACCAACATAGCACGACACAGACACTCAGGTATATCAGCCGGCTTGGCAACAATGGCACAACACCAACATAGCACAACAGACACTCAGGTATATCAGCCGGCTTGGCAGCAATGGCACAACACCAACACAACACCAACATAGCACGACACAGACACTCAGGTATATCAGCCGGCTTGGCAACAATGGCACAACACCAACATAGCACGACACAGACACTCAGGTATATCAGCCGACTTGGCAACAATGGCACAACACCAACATAGCACGACACAGACACTCAGGTATATCAGCCGGCTTGGCAGCAATGGCACAACACCAACACAACACCAACATAGCACGACACAGACACTCAGGTATATCAACCGACTTGGCAACAATGGCACAACACCAACACAACACCAACATAGCACGACACAGACACTCAGGTATATCAACCGACTTGGCAACAATGGCACAACACGAACACAACACCAACATAGCACGACACAGACACTCAGGTATATCAGCCGGCTTGGCAGCAATGGCACAACACCAACACAACACCAACATAGCACGACACAGACACTCAGGTATATCAGCCGGCTTGGCAACAATGGCACAACACCAACATAGCACGACACAGACACTCAGGTATATCAACCGACTTGGCAACAATGGCACAACACCAACACAACACCAACATAGCACGACACAGACACTCAGGTATATCAACCGACTTGGCAACAATGGCACAACACGAACACAACACCAACATAGCACGACACAGACACTCAGGTATATCAACCGACTTGGCAACAATGGCACAACACGAACACAACACCAACATAGCACGACACAGACACTCAGGTATATCAGCCGGCTTGGCAGCAATGGCACAACACCAACATAGCACGACACAGACACTCAGGTATATCAGCCGACTTGGCAACAATGGCACAACACCAACACAACACCAACATAGCACGACACAGACACTCAGGTATATCAACCGACTTGGCAACAATGGCACAACACCAACACAACACCAACATAGCACAACAGACACTCAGGTATATCAGCCGGCTTGGCAACAATGGCACAACACCAACATAGCACAACAGACACTCAGGTATATCAGCCGGCTATGGCAGCAATGGCACAACACCAACACAACACCAACATAGCACGACACAGACACTCAGGTATATCAGCCGGCTTGGCAACAATGGCACAACACCAACATAGCACGACACAGACACTCAGGTATATCAGCCGGCTTGGCAACAATGGCACAACACCAACATAGCACGACACAGACACTCAGGTATATCAGCCGGCTTGGCAGCAATGGCACAACACGAACACAACACCAACATAGCACGACACAGACACTCAGGTATATCAGCCGGCTTGGCAACAATGGCACAACACCAACATAGCACGACACAGACACTCAGGTATATCAGCCGGCTTGGCAACAATGGCACAACACGAACACAACACCAACATAGCACGACACAGACACTCAGGTATATCAACCGACTTGGCAACAATGGCACAACACGAACAACAACACCAACATAGCACGACACAGACACTCAGGTATATCAGCCGGCTTGGCAGCAATGGCACAACACCAACATAGCACGACACAGACACTCAGGTATATCAGCCGGCTTGGCAACAATGGCACAACACCAACATAGCACGACACAGACACTCAGGTATATCAGCCGGCTTGGCAGCAATGGCACAACACCAACACAGCACAACAGACACGCGGATAAATCAGCCAACATAACAGCAATGCCACAACACCAGCACAACACGAGATTCGCCGTGCAAACGCCAGACGATGGCTGGCCAGGCAATCATCTAACCTAGTCCGACGTCTGTGAAATGCGTTAGTGATGTCATACACCGAACATTCTACGACACACGGTGCACCATTTTGCTGTTGTTTTCACCACACATTGCTCAGCCAATCGCACGCTTCTGCCGTGTCCCGAATCATCTCACCGATGACCGACAGTTCACGGAGTGTATCCCTACGTGACACGTAGTACGTGCGCTCTACACCGCCACGTGCCACGAACCACTAAGCCAATATATTTCGGGAGTCCTGTCTATCTGGGGTGCCCGTCACTGGAAATGGTGTCACACACTGGACGGGAGCATCGCTACCAAAAAGTAAGGCATTGTTGCAAGAAGACAGCTTGAAGCAGAGCGGGCACGTCTGCATTGCGAAGGCGTAACCCAAAATAAGTGAACCGTGCGTGAACGTGGGCGTAGGGCGGGGGACCTCATTAGTAAAGGTGCCCTTTTACTAAGTCCCCTTGTGGGTGTCTGGGGTGCCTCTGACAAATTGTAGGGGGAGTCTCAGGACGTTAGAGCCCCTTACTACGCTGCTGCCTGTCTACGCTACCTACCGCTACGCTGCCTCCCAATACCACTCAGTCCCAATACCACTTAGTTTCAATACCACTCAGTCCCAATACTACCCAATCCCAATCCATCCAAGCCTACACCACGTGGTCCACACTCCACATGACACGTGGCACGTGACGCCCACCTGCTGACGTGCGGGTTGTCGCGGATGCGCACGTGCGGCAGCACGTTGGGCTTGTCCCGGGCCACGCTGACGCGGATCAGGTCGACAGACGTCTGACACTGCAGGTAGCCCAGGTGCAGGCCGCGCGAGATGCCCACCGACGACACCATGTGGTAGGTGATGATGTCCTGCGGAGGTAGCGGCACGCGTCCAGAGGTCAGGCAGGTCGGCCACTGCCAGCCTGTGCAGTCCGAGTTCAGGTGTGACGTGCTTGTGTAGTTAGTAGTTATTGGGGTTTAGGGGCGCATCGACTACAGAGGTCATGCAGCGCCCGAGACGTGCTTGTGTAACAGCACACATTTGTTCCCAGTGTAATTTACTTTAACGTTCAGCCTGTTTAACTGAAGTATAATTGAACTGGAGGTTTTGCAGGTTTAGCTTGGGCTGGGATTCCAATTATAAAATCTTGGGGCGACGATAGCTTCCAACAAGCCTTCGAGAGCACAGTATTTCAGGTTTCAAATATTGGTAATATTTGAACGTCCCTGTTGCAGTAAGACATTAACATGCAGCACAATGACTACATACTACCTACATCCTACAGCCCTGGCGTCCTACATGTCCAGCGGTGCGCACCACCTACATCATACAGCGTTAGCGTCCTACATGTCCAACGGAAGGCTACCGTCATGGTGGACACGTCAGAAGAGAAGCTGATGTTTCAGGGGAGGAAGGAGCCGAAATGGGCAGAGGGTCTCTGATAAGAATTCAGCTATTGTTATATTAACCCACTACGGTTGATTATTTCCTTGCATTCACTACCACTCGGTTTTAGCGAATGCAGACTTTCGGTTGTTGGTTATTTAGGCTTTATGGAGCACCATAAAGTGACCGTGATTTATGGATAGTGACCACACAGCGCCCATAACTCAGTACGATGCTACTCTGGTTTAATTCTGACTGGGCTTCCTTTCGACATCTATGTGTGCGTCCGATGCGGCCTACACGGTTAATCAGTTGTTATAATTCATTTGTGTTGCATTGACGGCACCAAAAGTGCACGACGTTTCACCCCTTGTCCTAGCTGTTTTGACAAATCTGGCGCACGGGAGGAGAGCGTTTGCCGCTGTGGCGGAACGCGAACAGTGGATGCACATTGGCCTGCCTTCATCGGCCAGAAGGTGCCGGGCGTCCCCTCCCCGAACAACAGGCACAATCCAGGTAACACTGCCGGCGCAAGTGCGACCTGTTCGCATTGTGACGAACGTCGCCTCATTCGGTCAGCTTTTCGAGAATGATTTCCGGAGCCCCAATCTTTGCCAATCATTTTCAGTTTGTTTTGACATGCTGGCTGGTTATTGGCGCTTAAGGGCGCATCAACTGTGTCGGTCACGCAGCGTCCAATTGTTTTGACATGCGGAGTCCCAAGCTCGCTGCCACTTTCCCTGCAATAAATACCTCATCGTCCAGGCGAGATATCGTGCGGGAAGAGGCAGTGCCCGTGTGCATTGTGTTGGTTGGTTGGTTATTGGTTTTACGACACGTCAACCGTTGAGTCATATAGCGTCGCCAGTCTCTCACGCCGATTGGTCGCGGGCGAAGAGTAGCGACAGGTGAGATTCGAACCCACAATCTTTCGATTGCGAGACGAGCATCTTACCCCTAGACCACTCGTCCCCGTGCATTGTGTTGTAACACGTTCGCCGCTTCGTCAATCAACTCGTTCCCTAGCATTCCAGCATGACTGGATCCAGCAGGATGGTGGATCCAGCAGGATGGTGGATCCAGCAGGATGGTGGATCCAGCGAAATAGGTGGGTCGCCGTCCACCCGCTTGGTGAACGTTTCACCCGTTGAATGACTAAATGATGAACGAAAATATGACGCGTTGGAGTTCACTGTCACACGCGTCCGAAAGGCGATTGAGCCCGGTCGCGCTAGAGCACAACTGGCTCACGGGGACGAGTGGTCTAGGGGTAAGATGCTCGTCTCATAATCGAAAGGTTGTGGGTTCGAGTCTCACCTGTCGCTACTCTTCGCCCGCGACCAATCGGCGTGGGAGATTGGCGACGCTACATGACTCAACGGTCGACGTGTCGTAAAAACAATAACCAACCAACCACAACTGGCTCACACGCGTCCCCTGCCGAGCACACCGCAGCACGACACACACCTTGATATCGGTGGTGAGCTGCTCGCCCACCAGCTGCTCCCCCCCCCCCTGCCGAACACACCGCAGCACGACACACACCTTGATCTCGGTGATGAGCTGCTCGCCCACCAGCTGCCCCCCCACCTCCCCCAGCCGAGCACACCGCAGCACGACACCCACCTTGATCTCGGTGATGAGCTGCTCGCCCACCAGCTGCTCCTCCTCCGATGCGGCCAGCTTGCGCTGCAGCTTGTTCACCTGCTGCCATCTGATGGACGCTGACGGAAGCTTGCCCGACCTGGCGGCAGCGGACCGTCAGTGGGAGCGGCTCAGACACCACTCGGAAGCGGTGACGTCAGAGGGAGCGGCTCAGACACCACTCGGAAGCGGTGACGTCAGAAAGAGCGGCACGTGAGGAAACGGTCGTGGTGCTGGACAAGCGGAGCCATCAACATTAACCAGTACGCATTCGTTCTTCTTCGTCACCAATTATTTTGTTTCTGTGGCTTGATCACCAACTCATCACTGAAGTGTGCATACAATACTACATACTACTACATACATACTGGGGTACATACATAGACGCAATTGTACTACATACAATTGTTTCTTTTTTAGAATAAACTTCTACTGCAGTCTGAATTGTTTCTTTTTTTATTTATTAAACAAAAAAACTTCCACCGCAGCCTAATTCACCAGCCGCAAACATGACAAGAGCCGCCAACTTCGCTTGGCCACGACTTCGGGCCGCGGAACATTCGTCACCGGCCGTACCGCAGAAACTGTCGAACATTAGCCATAGCCGGATGAGTCAACAGCGAACCGGCCAACTCGGGTTGACAATTGTTGGCACAGCATAGGCGCCGGGACGTGGACGGTGGTTCGTCAATTTTCGCCAGCTTAATCCCATAACTCAACATGGCGCGCCGCCGTCCCAATTCTCGCGAATGTTCCTCCGTTCAGGTGGCGACAGCTTCCAAGTCAGCGATGCAAATCTACAGCACCTGCAGCCCGTGCCTACACCTATCACGTGGAGACCGGTCCACGTCAGAGATGCAAATACACAGCACCTACAGCCCATACCGGAGCGGCCTCGCTATGAACACGGGACAAATTTAATAAACGAGAAACATCATTGCCTGTTATGTTGGGTTCTGTCAGTTGGATAAATTCGGCGCACATTTCATAAGTCATATCGCGCCCAAGCCGCATCCTGTCCAATCTGCAGAAAGCTGGACGCCACACTCCGACATCCTATCAAAGGAAGTTGTCGGACGATGCGGCGAATTCACACTTGTCATCTCAGACCAGTTCTCTGAAAGGTTCGAGACCAACCGCATGAAGTGCCTCCGGTCTCCGTGACGGACCAACCAGAGCGACTCTGATGAGCAACGATGAGAAACTGAACGTGATGGGGTAGCACCAAAGAAGTTCCGCTGACAAGGTGGTGGAGTTGTGCGAGCTTGGCTACCGGTGTTCGCTTCCCTTTGTCGTGTGACATCAAAGGGAATTATCCGCCTTGTGCGAGCCGCGCCAGAGGCCCACAATGGCGTCGCGCAAGACTGAATGAAGCCCTGCGGCGTGACACTGAGAGGACCTCTCCATTGCATGAGTTGGTGAGAAGTCCTTGCTCTGGCTGCTCGCAATGATGACGCCCACTGCAAGTTACCTGGCATCGATATGGGTCCCGGTTCTCTACCGACGCTCTCAGTGAATCCAGGTGGATGGCTGAGCTGTTCTGCTACTCGTGCCACTGGTGAACTTGGAGAAGCCTCGTATAGGGCTGCTACCGTCAGTGAGGTTGGGGGACACTCCTGTACAGGACTGTCACCCTCAGTGAGGTTGGGGGGGACGCTCCTGTACAGGATTATCACCCTCAGTGAGGCTGGGGGACGCTCCTGTACAGGACTGTCACTCTCAGTGAGGTTGGAGGACGCTCCTGTACAGGACTATCACCCTCAGTGAGGCTGGGGGACGCTCCTATACAGGACTGTCACCCTCAGTGAGGCTGGGGGACGCTCCTATACAGGACTGTCACCCTCAGTGAGGTTGGAGGACGCTCCTGTACAGGATTGTCACCCTCAGTGAGGCTGGGGGACGCTCCTGTACATGACTGTCACCATCAGTGAGGTTGGAGGACGCTCCTGTACATGACTGTCACCCTCAGTGAGGTTGGAGGACGCTCCTTTACAGGACTGCCACCCTCAGTGAGGCTGAGGGACGCTCCTATACATGATTGTCACCCTCAGTGAAGCTGGGGGACGCTCCTATACAGGATTGCCACCCCCAGTGAGGCTGGGGGACGCTCTTATAAAGGACTGCCACCCTCAGTGAGGCTAGAGGACGCTCCTGTACATAAGTACCACCCTTAGTGACGATGGGGGACGCTCTTGTATAGGACTGTCACCCTCAGTGAGGTTGGGGGACGCTCCTGTACAGGACTGCCACCATCAGTGAGGCTGGGGACGCAGGTACAGGACGCCCACCCTCAGTCCGGTTGGGTGACGCTCCTGTACACATCCAGCCAGACGTGACGCCCACCTCATGTGGCTGATGACGACGAAGACGAGGGCGCCGTGGCTGTCCCGCAGAGGCTTGAAGTACAGCTGGCCCAGGTCCTGCACGCACAGCGCTGACTGCCGGCAGCAGGTCACGCCAGGTCAGGTAAGGTCAGGTCATGTCACGGACATACGGCTCAGCTAAAACACGAGCACGCCACGCCAGGTCAGGTCAGGTCATGCCACGGACACACGGATCAGGTAAAATACGAGCATGTCACGCCAGGCCAGGTCAGGCCACGAACATCCGGCTGAGGCAAAACATGAACACGTCATTCCAGGATGGTTGAGACTCGGTGTAGAGAATCAATTTGAAGGGAGTGCGGCGGTTGTTAACTGGCATGAGGCAGTACTTCGCAAGTACGTAGCCAGCACGTGAGCAGTACGCCGGTGCGTGGCGGTACGCAGCCGGAACATCAGCACATTGGCGTTCGACGATGCGCCAGTCGCAGGTCGTCGCGTCTCAACCGAGAGAGCCGTATCCCAGTCACCTGGCCCGGGTCACAGTTCACTAGGTCAGCAGCCGTGTCCCAATCACATGACCCATGTCACAGCTCACTAGATCCGCCAGTCGGCAGCCGTGTCGAGCCCGTCCGGAGCGGCCCTGACGCACGCCGACCCGCAATACACGACAACGCCAGCTGCGCGTCTGCCACAGTCATCTCTCACACGCATGGCCAATCGGAGGCCGGACGGGCCGACCAACAGCCAATCCATTACCTGCAGCTGCTTGGCGACAGCCAATCAGACACCAGCCTATGCAGATGGGCCGGTCAACAGCCAATCCCTCACCTGTGGCTCCTCGGCGACAGCCAATAAGAGACCAGCATCAGCTGATGGGCCGGTCAACAGCTAATCCCTCGCCTGTGGCTACTCGGCGACAGCCAATCAGAGACCAGCATCAGCTGATGGGCCGGTCAACAGCCAATCCCTCACCTGTGGCTGCTCTGCGACAGCCAATCAGAGACCAGCCTCTGCTGATGGGCCAATCGCTCACCTGTAGCTGTTCGGCAGCCGACAGCAGTTTGATTCGGAAATGAACAGACGACGAGCTGAGCGAACGCTCCATGTCCTGGCGGAGCGAGCGTACGTCGTCCCACGTGCACGCCACCTGAGAGAAGAAAAACCGGACATGAGTGCTTTGCAGTCGGCAGTATTTCTTGCTCCGCGGGTTGTCCATGCTTCGAACGGACTACCCGCGCCAAAACCGAGGCAGCACATCCGCCCAGCCTCCGCACAGACCACCTGCAGCCAGATGGAGCCAGTGTCCGCTGTCCCACAATCAAGTTGGCAGTACCACAAGGTCGTCTCCACCTGTCAGGCGTGGCTACAATTCGCATCGTGTTAGCGTGACGAACTGAGAGCCGAAAGCACAGCGTAGCGGAATGTGGCCAATAGTGCCGTAACTGCTGTGTACGAATACGACGATCGTAAAGCAATGATGTGGGTGTTTCTCATAACTTGTGCAGAAGAACAGAGAACAGCAGGGCGCGTTGCTACTTGCAAATCATCGACAAAATGAGCAGAGGACAACGAGCACGCAGAGGTATGGTACGGACAGGTATGGCAAGATATGGTATGTTATGGCATGTTATGGTATGGTTGGTATGGTACGAAAAGTTACGGCATGGCATGATATGGTATGGCATGGTATGTTGGTTATTAGGGCTTTAGGGCGCATCGACTACATTGTATGGTATGGTATGATATGGTATGATATGGCATGGCATGGAATGGTATGACATGGAATGGTATCGCATGGATTGGTATGGTATGGTATGTAATGGTATGGTATTGCATGGTATGGTATGTTATGGCATGCTATGGCATGGGATGACATGGTATGTTATGGCATAGCATGGGATGATATGGTATGGTATTTGTATGGTATGCCATGGTATGGTATGGTATGACATGACATGGCATGGCATGGCATGGCATGGCATGACATGGTATAGTATGGTATGGTAAAAGGTATGGTATAGTATGGTATGGTATGGCATGGTATGGTATTCTATGCTATGGTATGCTATGCTATGCTATGCTATGTTATGCTATGCTATGCTATGCCATGGTATGGTATGGTATGGTATGGTATGGCATGGTATGGTGTGGAATTTTGCGAAAACGTCAAGTTCGTCAGTAAAGCTGACGCTAAATCAGTGCGCTGGGGACTCTTGCTGCCATACCCGAGACACAGATATGTTGTGTGTGTGTGTGTGTGTGTGTGTGTGTGTGCAGGAGGGGGGGGGGATCACTCTGCACTTTTGGACCCATCACTGACGGTCTCTCCATTTCTTCCTCACCCCTGCAAGTGGACACAATTTAGCATTAGATGGGCGAAGTTCATGATGGCACGTAATTTCCAGTCAAAACGGTAGGCAAAGCACGTCACGTGTGGGCTTAATGCTAGGTTTAATGCTGATGCTTAGGGACACCATCTGGATCAAATCGTCTTCGCCATACGTTTGGGTCACATCGATTACTCAGAAATCGCACCCACCCCACGGCCGTTGGGGCGACCAATACAATTATGTGGTGGATGTCTACCATTGCCATAGCCCGAGCAATACTGGCAGAATACCATCAACGGCAAGTCCTAAAATACGTCTGGCAAGTGCTCGCTTGGAACCATTGATTTACTGAGCAATCCGGATCCAACAACCGTTGGACGAATGCCTCCACATGATCGACCCAGTGTTCTAGACCGTGGCCTATCGACCACAGCCGCTCCCACGCACCTCAAGGTGACCTCACTTACCACCGCAGCCAATACTGTTTCCGGACGCGCGCGACACACTTAGTACTAAGTACAGACGTGCTACATGGCGAGCAACCATAGTACGGGCCGTCGACACGGTAAGTGCTGATGACTGGCACAAAGAGCAGCGTGGCGATATAATTCGCTGGGAAATTAAGCTCCGCAAGTAGCAGCACGCGCAAGTTCTGAGCCAAATCAATCATCGGTGTGGGGGGGGGGGGGCCGCGGTAGCTCAGTTGGTAGAGCGTCGGACTCTTGGTCGCAAGATTGTGGGTTCGAATCTCACAGCCGACGGCATTTATCGAGTCCACCCGCGACCAATAGGAGTGAGAGGTTGGCGACGCTATATGAACTAGCGGTTAAAATGGTCGAAAAAACCCAATCATCAGTGTGCCAGAACGTCCTCGTGCGTAGTCGTCTTGGTCGCAAGATTGTGGGTTCGAATCTCACAGCCGACGGCATTTATCGAGTCCACCCGCGACCAATAGGAGTGAGAGGTTGGCGACGCTATATGAACTAGCGGTTGAATGTGTCGTAAAAAACCCAATCATCAGTGTGCCAGAACGTCCTCGTGCGTAGTCGTCTTGGTCGCAAGATTGTGGGTTCGAATCTCACAGCCGACGGCATTTATCGAGTCCACCCGCGACCAATAGGAGTGAGAGGTTGGCGACGCTATATGAACTAGCGGTTGAATGTGCCGTAAAAAACCCAATCATCAGTGTGCCAGAACGTCCTCGTGCGTAGTCGAGATTTTTGGGCGACTTTCAGAGCGACTGGCTATGCAGGTGAGGGAGAGAGCACCAAAAGCCCACGTGATAGCATGCCATCGAGCACACAACACGACAGCATCTCTCGGGAAGCGCAGCAATCCTCAAGTCATGTCAGACACAACACGACTCAATGTAGTGGAAATTTTGTACGTGCACGAGCACAACCCAATACTGAATAAACGTACGACACTATACGTGCGAGAACCCAACCCAATACTGAACACATATACGAAACTACGTGCGCAAACACAACCCAATGCTGAACAAACAAACGACACTGTATGTTCGCGAACACAACCCATTATTGAACAAGCATACAAACACTAGGATTATGGAACAGCCCTGAGAACATCAACAAGTAGGTAGATATATATGTATGCAATATCCATACATATATACCCCGCATGCATTACGCATAAAGAAATAAATGAATATATATATATATATATATATATATATATATATATATATATATATATATATATATATATATATATATATATATATGCAACTATAAACTGCGTCTTGCCAATTCGTCGGTGGAATTTAACCTAACTTACAAGCGCCCGATCCCGACAACGTCCCAAACAAACAAGCAAGCTCCGGTCTCAGCCTCAGACTCGACCAGGGCCACCGCCACTGGCAACAGCTCATCCCAGTCCAAGTATCATCCGAAATCACCCAAGCGCCGTCTACCTTCATCAGCCAATGAAAATCGGCGTGGATGGAGCTCGGATACGACTCGTCCACTTCCAGGACCGGTAGAAAGTCCTCGGTCGTCATGGCGACGCGGTCCTCGTGGTAGATGACGCTGGCCAGGTACACACCGCTGCCAGAATCATCAGAATGGTGTGTCAGCACGGGTATGAACAGCATATGACGAAATTATTGGTGTGATATAAGGCCCTCAGACCAGCATCCGCCAGTAGATACATACCACTACGCATACTTCTTGCCAGCGTACGCTTGCAGACGAATACTACAACGCATACTCCCTGTCAGCATACGCCAGTGGACGATAATAGACGCTAAAAATGGGACGCTAAAATATAAAATTCTTGGTGTGGCAGCTGCCATGTCTGTCCTATGCAGATCTACATCCATGTGCATCAGCACACCCAAACAATGCAAGCACGCTGCATGACATTGCACGTGGACGAAATGCAACATCTCACTCACTGAAAGAACCACGGAATTAATACGATGCACCACGACTTACAACACAACCTCCACCACCAGTGGCACATGCTGGGCAGATCCATTGTTCGCCTTAGAATCCACGCTAATCGCTTACATAATGCATATGTGGCATATAGGCTTTAGGGCGCTTCGTCTAGACTGGATTATTCGCGGAATATGAGGCATATGATCGATGCAATTAATCACAGTAATGTGCGCCTGGCATGGTCGAAGGCACTTTTAATTTTAACGTGAGCCTCATGAACATATAATACACGTTGAGTAGGGCCAATGTCGTGCTGCCATAATGAGATAGCCCTAAAATATCGCGACAGTTTCGATAAATGGCCCATCTATAATCAACAGCGCACGGGCACGTTCCTACAGAACATGGCCTTGCCTTGCCGATGCTGATCTGCTATAAGAAGTAGTAGCACATACGACATTAAACTGGTAACGATGTCAACTATGCTAATTAAACCTGCGGGATCTCCAACACGCAATTCAAACTTCTAATCCTGATCATATGATCCGCTACCAGCATGAATACAATGAACATTTTGTATTCATGCTGCGTCCTGCGTACATGAACATTCATGCAGATATTTGTAGCACTTCTGTACCTTTTAACCCACGATCTACAGCCATTTGCAAATGTTAGACAGCATCTCTCCGTACTTCAAACCACTTCAAAACAGCGGACAAGTACGCAAACGTACAATGTGTACGTGTTTGGCATACAGGCATGCCGAACTATATATCATACTATGGTACCGGTGAGTAGGTGGACTGGATTTTAGCGAGATACACTTTAGTTCGGAAAGCCTGGAATTTGAAATGTGCAAGCTACACGCTCGCGTTATCAGCAAACAATGAACGTGCTCGGAAGCAATGAACATTAAGGGGATTTTAACTGGGCGCGCTTATAGCCATCAGACAGAACAGCTTCCGCTTCTTTTACGACCAACTGACATGCGCAGATCACACATCGTCGCCGTTGTTGTCGCCGGCAGGTCTCTAGTGAGGTGGGGTCAGAGATCGGGGGCTGGGGGCATACCCCAAACCACCCATCACAATACCAGCCTAATTAATAACCGATTTGGTGCAGGCACAAGCGAATATTCATCACACCAGGACCAACTTACGTCCGCAAATGCTTTTGGAACTTGAAGGCGGTCTGAAAGAGGTTCTTGATGCTTTTCTTCTTCATGTTTTTGCGTGCCATGGGCGACTCCTGGTTGGGCTCCAGACTGCGCAGGTCGCTGGCATGCTCAGGTCGGGAGTCTCTGATCCGGGTGAACAGCTGGTCCAGCGCCTCCACCTTGCCGCCGAGCCGAGATGCCCGCTGGTCCACGTCCCGCCATACTGCGGAGGTCAGGTAAGGTTAGGGGTCAGGTCAGGGGTCAGGTCAGTATGGTCCCCACAACGCCACTGAGCCGACTGTCCGCCGGTCAATGCCGCCATACTGGGGAGGTCGCGTCGGGTCAGGTCAGGTCAGGTCAGATGCGGTCAGATCAGACTGCGCGTTAACACTGCCATCCACTTTGCAAACAGCGCCAAATATTTCATTGTTACTACTGCACCGCTTGTTTTGCACCTATCACCGGAAATAAAAGTGCTTCATGAAATAAATTCCAGTGTGTCTTTTCTTGAAAACTGTTTGCCTTTATGCACACGATGATTTGTAGCCTTGCGGTAGTTGAGGAACGGCAACCTTAAGCCAAGTGCATAGGACATTATCGAACTAATTTGGTAAAATACGATTAAGTAAGTCCGGAAGTTTCGCCTAATTACCCGACAACGGCAACAGCAAAGCCAGGGCGATGCGCTGGAATCGGAAAGAAATTCAACAGTGGAAAACCACCTCTTGTCGCCCGTCGCCGCCACTTACACTGGCCAACTCCAAGCGACAGGAAATGCAAAGCAGGACTAAATGTGCTCAGAATGCCGACCGTGTGGCCCGCACTTAGACTAAGTATTGGTTGGTTATTTGGGCTTAAGGGCGCATCGACTGCGTTGGTCATACAGCGTCCATTAGACTAAGTATGTTCATTCGGTTATCGTCAGCCCATTTGGGGTCGAGTGTATGCGAGTGGAATGTGACGTCACTGTACGTGTTTGTGTGTGTGTGTGTGTGTGGAATGTGACGTCACTGGACGTTCACTACAGCTAACTGCATTCAGAGCATCAATATACCACGACAGTTCACTCACCGATGGAAATTCCATTGCGTCCAAGTTGGAAAACCAGCGCAAGTTTACTACTGAACCTCGCCTCATTGATAACCATCGTCTACAGCATTGAAAGTTTCAGTAATTTCAAGCATTCAATACAAAAACGCGTGCGCGAAGCAGTGTTTGTCGAAAATACCATCAAACCACGGAACAGCTGTGGTGAAAACAACGCAACGAATACATCACAAACTGTAGAACATCCGGCGTGCTAAACGGCGCGAGACACGCCGAGCTAATGGGGCGCCAGCCGGCGGGCAGGAGGGCCGTCAACACCCGCCACAACTGATTACTGCTGAACTGGCCAACCAGCGCGCCGAACCACAAAAACACATCCGGACAAACATTCGCGACCACTGTAAAGCGGCCCAGGCGGCTCCGGCTACCATTACATCAGCAGCTCCACACAGCAGCCCAGCTGGCGCCGGCTACCTTTACGTCAGCAGCTCCACATAGCAGCCCAGCTGGCCCCGGCTATCTTCACGTCAGCAGCTCCACTATCCGCCCCGCTGGTGTCGGCTATCTTTACGCCAACAGCTCTACATAGCAGCCCAGCTGGCTTCGAAGCCGCTGATCATCTATGAAGCTTCCTTCTACATTTTCAGGGGAGAGAGCTTATACCCGAAATTATTTCTACCTTTCACAGTCCGGCTCATTGTGTGGGCATACACCAGAAACTTAAGTGAAGTTTAACCAGGCACGTAGTTAGTTGTTGAAGGATGCTTCCCAGAAACTTTGGCAAAGTTAGGCTTACTCACGGCTATATAAGTACGTACAAGTAGATATGTATGTATGCATGCAATTGCGTACCAATGTACACATACATGAATATATATATGTATATACATTCATCGTTCTCTCACCTGAGGGCACGACACAGGCCGGCGACGAGCTGATGAACCGACTCCAGCCGCAGAAGTTGCCCGCCGCCGCCCGGAAGTGATGCCGCTGACCCTGGGTCAGGTCACACACGACCAGCTCGGGCGGCTGCACCAGGTCGGTGACGTCACGCTCGCCAGCCACCGTGCTGAAGTCAGCTGACGTCGCCCACTGGACTGTGAAGCGCCAGAGAGCCGGGTTAGGTGTGGCGGGACGCCAGAGAGCCGGGATGGGTCTGGTGGGACAACAGAAAGCCGGGTTAGGTCTGGCGGGACGCCAGAGAGCCGGGATAGGTCTGGTGGGACGCCAGAGAGCCGGGTTAAGTCTGGTGAAGAGCCAGAGAGCCGGGGTAGGTCTGGTTGGACGGCAGATAACCGGATTAGGTCTGGTGGGACGCCAGAGAGCCAGGTTAGGTCTGGCGGGACGCCAGAGAGCCGGGATGGGTTTGGTGGGACGGCAAAAAGCCTGGTTAGATCTGGCGGGACGGTCCCGAAATGATGTCAGGTGATGGTAGTAGCAACTGAAGTAGAAACGGTAGCGACCCGGATCCATTACTACACATGTGGTCGTTGATGGATCTTGGGATGGAACACCACCGGCGCACGCCAATGACATGACGTCATACCCACGTGACAAGCGGCCCTTTGACGTCGTCGGCTGGACCAGTATCGCTTAGTTCAGTCATGGAACTTTCTCTTTGAACACACAAACGAGGACACTTCAAAGAGAATATGATGTTGAAGGATCCTACGAATGACATCGGCAGACAAACTATAATTATAACTGGAGGAATTCGGACGTGGAACGCTCTAGCAAAGCATTTACAAAGGCTTCAAAAGCGTGATGGACGAGACGGACCGGGCCGAATCCATCAGGGGAACGTTTGCCGTATATACATGGAAGAAGACTCACTCAGGCTTCGCCCCTCGCTCGCAATGAAAGGTCTGATACAAAATGGTGCGAACCCCAATCGAAAGTCGAATGACGCTTCGGTGGTTGTGTACCTAAGAAGAACCTTGGGTTCTTTTACGACGTATTCAACCGCTAGGTTATATAGCGTCGCCAACCTCTCACGCCGATTGGTCGCGGGTGGACTCGGTAAATTCCGTCGGTTGTGAGATTCGAACCCACAATCTTTCGATCAAGAGTCCGACGCTCTACCAACTGAGCTACCGCGGCCCGTGGTTGTGTACCTGAAGATATCGGAACACCCGACAAACACAACTCAGAGTGAACGCTCGCCGCCGCATCCGTGTCCTCAATACCGCTGAGCCGCGTTGATACGAGCTAGCGCTTCGCTCGGATAAGTCCGGCTCACCAGCGCACCAGCGTCATCTATCGGCGACCGTGTAACGTTTAGCTCATCAGCATCATCTATTGGTACCCGTTTAACATTTAGAGCACGGCTCACCAGCGTCATCTATCGGGGACCGTGTAACGTTTAGAGCACGACTCACCAGCGTCATCTATCGGGGACCGTGTAACGTTTAGAGCACGGCTCACCAGCGTCATCTATCGGGGACCGTGTAACGTTTAGAGCACGGCTCACCAGCGTCATCTATCGGGGACCGTGTAACGTTTAGAGCACGGCTCACCAGCGTCATCTATCGGGGACCGTGTAACATTTGGAGCCTAGCTCACCAGCGTCATCTATCGGGGACCGTGTAACATTTAGAGCCCAGCTCACCAGCGTCATCTATCGAGGACCGTGTAACATTTAGAGTACGGCTCACCAGCGTCATCTATCGGGGACCGTGTAACATTTAGAGCCTAGCTCACCAGCGTCATCTATCGGGGACAGTGTAACGTTTAGAGCTCAGCTCACCAGCGTCATCTATCGGGGACCGTGTAACATTTAGAGTACGGCTCACCAGCGTCATCTATCGGGGGCCGTGTAACATTTAGAGCGCGACCCACTGCGTTCCTCTAGTGACGGCACCGACGGGTCTGATGGGAATGGGGGAACGAGGAGACGAAAGACAGCTGCCCCGAGTTTATGCTGCCCCGGAACGACATATTTATATTGTAAAATATATCCTGCTAGCAACGCAATATCCATACAATTACGCTGGTAGTGATGATTTGGTATGTCAAAACATGTCGACCACACTTATGTTATGCTCGCCGTGGCGCTGTCGAAACAAAAAAACTGTTTTTGTGGGTTTTAGTTCATACATTTTAAATTCTACCACGAAGCACTATTTACATCCCAGATCGGAGTGCGTGTACAATAGTGATTCTATGTCGAGAAGGTGACCGTGCAGCTACCATAATGGCGGCGATGTCCGTGATCTGGCATCTGGATCCAGGTGCTAAAATGTCACCCAGGATCGGTGTTTTCGGTTTCGAGAATGAAAATGCATTGCATCCTATGCTCGCATTAGAGCAGTGATCCCCTAAGCCATTGGTATCATTAGTACTCGCGCCAGTTTTCACTGGCGCCAGTTATTTTACGACGCGTGTGTTACGCGAGATCAAGTGAACAGGGCTAGATATGCTGAGGTAGATAGCTTCTTTCGAATTCGGAACGTGGCATTGGTGGACGTGCTTTATAATTTTTATCTTTAAGTATCTTTATCTTGTTTCATTTCCTGTTGTTTCTTATCTTTTTCTTCTAGACTTGTAGTGTCTTCCCTCAATTGCCTTGACCTGGATTGGCCCCGTGGCTCTTACTAAGCCTGAACACTTTATGACTCGGTGCAAGGCTGCGTGGCGAGCCGCGGCGTTGCACCGATTGCAGTCACATGACTGTTGACGCGCCCGCCCGAACCGCCGGCTCCCATCGTCGCAAACATCGCAGTGACATCAGCAGTGGCGCTCGCTCATCCTCCGGCGCCGAGCGAGTGGCACGAGTCATGCCGCTCAAACTTCCCACGACGCTCTCGGGGACTCGCGATCGCGGAGCTAAATTATATTTTGCTGCTGTGCCAACCGACGCTCGGGCTTTTTGGAAATATAAGGAGCCGGCTCGGAATTTGACGGGAAGCGCAACTGCCAGCAATGCGGAGGCGCGGCGTGTCTTGGGCCATTCGGGGAAGGCAATTCTTCCGCACCACGGTGCATCTCGCCATTTGGGGAGGGCCGTTCTTCCGCAGTATACGATGCGTCCCGCCATTCGGGAAGGGCTGTTCTTCCGCACCACGATGCGTCTCGCCATTCGGGGAGGGCCGTTCTTCCGCAGTACACGATGCGTCTCGCCATTCGGGGAGGGCCGTTCTTCCGCACCACGATGCGTCTCGCCATTCGGGGAGGGCCGTTCTTCCGCAGTACACGATGCGTCTCGCCATTCGGGGAGGGCCGTTCTTCCGCAGTACACGATGCGTCTCGCCATTCGGGGAGGGCCGTTCTTCCGCACCGCAATGCGTCTCGCCATTCGGGGAGGGCCGTTCTTCCGCAGTACACGATGCGTCTCGCCATTCGGGGAGGGCCGTTCTTCCGCACCGCAATGCGTCTCGCCATTCGGGGAGGGCTGTTCTTCCGCAGTGCACGATGCGTCTCGCCATTCGGGGAGGGCCGTTCTTCCGCACCACGATGCGTCTCGCCATTCGGGGAGGGCCGTTCTTCCGCAGTACACGATGCGTCTCGCCATTCGGGGAGGGCCGTTCTTCCGCACCACGATGCGTCTCGCCATTCGGGGAGGGCCGTTCTTCCGCAGTACACGATGCGTCTCCCATTCGGGGAGGGCCGTTCTTCCGCACCGCGATGCGTCTCGCCATTCGGGGAGGGCCGTTCTTCCGCACCGCGATGCGTCTCGCCATTCGGGGAGGGCCGTTCTTCCGCACCACGATGCGTCTCGCCATTCGGGGAGGACCGTTCTTCCGCACCGCGATGCGTCTCGCCCCACACGCGACGCTCGTCAGCACGACACGTGCGCTTGCTCTGCTGAGTCGGCACGCTCGTGTCTGGATTCGGCCGTCTCGTCACCGAGCCGCACACGACTGCACATGCTGGGAGCCACCAGCCAGTGCCTGTCGAGCATTGATATGAACGGCGGCCCGCTTACCTCGGCCAGCTCAGAGTCCCGCTTCGTCACTCGAGTCTCGCTCAGTCCCCGCTACTATGGTATCCACGCTACTGACAATTTATTCATCTATTTATGTATTGATTCTATGTGTGTTATTATATAAGGTATGTATAGTATCTATGTGCATCAATATATATATATATATATATATATATTATATATATATATATATATATATATATATATATATATATATATATATATATATTATATATAGATACCTGTGCATATGCATGTGTCAGTTTTATTGTATTATTTGTTTATGTTCGATGATGTTCGACCGCCGTTATTCCAGAGAACATAGTAAAGTGCATGTCAAAGCATGCATAAACAAACGCGCAACATGCATAGCTCACATTCACACAAATACACGCGATAAACACACATATATGACGGAAGCACACACCATGCATGACGGAAACACACCATACATGACGGAAACACACACCATACATGACGGAAACACACCATACATGACGAAAACACACCATACATGACGGAAACACACACCATACATGACGGAAACACACCATACATGACGGAAACACGAAACACACGTCATACATGACGGAAACACACCATACATGACGGAAACACACGTCATACATGACGGAAACACACCATACATGACGGAAACACATACCATACATGACGGAAACACACGTCATTCATGACGGAAACACACACCATGCATGACGGAAATACACGTCATACATGATGGAAACACACCATACATGACGGAAACACACCATACATGACGGAAACACACAACATGTCATACGGAGGAGTCAAGTATGACGAGGGACGTTAAAGATTTTGGTGTTAAGTAGTCCGTAAAGTCATAGCTTTACATACACATCCAACGAATGGTTCTTTGGACGCATTAGGCATCTACTGAAGACGCTTCGTAAGCTAAACACATCGAGAGTAATTTGGAATTCGTGATACTATCACGAGCGAAAGGCTGGTATTTGAAGTGATCCTTATAATATTGCTCATCCAGTTCATGATATCACTTATCAGAAGAGAGATGGGTTAGTTATTTGGGCTTTGGGACGCTTCGACTACTTGGTCATATTGCGCCCAATTGGGAGATGGGGAAACCTATGTATTAGCATACTCTTCCGGGCACTACGTAAGGACGGGGAGGGAGCTGCATACAGTTGCGTATTAAATCCGGGAAAGCATGGGGAAGTCGACTTGGGAACGCATCTTCCCTAAAAGCGCACTAAACGAATTGTCTTGCGGAACTAACACCACACAGACATATATCTGCCAGCACCTGATGACGCCTCCTATCCAGAAGCACTGCCAAAACAAACTGGAGCGTCTTAACAATAAGCAGTCCTATGGACTTGTGATGTCCTGGTTCCAACACAAATATTTACACACAAAAACCCAGAAAAAGACAGATATAAACACGGACAGATATGAACACAAGTGGACATAAGTGGACAAAGGTGGACATGAGTGGACATAAGTGGACAAAGGTGGACATGAGTGAACACAAGTGGACACGATCATGCTGTCGCCAATACGCACCCACATACACCGGGTGTTAGCTGGACTGACCTCTGTACTTGGTGCAGATGGAGTGGTTCTGTGTGTCGGGCTCCTCCAGCTGTAGATGGGCCTCTCGTGGTCCGGCCACCTCGA
This sequence comes from Ashinkailepas kermadecensis, assembly GCA_034440615.1. Lineage (NCBI taxonomy): Eukaryota > Metazoa > Arthropoda > Thecostraca > Neolepadidae > Ashinkailepas > Ashinkailepas kermadecensis. Next base: position 62,536 of record JAOTOM010004904.1, on the reverse strand, counting down.
CCGACACCCTACTAGGCGGATCAGGAGGTCCTGAGGGAGGTACACCATGTCACATACAGACTACTGAGCGAGTCAGGAGGTTCTGACGGGAGGTGCACCATGTCACATATAGACTACTGAGCGAGTCAGGAGGTTCTGACGGAGGTGCACCATGTCACATAGGTGCACCATGTCACATATAGACTACTGAGCGAGTCAGGAGGTCCTGACGGAGGTGCACCATGTCACATAGGTGCACCATGTCACATATAGACCACTGAGCGAGTCAGGAGGTCCTGAGGGAGGTGCTCCATGTCACGTGCACAGACTACTGAGCTAGTCAGGAGGTTCTGAGGGAGGCACGGCACGCCATGTCATGCAAGGTACACTCTAGAGCTGCACGGGCACATCTCACAGACCACGCGCCAATAGCATCCGATACATCCTTCAGAACTCCCTCCAGTACAACGTCCAGTGCATCTGGCGAGGCATTATTCAGCACGCCCGTCCGTGAATGCCTCCTCGTGCACCTTCCACTGCGGCTCCCAGTGCATTATCCAGTACATTCTCAGACAGAGCCTTCGGTATTGACCTAGGCATTGATCTCCTATCTTGAAGTAGGCGGCAACCAGTGCGACTCTTTAGCTGCTGTTCGATTACCAAAAATCCTACCGCCAGATGTGCTATGTGTACGTCATCACCTGATGTGCTATGTGTACGTCACCACCTGGTGTGATATGTGTGCGTCATCACCTGATGTGCTACGTGTACGTCAACTGCCCGCACTATCCTAGCGGAGTATGCAGTAAGTTCTTAAAAAAAACTTTCCAGGGAAAAGGTACGTGCATGCTATGGCGAAATGAAAAGCTCATGCCAGCAGGGGGCGGGGAGCGAACAATATCATAGTTAGGGAACTTCTTCCGTTCCCTGCCTGAGAAAAGCGTGCTGCAGTGATGAAACCAGTCGTGCGACTGTGCCGCCGGCTATGCGCTGGTCAGCTGCCAGAGGCGGACACGGGGGGGGCACTGAGGACAGGACATTCTTATGGAAAAGTGGCGCTCCTCCGACCGGGGAAGGCGACATTCCGGGATGGCTCCAGTGCATCTCCCCTGCTCAACATATCTTTTGGTCAGCCAAAGACGCCCATCTCAGAGGAAAAGGCCCGCTCAGTATGCTGAACGGGCCTTCTCAGCCCAGTTGACAGCATGACATTACTGACAAATGAAAGTGGTTCAGCTGAAAAGACGCCTCAATCGGCTAGATATCGGCTTCGAAGCAATCACTCAACATTGGCATAGGCTTCAGTGCAACGCCACCCCTACCCGCCATTCATATATGTATGATCAGGCTGCAACTACAGCAACACTTTCAACAAGTTCTGTTCAACGCATGCCGAGTGCATCACCTGCGTACTCAATATATTATCAGCCAAAGCCGACACTCTCACAGAAAAGAGACGACCCTTGTGTATGCTCGAGGTTTCCCGCTCGCTCAACGAATTTTCAGTCGAAGGCGCTCCTCGAGGAATCTTGTGCGCCCTTAAACATTACAATTCCCGTATCCGCCCCTGGCAACGACGCCTGTCGTCTATCGACATAGCGTCGTCATAGCAACGACGCCCGTCACTATCGGCATTCTCCGACAACGTGACCAGCGGACTGGAGAAACACGTTCAATCGGATCAGGCTGTAACTGAACCGTCCAACAACCGACGGGGGAGGGGGGGGGGAGGTGCTGTCAGGCACCGCCACAACTGCCGGCAGGCGAATCGTTGACGCCGTTACACTAAATCCACAAGGTCGGAGCTGTCTTCTCCACAACCATATGAAGAGGCGGAGAGAGGTGGTGCCATCGGCCGACTAGCCGACTCCCTCATTCAGTAAGACTTACTTACTTACTGAATGACTGACCGACTGACGCGGTGCCTACAGTGAGGTGGGAGCGCACGCATAATCCCGACCAATGTACACGACGCCACGAGTTACACGAGTTACAAATTACACGACGTTACGAGTTCCAAGTTACAGTTACACAGGCAAGCTACGAGCCTTGCATTTCCAGGCAGACAACTGATGACAGTTGACTCTGACACCGCATCCCATCTCGCATCTCGAATCTGGTCCCATCACCACTCCATCCGTATCCCAAGGTGTCAGCGATGAACCACTGCAATAGCAATACCCTCAGCACGGGATAATGAATGGCTCGGAATTTGTTTTATTGGTTTAACACCGACTGCCCTGTGAACAACAACAGCGGTAAATCGCAACCCGGCAGCTGTGCAGTGTGCAGTGCGTGTGTCGGGTCGGCAGCTGTGCAGTGCGTGTGTCGGGTCGGCAGCTGTGCAGTGCGTGTGTCGGGTCGGCAGCTGTGCAGTGCGCGTGTCGGGTCGGCAGCTGTGCAGTGCGTGTGTCGGGTCGGCAGCTGTGCAGTGCGTGTGTCGGGTCAGCAGCTGTGCAGTGCGCGTGTCGGGTCGGCAGCTGTGCAGTGCGTGTGTCGGGTCGGCAGCTGTGCAGTGCGTGTGTCGGGTCGGCAGCTGTGCAGTGCGTGTGTCGGGTCGGCAGCTGTGCAGTGCGTGTGTCGGGTCGGCAGCTGTGCAGTGCGTGTGTCGGGTCGGCAGCTGTGCAGTGCGTGTGTCGGGTCGGCAGCTGTGCAGTGCGTGTGTCGGGTCGGCAGCTGTGCAGTGCGTGTGTCGGGTCGGCAGCTGTGCAGTGCGTGTGTCGGGTCGGCAGCTGTGCAGTGCGTGTGTCGGGTCGGCAGCTGTGCAGTGCTGTGTCGGGTCGGCAGCTGTGCAGTGCGTGTGTCGGGTCGGCAGCTGTGCAGTGCGTGTGTCGGGTCGGCAGCTGTGCAGTGCGTGTGTCGGGTCGGCAGCTGTGCAGTGCGTGTGTCGGGTCGGCAGCTGTGCAGTGCGTGTGTCGGGTCGGCAGCTGTGCAGTGCGTGTGTCGGGTCGGCAGCTGTGCTGTGTCGGGTCGGCAGCTGTGCAGTGCGTGTGTCGGGTCGGCAGCTGTGCAGTGCGTGTGTCGGGTCGGCAGCTGTGCAGTGTGCAGTGCGTGTGTCGGGTCGGCAGCTGTGCAGTGCGTGTGTCGGGTCGGCAGCTGTGCAGTGCGTGTGTCGGGTCGGCAGCTGTGCAGTGCGTGTGCCGGGTCGGCAGCTGTGCAGTGCGTGTGTCGGGTCGGCAGCTGTGCAGTGTGCAGTGCGTGTGTCGGGTCGGCAGCTGTGCAGTGCGTGTGTCGGGTCGGCAGCTGTGCAGTGTGCAGTGCGTGTGTCGGGTCGGCAGCTGTGCAATGCGTGTGTCGGGTCGGCAGCTGTGCAGTGTGCAGTGCGTGTGTCGGGTCGGCAGCTGTGCAGTGCGTGTGTCGGGTCGGCAGCTGTGCAGTGCGTGTGTCGGGTCGGCAGCTGTGCAGTGCGTGTGTCGGGTCGGCAGCTGTGCAGTGCGTGTGTCGGGTCGGCAGCTGTGCAGTGCGTGTGTCGGGTCGCCGTTCGGACCTCCCCAGTGAACCAGGCATGGTGGATCGCTCCACGCCACGCGCTTTCTAAGGAGCAGCTCCAATATCGAATGGACTGGCCAGGGCCTGCCCTCAATCCTCTCGTAATATGGGATGTGGGACAGTCGTCACATCAGGAAACGGACATGAATTGGACTTGACTCATGTCCGACTCAACGCACGCCTTTGGCGAGTTTAGCCCACGACCTCCCCTGGAACAGTTTTTCTTCAACTGTCCAAACATCATGTCAACAAGCAAAGACAAACCGCAACGGCGGCGCATGCCAACTAGTCTGAGAACGTCGGGCTACTACAATACAACACGGCTAAATTGAGGTCACCCCGACGCCACATCCTCCCAAGTGGCATGTCTCAAAGCCACATCCTCCCAAGTGGCATGTCTCAAAGCCACATCCTCCCAAGTGGCAAGTCTCAAAGCCATATCCTCCCAAGTGGCATGTCTCAGAAGCCACATGCTCCCAAGTGGCATGTCTCAAAGCCACATCCTCCCAAGCCACCACATCCTCCCAAGTGGCATGTCTCAAAGCCACATCCTCCCAAGTGGCATAGCACATCCTCCAAAGCCACATCCCTCCCCCAAGTGGCATGTCCAAAGCCACCCAAGGCATGCCAGAAGCTACATCCTCCCAAGTGGCATTTACTAAAGCCACATCCTCCCAAGTGGCATGTCTCAAAGCCACATCCTCCCAAGTGGCATGTCACAAAGCCACATCCTCCCAAGTGGCATGTCTCAGAAGCCACATCCTCCCAAGTGGCATGTCTCAAAGCCACATCCTCCCAAGTGGCATTTACTAAAGCCACATCCGCTCAAGTGGCATGTCACAAAGCCACATCCTCCCAAGTGGCATGTCACAAAGTCACATCCTCCAAGTGGCATGTCCCAAAGCCTTATCCTCCCAAGTGGCATGTCTCAAAGCCACATCCTCCCAAGTAACATGTATGTCACAAAACCACATCCTCCCAAGTGGTATGTCCCATGTATACGTGGCATGTATATATATGTCAATGTAGATAAACTCCGGGTATATTACTACTATAACAGATATAAAATTTGAATATGCTGCATGTTCATTGGCATATTTATATCTGAGCGCTTATCTTCTTTCCTTCATTCCTCCCTTGTCTTGCGCGTGAGTGTGTATTTGCATATTTATGTATATGTATGTTTGCGTTGCGTTGCGGTGGTGCTACAAACACCACCGCATTGACCAGAGCTGCCTTTCCTGTGCTTTCCATTGCAGCCGGCGGCCCTGGCAGACCCTGGAAGCCCAACAGAGCTGGACGTCACCAGCCGGGGCTCAGGGCTAATGGAGCTGAACGTCACCAGCCGGGGCTCAGGGCTAATGGAGCTGGACGTCACCAGCCGGGGCTCAGGGCTAATGGAGCTGGACGTCACCAGCCGGGGCTCAGGGCTCATGGAGCTGGACGTCACCAGCCGGGGCTCAGGGCTCATGGAGCTGGACGTCACCGGCTGGACGCCGGGGCTCAGGGCTAATGGAACGACAGTCCATTAGCAGCTGCCAACCGGCGGCGGTCTGACTCGGCGTCCGCACACCCACCACAGCCACCGCCAGCGAGCCGGGGCGTGGATATATTGTGGCAGCTGACGCCACCAGAGGCAGGGGGCATTATCTAGGCGGGCTGGTGACATTCTAGCACCTAACGCGCTGAAGGAAGAGGGTAGTATATATCCGGGGAAATATATAGCCAGACTGGCGACCATGGATTGATTATTTGGGCTTAAGGGCGCGCCGACTGCACTGTCATTTGGCGCCCACTGGCGACCATTGTGGCATCTAATCCCACTGAAGGCATGTGGTTATATCCAGCCGGCTGACGGCACTGTGGCATCTAACGCGCTGAAGGCGGAGGGTAGCATCTAGCCGGGGTAATATCCAGCCAGGACTGGCGACGTTGTGTCATCCAACGCGCTGAAGGCGGAGGGTAGCATCTAGCCGGGGTAATATCCAGCCAGGACTGGCGACGTTGTCATCCAACGCGCTGAAGGCGGAGGGTAGCATCTAGCCGGGGTAATATCCAGCCAGGACTGGCGACGTTGTGGCATCTAACGCGCTGAAGGCGGAGGGTAGCATCTAGCCGGGGTAATATCCAGCCAGGACTGGCGACGTTGTGTCATCCAACGCGCTGAAGGCGGAGGGTAGCATCTAGCCGGGGTAATATCCAGCCAGGACTGGCGACGTTGTGTCATCCAACGCGCTGAAGGCGGAGGGTAGCATCTAGCCGGGGTAATATCCAGCCAGGACTGGCGACGTTGTGTAATCCAACGCGCTGAAGGCGGAGGGTAGCATCTAGCCGGGGTAATATCCAGCCAGGACTGGCGACGTTGTCATCCAACGCGCTGAAGGCGGAGGGTAGCATCTAGCCGGGGTAATATCCAGCCAGGACTGGCGACGTTGTGTCATCCAACGCGCTGAAGGCGGAGGGTAGCATCTAGCCGGGGTAATATCCAGCCAGGACTGGCGACGTTGTGTCATCCAACGCGCTGAAGGCGGAGGGTAGCATCTAGCCGGGGTAATATCCAGCCAGGACTGGCGACGTTGTGTCATCCAACGCGCTGAAGGCGGAGGGTAGCATCTAGCCGGGGTAATATCCAGCCAGGACTGGCGACGTTGTCATCCAACGCGCTGAAGGCGGAGGGTAGCATCTAGCCGGGGTAATATCCAGCCAGGACTGGCGACGTTGTCATCCAACGCGCTGAAGGCGGAGGGTAGCATCTAACCGGGGTAATATCCAGCCAGGACTGGCGACGTTGTGTCATCCAACGCGCTGAAGGCGGAGGGTAATATCTAGCCGGGGTGGCGACATCGTCGTATCTAACGCCACTGGAGACGGGGTAATAGCTAGCCAGGCTGACTACATTGTGGCATCTAACGCCACTGAAGGCACAGGGTGATATCCAGTAGCAGTAGCAGGATCAGTAGACAACGTTGCAAGAGCCGACAGGCAGACGTTCTGTTGACACGCACATCACTGTTGATGCAGGTCACAGCGGTCGCTGTGGCTCTCGTCAGGCCGTGCTGTTGGGCACGGGGTGTGCTGTTCTCGTCAGACCGTGCTGTGGAGCACGGGGTGTGCTGTTCTCGTCAGGCTGTGCTGTTTGGCACGGGGTGTGCTGTTCTCGTCAGGCTGTGCTGTTGGACACGGGGTGTGCTGTTCTCGTTGGGCTGTGCTGTTGGGCACGGGGTGTGCTGTTCTCTTCAGGCCGTACTGTTTGGCACGGGGTGTGCTGTTCTCGTCAGGCTGTGCTGTGGAGCACGGGGTGTGCTGTTCTCGTCAGGCCGTGCTGTGGAGCACGGGGTGTGCTGTTCTCGTCAGGCCGTGCTGTGGGGCACGAGTGTGCAGTTCTCGTCAGGCCGTGCTGTGGAGCACGGGGTGTGCTGTTCTCGTCAGGCCGTGCTGTGGAGCACGGGGTGTGCTGTTCTCGTCAGGCACTCCATGTGGTCCCGGCACATGGAGGATTAAACCATATGGCTGTGGCCACGACACACAGAGGGTCAATTCGTACGGCTGCGGTCCGGCACACGGAGGATTAACCCGTACGGCCGTGCTTTCGCCGGGGGGGATTATTCCCGGCGACCCCGCAGCTGCAGCCACAATAGGCCGAGGGCCATTCCGTGTAGCAGAGCTCTCGGCGGCGCGAGGATTATTTCCTATGACACTGAGCAGCTGGGGAGGTCTGGCTCGACCAGTGGGGTCATCGAGTCCGACATGAAAGCCAAGGTAAATTCTGTCTAATTAGGATAGCTGGCTTACTTCGAACGACGTGCTCAAACCGACCGCCGGGGCAGCGGATGATACAGACGTGACGTTTGAAGGACGTTATTACTACGTGCCGCGCTTACTTTAATTATATGACGTCTGATTTGAACTTTAGTTATATGACGCGGAACCTTAATTATATGACGTGGAAACTTAATTTTATGACGCGAAACCTTACCGCAATGCTGCGGGGAACGTTTAACAAGAAAACTTGCGAGTCGTTAATGGGCTTGAACATTTCGTCACATATCGAATTTGTGTAGTCAGTCAACGCAGAACTATTCCAGGTCGATCATTTCTTCACAGAGTTCCTTTACTGGCCTCGCCACTGATGCAAAATCCACCCGGCGTCAACACAAAATACATATCACCACCCCTGACCTCCGGGCAGAAGCAAATCGACAGCGACCACTTTCGCCCCGGCGCGCGTAAATTAAACTTCCACTCGGTTGCCGCTGCAATCCCCGCTTCCTCTCGCGGCGCGACAGCCGCCTCGGAGAGCCGCCTGCCAACACCAGGCGAGCGCCAGCGTCACCGCCACGGCCACCTCCATTCAGCTGATCGCCGTCGGCGGGCGTCGTCAATTCTCGACGGCGGCGCTCGGGCGCGCGATCTCGTATGCAACAACCCATCAGCGTCTGCCGGCCTGTCATCGCCGTCCCAAGTGGGTAAACAGCCGCCTCGGCCCCGGCCCCGGCCCCAGCCCCGGCCGGCCGTCCGTCCGCGGCCGGGGCAGGTCGAAGACGGCAAAACACGACCCCTGGCCGCGCCGCCGCCGGCACACCGCCGGCACACCGCCGAGCAGCTGGCCGGGGACCGATGAGCGGGGGCGCGTTCGCGGCTGGGAGAATACTTCCGCGAGGACGGAACACCTTCCCGACCGGCGTTCGGAGCCCGCAGCCGGGGGCGCGTTCGCGGCTGGGAGAATACCTCCGCGAGGACGGAACACCTTCCCGACCGGCGTTGGTTGGTTATTGGTTTTACGGCACGTCGACCGTTGAGTCATGTAGCGTCGCGCCAATCTCTCACGCCGATTGGTCGCGGGCGAAGAGTAGCGACAGGTGAGACTCGAACCCACAACCTTTCGATTGTGAGACGAGCACCTTACCCCTAGACCACTCGTCCCCTCCCGACCGGCGTTCGAAGCCCGCAGCCGGATCCTGCCGCGTTTCTAAATATCGAACACAAATGGTGCGCTTGCGAGTCAAATGTGGTGAGCGCACAGCGTACGCGTCCGACGTTTACTTGCACCGACAATATTCTTAGCTCTACGCGTAGCACGTCATTGGACTGACATGACCCGCGGGAACACCTTCGCAAGCATTTCGCACGCACATGAGCAGTATGATTGTCAAATTGCGAACAACTTGCAAAATGTATCGTCTGTTAACTAGATCCGAATTTGATCTCATTCCTGGGGTCAACCAGTGACCCAACAGGGTCATACGTGGCCACAGTCGCGATATTTTCTTAGTTAGTTGCACATTAGCGCTTGTTTTGTTTGCCTAGCCTGCTCTGCTTTGAATTGCCAGAGGTCTCGTACCAAACCCCTCTTGTGGCATTTGAAGGCGACAAACTGTATAATGCCGGCACGGGTTTGCGGACCTACTTGACCAGGGCTCTGACGGGTTCCCGTGCGCATAACATAAATTTACACGTTTTCAGTGAGGCTACTTTGAAAAAGTACGTCTGTGGAACCTTAAATTGCAACTTAGGTCAATGCCCTTGTATGACCTTGGAAAGGCCAACGACCTAATGTCAAATGAGAAAGGCCGAAGACTCACCTCATAGTTATATTTCATTGACCGAACATCAATGCGCACATAACGATGGCCTGTAGTTCACAAATACTGATGTGTGTGCAACGTCATCGCTGTTTTAACGTACATTTGCTTGCCAGAAACTCAAGAATGACATGATATCTGCATGACCTGACAAGATCAGGATTTGTACTTGAATCGAAGTATGCACAAAAGATGTATCATCATATATTCTGAATCCCAGAGCTCTATCTCGAACGGTCAGTTGTTCATAGCTGAAATACTGACTGAGGGTGCAGGTTGGGTGGATGTGGGGGTGGGGGTATCCATCTCTCGGCGGACGAGGGTTGAGTGAGCCAGAAGTGACACCTATTGGAGCGGTCGAGAGACACACGCGAATACGCATAGGCATATAACCTTTGCAATTTCACACATTACTGCGGGGAAGGAAAACATTGGGAAAGGGCAGCAGCTACCAACTGTGGGGCCAAAATCAGCCCTTTGGACACTCACGCGTCTGGTCGAAGCCGACTTTCATTCGATTGAGCAGTTTCAGCCGCCGCTCCCACAGCGCCTTCTGCTTCTCGCTCTCCTTGGTGTAGCCGCCGTTAGCCGTGGCCAGGTAGGACGATAAGGTGTCCACCCGCTTCTGCGCCTTCCTGACTAGCTCCTGCAGGTGCGAGCACCTGCTGTCCGTGGCCAGGACTGAAACGGAGAGCGCGAGAGATGATGAATTGGAGCTGAGCGCCGCGTCGACTGCCAAGGTCATATTGCGCCCATATGAGAGCAAGAGGACAGCTGCAATACACAGAGAAGCATGACGGAGTATTAGGCAGAGCAACACGACTACAATACACAGAGTACGATGGCCTTAGACGGACAAGCAGGACCACAACACACCGAGGCAAGAATGCAAAACTGAGATACAGGCGAGTAGCATCGAGACAGAACTGCAACACCAAGAGGCAGGACAGTAACACAATGAAGTGCAGAAATGAAACATAGGACAGCAGAGCTTTGACACAGGATGGACAGGATTGACACAGAGAGGCAGGACTTGATCACGGAGAAGCAGGTGTGAGACACAGGGAGCCAGGAATGCAACACAGGTAGGAAGACCCATCACCATCAGGATGGGTCACGATCACGGTTAATGGCGACGGCCGCACTGCTTCGCCGGTGGACCGCGGGATTGGGAAGTGTCCCGAGTGGTGCGAATGTTGAACCCGGGACCTTGGTGTCCAGAGCTCAACACCTTAACCACCCGGCCACCGCGCCCCTGATCTCTGCTGCTTTTACAGGTCTCAAGCCTCAGGCGCGGTCTCAATCACCAATGAACCAACTCATGCCAGTAAAGTATATGTGTCCTACAGCACTTAATAAATATACACAGCAAGTACCGTGCAAGAACCGCGAGGATCATAAAATGTTGCAACAGAGCCGACGTCCTTGCATGTTATCATAAATAATATAATAACTTTTGCACAACAGCAAAACGTTCGGAGTAAAACTTAGTAAGTACGGAACCAGAGGCACAGGAACTAACCCCAAAGATGGGAAAGTTCAGATCCAGAGGAACGGGAACTAACCCAAAGATGGTGCAGAGCCAGCGACACAGGAAACCACACAAATATCGGGTTAACCATTTTAAAGTTGATTCTTTCCACGGAACGCCAATATTGTGCAGGTTAAACTCTTCCAAAGTTGGAAGGGCATTGCCTGTTCTCCCCCCCCGATTCCTACGCCTCTGTGCAGCACAATTAATGGACCAGCAGAATATAGAGGACACGAAGAACTGAAGTTGTGCCGAGCACTTCGGTAGGCAAGGCATCCTGCACAAACGACTTCTCTACTCCGGATCCAACTAATCTTGGTTACCTGCTATCGCATCGAGGCTAGTGAAATACGAGCGAAATAAGCCCATTGGTAATAAATAGCCATAATCGCATTCATGGAAGGCAGGCCCGCGTAAAGAATAACAATCCATTTTTTTTGCGAGCAGGAATTAAGACAACATCCAGACTCAGTGGAAACCAATTGGTGCAAACCAATTAATGGAAACCAAATGATGGAAATCAACCGGGAAAGTAAGTAAGTGTCTTCATCACATAATACAAATAAACCTTACTATCTTGAGAACATGCTGGCACCTTGCTTAAAGATCAATAGATCAGCTTCCTGTTGGATGCTGGATATCCTTTTAAGACAACGCAGTTATTTGTTTACGTATGCTCGCCCAAAACACTACATATTGCACCGAAAAACCCAGCCACAAGTGACAATGAAAATCATGACTGAAAATTTGTTTTGGTTAAATATGCACCAAGCAGGTCAACCAGAGATTCACCAATGACGTCATAAACGCCAAGAAATACAAGAGCACCATAATGGTCACACCAGTGCACTGGTGTAGACACTGCAGTGTAGACCCGTGCTGAATTCTACCCAAATTTGTGGCACAATTCGTGCAACGAAAAGTCCGCTGCATTCCACGGACGAGCGCGTGCCGATTTAATCAGCCAATCAGCAGCCAGCAGCCTGGACAATTGTCGCCGGTCGGTGGCCGGCCGGGACGGCCGGGCTGAACGCTCAAACAAAACAACTACCGACACAAAACCGCTCTTCCGTCGCCGGCCGAGCGGACAAGTTTGATTCGACTCCCCCGTGGCAGCCAGCTGACGGCTTGCAAATCACCGTGGTTGAGCGAGTCCAATCACATTTGCATACCCCCCCTCCCCGACTCTCCTTTCCCGGCGTCCACTGCCAAGCACAATTGCCAGGGACTGCCAGGCACAATTGCCAGCGCTCAGATTCAATTCCGTGTCATTCATCAAAAGGCCGGCCGACTCCGGAAATTTAATTCGGGATTCAGATTCAGCTCCGGCCTGTAATAGGCCACCGAGGGACGTGGAATAGCTGTGCGGCGAGACACGCGCAGGCTAAAAGGAGGCCCACATGCATTATGGACGTAGTTGGAGGGTTTGTTATTCTAGATAAGGGAATACCCCCCCCCCCCCTCCACTTCAGTATGAGTGGATGGAGTCATACACACAGCCACGCTGTCACCACACACTCCGTCAAGTCCAGCCCCATCCCTTCTCCATCTCCCCTTCACCCCGCCGACATGATAGTCTAAACACGCTCTCATCCGCTGCCAGTCGCGTCAAACGGTAGCCACAACATGTCACCGTCCATGGTCGCCGTCACGTCGTGACGTCACGTCTGCGTCACGTGTCGCGGCGGGCCCGGAGGTCGGGTTTGACCGCCCGGCAGGACCCAACGGCTGCCAGCCGCACGGCACACCACGGCACGCCACGGCACGACACGACATGACACGACACGACACGACACCCCCTTCCATTCTCTTCTTCCCTGCGCGGGTGGAAACGTATCCCGAGCGCGGCGAATCTACGTATGTAATTTAATTCTGTTGTTTTGCCATCTCATGAGGAAAAGTTAGGACGCATAGTTTCTTTTTCTTGACTGTAAATATCGAGGGATAGGTTTGCATACACCAATGCATGTAATATATCACAACATTCTGTTTTCTTCACCATTTGTTCCAACTCTGTGAAGGTGTCTGCAACTATCACTGTCGCTATTTGTAGGATTTCTTATCCTATTAGGTTTTGGGATCTGAAATTATTTCAGTTTCCCATTTTTAGCATGCCTTGCAAATTCATTGATCGATAGCAGATATCATTTCTGTTCGTTGCTTCATCTTGTGACCATGTTAACCCAGAGGTTCCGACTGCGCTGGTATTGAGTGACGTTTGTGCATGCTCCCATGACACAAGCTGGGTCTCGGCGTTGCCGAGAAGACACATGCTTCCATGTTTCCACGGCACGACTGCCGCCGTGACGTCACCGTGACGTCACCGTGCCGACTCCAAGACATGCACAGCCAGCCGTGGCTCGGCGGTGCATAAGTTAACACCGAGCTTCACATGCATAGTTCAAAATCTAATGGGGAAAATTACAGGATAAGTGGACCCATCAAACTTATATTCCGGTCTCTTTTGACCGAGCTTCGCCAACACCTTCATATTTGAAAACATTCATTGGTTAATTGGCTACTCGATAAAATATCACTTTTCTATGATTTTCGGGAGTCAGGAGATATTTGAAACGCTCATAAGTGTACGCTCATAGGCGCAATGGTTGAGCTTAGGCCTGATTTGGGGGGGTCGATGATTGAGGCGGCTAGTCCCCCCTGAGCATATGCAAAGTACACCACTGATGCTTGGCCTGTCACAAATCCGCCACATGTTCAATATCCGATGATCAATTGCTCTACAACCCTACTATTGCAAAACAACCCCTCCCTCGAACAAAAACATGTATGCATTTTACTAGACAGAAAGGACAATAATGTGTCCTTTATCAGTGGAAAAATACTTTCTTCCATAACAAAACGTCATGCAACGTAAAGGGACAGGGGCGACTTTCTGACTTTCTGAAGGGGGTTTCGACCCAAAAACATAGCATAAAAGACACTGCTTTCGGCGCACCGCGAGGACGGAGATTTATCGTTTTGCGTGATGAAAATCTCAAAATTTCTTGTTCGATCTGGCGTAATTCCGGTTTTGGAGGGAAGGTCCTCACCGCGGCACCTTTAACTGCGCTACTGTAGGGAGTTAATGAATATTGATGTGTCCACAGGGCTAAGTTGGCAAACTAGTTAAAAACAATAGTGTTTGGAGATGTACTATTTCAATGCAACGGCCTTACGCTGACACCAAATTACAACACGTATTTATCCCGACCTATCCTCTCAACCGCCATGACGAGGAAGCCAATGCTATCCCCACCCCCTCCCACGTTATGTCAAGCTGTTCCCCTGCCCCTGACGACGACACAACACTGCCTCGAGCGTCAATGTCGGCCTCGGTTTACTCAGCAGCATCAGCACGCGTCCGCCGGCGTAACACGACACCGTGGCGGACCCGCCGACGTGTCTGGAGGGCGACACCGCCGACCGCCGACACCCGCTGTCTGGAGGGCGACACCGCCGACCTCCGACACCCACTGTCTGGAGGGCGACACCGCCGACCTCCGACACCCGCGCCAGTGTTTAGACCGCCGGCGGCGTCTCCCGGCCGGCTGCAAGCCGCCACAACAGCTTACATCAAGCCGTGGCTTACAGCTGACCTCACCACGTCGCGGCAAACAGCTGACCTCACCACGCCGCGACAAACAGCTGACCACATCACGCCGCGGCAAACAGCTGATCTCACCACGTCGCGGCAAACAGCTGACTGACGACAAGCAGCCACGCGGCAGCTCGTTGCAGGACACGATGCAGCACATGAGAGTTGTGTTGCCAGGGCAACGGGCCGGCCGGAGGCCTATCGTTCTAGGAGGCGCGGGCGAATCCAGAGGCGGTGTTTGTCAGCCGTGTTGGCTCTGAATAAATTCAATCGCGTCGTCGCAAGGCCAGGTATCGAAAAACAACGCTGCCTTGGACTGTTTCCATCCAGAATATTATCACCTCCAGAAGGTTGTCTTCCCATTTTCTTGGTGAAATATGCAATGATGCTCTTCAAAATAACATTAAACTTATTGGCATCTGATAAAAGGCAGAAACCAGACGGAAATCGCATAAAGGATGGATGTGCGTCTGGCATGAGCAAACATGCTGGTAATCATCTCCGAAATATTTGATATTTGCTCCCCGCATCCAACACTCCAATGGCTAGCTCCAACCTCATCCCACGGTTGGCTTCCGCACAGCGTACCGGCTCGCCGGAGGGTCGTGGCGTCACTGTCCTCCCAGACAACACTCAAACACTCGGCCGCCCGGCCGGATGGCAGCGGCGTCACTGTGCTCCCAGACAAAACACTCGGCCGTCAGTTAAATTCGCTGCCGCCCGGCTGCCTGCCCCGGGGTCAAGGTCTACATCTCAACCTCGGGCCGCCGTGTCGCACGAGATAGCTACACCTTCGATGGAAGTGTTGACATCCAACACAAAATATCAAATGCACTTCCGCAAAATGTATGGAAACATGGTCGTCGACGCGCCCCTGAACACGAACTCACCCCAACTGCTAAACAATAGCACTGCCCTTGAAACTTACTGGGTAATCAAGCCTTAAAAAGGAGGAAGAAGCACCGTTAAATATCGAAAGTGCATGAAGCTTTTTGTCGCTGGTACATACAAACTCCTGTATATCTGTGTCCGTGAATGCAACACCAAACACTCTGAAATCCCAACACTTTCGTCTTATGGCGTCGCATGGCAATAATTAATAGGTTTGTGCCAGACCTCGGTAACACAGTAATTCCCAGAAGCCTCCAGCTGTGGCTTTACCGTCTGGCCAGGCGATTTACTGAGTGGCCAACGGCTGTCGCCATGGCGACGCAATGACTTTGAGTAACTGCTGTCGCTATGGCGACGCAATTGACTCTGAGTAACTGCTGTCGCTATGGCGACCGACGTCAGGTGAGGGTGTGGCAGGGGAAGTGCTTGGGCGTATGCATGCATTTCATTTTGAAGATTACGACCGTGAGTGATCAGCATGCACACAGTGTATTACACTTGGAGGGCGGGGGGGGGGACGTGACGACTTCTGGGTGCACGGTCACGATGTGAGTGAAAAGGGTGCACATGTAGGTGAACTTGATCACCCACACTGAATGGAAGGAAGTGCCTCCTCTCCGTTTGTGTCGGCACTTGCTGATTGTACGGACACAATTGGTTCGTTAATACTTCTTTAGATTATTAATGACGCAATTGTGCGTATTCCTTAGGTTCTGAACACCACGTTTGTTCTGGATTCGATGTAGAGTTTGGCATGGCTCCTGCAGTTGGCTTAGTAACAAATTGTAGTTCTAAAAAGAACCATTGGTAGTGTCAGAGTAACACACAAATACACCAGGAGACAAGCACTGATCAGACCCTCAGCAAGGTTGGAGAAGTTGCATAAATGACACCTTTTGCACGTTGCGTGTAAATAAAATATACGACCTTCAAAGCAATAAAGTATAACCTTTATCGTTACTTTTGATGTCAACTCAGCACCTCCTGGCATATTGAAGGTCGTATATTTTATTTACACGAAATGTGAGCAATAAAGTATAACCTTTATCGTTACTTTTGATGTCAACTCAGCACCTCCTGGTATATTGAAGGTCGTATATTTTATTTACACGCAATGTCTAAAACCCAGGAGCATCTAAGAGCCATTCTTCGTTATATCGCCACTGCCAAGTTGCATCATTCCACGTGCTAAGTGACATATCCGCGACAGTGTGACCAGCCGCTGCATCACGGAGCGGCGACACCAGACCCGGCGGCGTCGTCCCACCGACCTGGGGGGTGGGGTACCACCGCGTGCGAGCATAGCGTCTCTGGCGTCGCGCTGCCCTGCACCATCGCAGCTGAGTCTCGTGTGCAAGTCCGGACGGCTTCCAACCGGACTAGATCGTGGCCGAGCATCGGCTGAAGCCAGCGCCGCGGTTCGAGTTCACGTCGGATCGGGGAGCATAGTCTAACACGCTGACTGCAGGGGGATCTACCAGGACAGTCAGCGATCAGGGTGTGAAGTCTACTGTAGCATGTTGACTGCATGGGGATCTGCCACCACGGTCAGCGATCAGGGACGGGGTCTTCTGTAGCATGTTGACTGCAAGTGGATCCACCACCACAGTCGGTGATCGGGTACGGGTCTTCTGTAGCATGTTGACTGCATCTACCACCACGGTCAGCGATCAGGGGCGGGGTCTTCTGCAGCATGTTGGCCGTGAATCTAATACCAACTCGGTCAGCGACAGGATTATATTTGTGCTTTGTAATCCTGGTTGTGGAGAGGAGAAGAGTGAGAGGGGAGTGAGTGAGAGGGGAGTGAGTGAGAGTAGAGTGGTGGTGGATGCTTTAGGGCGCGTCGACTGCATTGGTTATTTTGCGCCCATGAGTGAGAGTAGAGTGAGTGAGATAGGGAGAGCAGTGTTTGGGGCAACCGAATACGGAGACAATATCTATATTCCAACCTGTGACATCATAATCCCAGTTCGTACTTTCAAGTGAATTATGAGCAGTGCCACAGAGCAATTAATTACCAAACAGCACCATTGAACCCCTAAATGATTTTAAAAAAAAATTCATGGAGATGATAATTTGCTGGATGCCAGAACTCCAGAAATAGCCCATTTTTCCAACTCTTATCGGCGATCAGAGACGAAGTCCACTGTAACATGTTGCCTGCATGAGAAAACCTGCTCACAGCCAGCGATCAGGGACCGAATCTACTTGCAACATGTTGACCGTGATAGAATCCGCCCTCACAGCCGGCGACATTTCCTTCCAGCTACGTGGAAAGGTCAGAGCGTACCTCCTCCCCTCTCTCGGGAGCTCAGCCATTATTTCCCTTGTGGTCGACATTTTGACAAAACACGGCATACTTCACATGCCCGATTACAGTTCTACTTTGGTCTCTGTTGTGGTCAATCTTGCAATGGTCTGTGAACAGACTCGGTTTGGAAAATATGCCACCAAGCGTGCGATAATCAGACTGATATGCTTGGGTGCCCACCATACACGACCGTAATCTGATAAATCAGGCTGATATGTTTGGGTGCCCAGCATATACGGCGGTAACCTGATAAATCAGGCTGATAAGTTTAGGTGCCCACCATATTCGACCATAATCTGATAAATCAGGCTGATAGTTTGGGTGCCCACCATATTCGACCGTAATCTGATCTAACCTTAATTGATCTCATCTGACTTGGTGCACGATTACTCACGATTTTTTTTCACGGATAAAATTCAAGAGTAAAACGTTATCAGCGTGGCAAATTGATTGCTCGACCAACAAAATTCGACCGTTTCGGCGCTAGACCACCTCCAGTGGTGCCAAAAGCGCTAGATCTGCCCAGTCGTTTTCCCATATCGCTCTTGAAGATGACCACCTCGACCATGAAGCATGAAACCAATGTGCAAATTAAAAGGTACATTTATTAGTATTATTGTAAATAGTGCGTACATTGTAAGCCCTCCTTGGCACCGCAGGCAACTTTACTTACATTGTGAGCTCTCTTTGGCACGGCAGATAACTGTACTCACATTGTGAGCTCTCCTTGGCACGGCAGGCAACTGTACTCACATTGTGAGCTCTCCTTGGCACGGCAGATAACTGTACTCACATTGTGAGCTCTCCTTGGCTCCGCAGGTCAGCAGCAGCCGGGCAATCGGCTGGTTGTTTGTCATCACGGCGATGTCCAGAAGCGAAAAACCGTCCCCGTTCACGCTGAAACCAGAACGAACGTGCTGAAATTACACGGGCGTCACCGAGGGGCATCGGTAGCTCAGTGGTCAAGCTGAAAAATTTGGCACGACAAAAGCGCATGATTCGATTCCCCACGGTGCTCGCTCTTGCTGTCAGGGTGGGAGGCGGGCGACGCCATACGACCTCGGCCGCCGAGTGCGTCGTACGGCCACAATCAACAGCGGGCGTCGCGCGCTGCACCTGATCTAATTAGCGCCGAGGCCACACCGCCTCGCAAAATCGCGTGGCGATGTGGAACTGTATTGAGCACACTGGAAATACATTGGGTTGACACAGAGGAGAAGAGCCGACCCGGTGTGAGACAAACACGACGAGCCGATGGAGCCGCCACGAGAACCGCCGCAAACGTGATGAAGTTAGTACCAGCTACTGATATGATTCGGACTTCACAGATGGCTGCACGGCAAGGTATTTGTGTTGGTACGGCGAAGAATATAGAAGCGCATACTTCCAATGTAACGAATTGGTAAAAGATTGTTGTTTGTCTGGTATACTGTAACACAATTTTAGTAATTAATAGTTAAAAGCTAGAATATGCATCCCTAAAATGGACCTCATGTGTTGGCAGCACCAAGGAAGCGTATGCACACGTCACAATGATGCTACCATATTTGGGATAATGTTACCAGCCGAGATGCTGCGAATACTGAGCCGGCCTCCTCATGGGACGGTTGTAATGTAAATGGCGGTGAAAATTGGGCAGAAACCAAGTTGAACTTCATCTACAGGGAACATATAAATAGAGCCAAACTAGCGAAGACCAGCTCGCTTCGCTGAGCGGAAGGTGGCAATTGTCGTAACTACACAGTGGTGTTGGTTTCATGTCGATCTGTCTATTGACCCGTCCGCCATGCCGGTCTAAACGGAGCCGTCTTGATTGCTTCATTTTCACGCTCCGAATATTCGCGTAAAATCCTTCTCTGGGGAGCCGGGCTGCCGTGAAAGCGCGAGCGTCACCATTGTTTTTAACTGAAGCAATATCGTTCATCTCCGGCGATAGACCAGGGCATTTTGGAGCCGTCTGGGACGGCTAAAAGTGGCGTCGGGTAACGGTTGCGGACATCCACGATTGCAACCAGTGCGATGGAAAAAATCCAAAGGTATCGTGAGCATCACAAAGAAAAGTGTTATCTTGGTCTATCTCGAATCTTCCAGTCAATAAAGAACAACTTCATACATGGTTTCTACCTAGTTTTCACCATTATGAAATATACCAGGGAAATCAAGACGTTTCTCAACCAACTTAATGGTTGCAGTATAATTGAATCACACCCTGACAAGGAGCATTCCCATTGCACGAATATAAGCGGTTCACACCTTGAGAAGCAGCCTTCCCGCTGCACTTATTACAACCATCGTGTTTAAGCGTGACGAAAACACAGAACAGTCATGCGCAGCACTCCGAACATTTCAATCAGTTCGGAAAAAGGGAAAGGTATACCACTACGAAATCCGAATGCACTTGTGCAGGCAACTTTCGATTAAAATACCTCAATTGTCCCATACTGTAACAGCAATGCATAACATCGTAATCCACATTGCAACAGGGACTGCAATGTGATGGCAGATAGGCCGTGCTGCTCTGCTGTCCATTTCGCACCAGCGAGGAAACAACGGTCCATAAACAAGCCGCCAACACGCTCATCCATCTCTTGCAATATGTTGAACATTCTCTCAACACATTGAGCTGTCAGAAAACCCAGGCAGCGTATTAATTTGCGCCTCATCTGAAGCCCTGTGGTAATGATATTACTATGCAAATTCAGTCTGCTGTCAGAATGCGTTAAATGAATGGGTGGTTTCATATTCATGTATGGTGATGTTCAATTAAGCCGGCACGACAGAGACGTATGTGATCGGTGACACGGGCAATTGTAAACTGGTGATGTTTACGACTCCCTGGTGGCACGTATTTGTGGCCTCCGGTTGGAATCAAACTACACAAAGTTTATGATGTCGCTACTGCTGGTGTACTTAATCTAAATACATTGCAAGATTAGTCTGATACTTCCTTGAACTAATTTCCTTTCAGAAGTTTAGTCATAGATGCCGATGCATCTTATGACTTAACGGCGCCTATGCCCCGGTTACAACAGTGTGACATATACGGTAGTGATGGTAGCCGGAAAACTGGCAGCATGACATTTAACTTCCGTGTTTCGTTTGGCGTCCAAATTAAACGACTTTGCCAGCATTTGTTTCGGAATTATTAATGTTTCCAACAGAATATTCAATATCGGAAATATAACACCAAAACGTGTATAAAATGGTTAATGCAGTAACGATGCGCCAAAATCTAAAATCAATCAATCGACACCACAAAATCAGTCATTTCAGACACGATATCGATCATGAATGGAAGCCGAAACAATGTAACACGGCACGCGCAACTGTTTACTAGAGGTTTTGAACCAGTGTCCTGCGATTCATTACTCGCAGAGTAGACGTAGCAGGTGAAGACGCCAAAACTCCCAATGGCATAGAAATAGTTTGATAATATAGTAGGAAAGAGTGCAGGCAATAGCAACATAGCAACATTGGTGTGGTGTGGATAGTGTTGAGAATATTTGCAGATGAACACATATCTGCTGGGACGATTGTGATGGCACAGATGCCAGGAGACGAGTATGGTAAAAACTGTAATAGTTAATACAATTGCATGTTGTGAAGTTCAATGAAATCAACAGAGGAAGTCAAATCTATGTCCCCAGAAGGTCAAACAACTTCCTGATTGGTGTCATTTTCCACCCACATACTTCAATTCCAGGACACTGTACTAAACTCACGCTATTCATATATATATATAAATATATATGACATGAAAGTCGACGCCACCTCACTTCCAGCTTATCGTCGGCTACCAGCAATGTGTAACAGCATGAACAACAATGAATCTTCACCGCCTTTGACGCGAGTTTCGTGTAGTCACATTCCCACAGAATCGCCAGTAAACACCATTCGATCATACACTAGGACACGTCCATCTGTGCACATGACCCGGAGACGATCCATCACACCGTGATGACCTGTTGACCTGACGCGCCCCATTAACTGACCTGTTCACATCCACATCAGTGGTCTTGAGAATAG
Organism: Ashinkailepas kermadecensis; assembly: GCA_034440615.1. Taxonomy (NCBI): domain Eukaryota; kingdom Metazoa; phylum Arthropoda; class Thecostraca; family Neolepadidae; genus Ashinkailepas; species Ashinkailepas kermadecensis. The sequence goes on along the minus strand of JAOTOM010004904.1, from coordinate 41,132 downwards.
CGCGAGCCTTCTCCAGTTGGTTGTGTTCCACTGCAGCGTACAGTGCTGGAATGAGAGGGCACACACGTCATCAATAGTCGTCTCCAGCTGGTTGTGTTCCACTGCAGTGTACAGTGCTGGAATGAGAGGGCACCCACGTCACCAATAGTCGTCTCCAGCTGGTTGTGTTCCACTGCAGCGTACAGTGCTGGAATGAGAGGGCACCCACGTCATCAATAGTCTTCTCCAGCTGGTTGTGTTCCACTGCAGCGTACAGTGCTGGAATGAGAGGGCACCCACGTCATCAATAGTCTTCTCCAGCTGGTTGTGTTCCACTGCAGCGTACAGTGCTGGAATGAGAGGGCACACACGCTATCAGGTGTGCTGTTACAAGGTCGTGCCGCTCAGTGTGGCCCGGTTGCGTGCCACTGGAATTGGATTGGGTGGGAGTGAAATGTGAACGCGCTGGGAATGCCACCTTCGGCGTGCCGGGCACTGGGAGCATGAGCTCAAAACACTGAATGGAATTACGTTAACCCCCGCCGGGCCGACCGGAAAATCCACCCGTGCCGAGCGGATCGGGGAAACCAGCTTCCGAACCACGCACGTTAGACACACAGGGAAAACGCACCGGTAAACCAATGTAGTTAAAAGCTCATCTAGATTATTTATTCATTTCTTCTTATGCTGAGGCCCTTAAAGGTCACAATAGGTCAACCCAGTAGCATGATCTTGATATTAAGGAACGGTCGGTGAATATGAATATATATATATATATATATATATATATATATATATATATATATATATATATATATATATATACATATATACATATATACATATATACATATATACATATAACAATATACATATATACATATATACATATATATATATATATATATATATATATATACATATAAATAGTTATATCGGGTTCACTGAACAGAACCTGTCAAACAAAATGCGCACATCAGTCTCATACCTGAAAACCCTAAGGTCAGGTCAGGTCACACCGCATGGTCAGGTGATGTAAGTTCAAGCTTGAATACTCACGGCACATGACTCTTGAAGCATAATATTTTTGTTTCTGAGGAGAGCCGATGTGACACTGAAACATCTCAGAAAACTATCCAGCTTCCGGCGTCATGGCCTAACCTTAGGTCACGTTGAGACAATGCATTAAGTGACAAAGCGCTCACTTTAACATTCGCTTAGGTGTACGCTGTTTGAAAAGTAATGCCATAAAAGTCAAATTAGGTGAAATAAGTCCAAATCGCACGAGGTCAGGTTATCTCAGGCCATTGTTCAGCTACGCAAATGCGAGGGAGCACAACTTCGCTGGAGCCGGAACAGGACTCAGAAGGCTTGACGAGGAACAGCAACAACGTGCACAAGATGACCTTGTGTAGACCACCGGCCTGTTGCAACTACTCTGAATAGCGGCACTCTGGATATTTTGAAACCCTAGATTGTTTGACCCATTCCAGATCAACGACCTGTAACAGCTTTGATCTGAAATGTGTCCCGAGATATGCAAACAAAAATCAGTGTCACAAGGCACTGCAAGTTCCGTGTCTCTACGTCCACTCACTCAGCAGCTGTCCCGGCAAAACCAGAGGGGAGGGAGGCTCAAAGACCCTCACTTCCCCTCCCCGCCTGACGGTGGTTAAACGCTGTGTCCGACGACCACTTGGCCTCTACATCCTGTTGCATTAGTGGGCAGAACCATTACAGTCTGCCGGCTTATTGTGGAATACAATCAGAACCCGTTGTCTGAGGCAGGTCCATTAGGCGATATTAGCGGGGTGTGAAGTACCATTAGAACCCGCTGGCTTAATAGGCAGTACCATTTGATTCGGTTGGTTCAGCTGGTAGCACCATGTACCAACGTGCACAAGATGACGTTCGGGTTCTACCAGCCAGCTGGTAGACCACGCTGGCTCAGTGGGCTATGTCGTCTCGACGAGAGCGTCGGTAGCTTAGTGGTTAAGCTGAGCGTCTGACATGAAAGAGTTGGGGGTGTGTGGGGGGGGTCCTGCCTTTCCGCCTCGGGGTGCTCGCCTTTCCTGCCAGGGCTAGAGCGAGGCGACGCGCCACATGACCTCAGCTGCTGAGTGCGTCGTAAATCCCCAACCGGCCAGCCAGGCCAATGATCTCGGCTTAGCGGGCGGCGCCAGTAGATCGTGTAGGCTTTACGTGCAGTAACGGACCACAAAGCAATGTCTGCAAAATCATGACACAATAGCAAGCATACACGCCCTGACGAACGTAATAGATGCTCTGGCGCCTGCAGAAACATAACATCAATGTGGGAAGGTCACCAAACCAGGATCTGTTCAGAGCAGCACTCTAATGAGACATGACGAAATATACGATATAATCGCATTAATGGTGCATACATTTGCCCGGTAATCTAAAATGTTTGCCAAGCAACAAGTCCACGAATTATAATCAGCTCACAATTTGTGCTGTAGAATCAACTTAGTTCGAATTGTTGCTGGGGAGGCTTTACATAATCAGAGTCTGTGCTGCTAAGCGCAAGCTTGTTGCATTGACCCTGAGCCCAGCTCCCAAACTGGAAATTCCAGTTATGTAGCACACATTCGACAGAGAGTCTACATTGGGCTTGAAACCACAACGAGCGTCACACCCTGGGTGCAGCGATTCCATTCCCCTCCAACCCTAGGGGACGAGTGGTCTAGGGGTAAGATACTCGTCTCACGATCGAAATGTTGTGGGTTCGAGTCTCACCTGTCGCTACTCTTCGCCCGCGACCAATCGGCGTGAGAGATTGGCGACGCTACATGACTCAACGGTCGACGTGTCGTAAAACCAATAACCACCTCCAACTCTCCTGCTTTTTCGACGAATGCCTTACCAGAAATTGCACTGGTAGGCTAACCCGCATGACACGTTCCGCCGCGGCCGACTACCAGGCAGCACAAATTCAATTGTTAAGCCAATTGTACAAACATGGCGGGCACGGCCGCCAGTTTCCCCGACTGGCCGTCACAGCCGGAGGCGTTCATGGCGAGCGCGTGAACTCAAACCCGTTGTGCCAGGACTGGGAGACCTCTGCAGGCCAGCGCTCTATCCAAAAAGCTAACCAGACGGCTATCAATGGCAGTGGCAATCAAGCAAATCTTAACTGGCAAGGGTAAATCATCTTCCGGTTTCTGTGGATGCAGTGGGGTAGCCACTAGGGGAGGGAAGGGGCAGCTGCCCCCTGGAGGGTCCGAGGGGGCTCTTCAGGCGTCGGTGCAGGGGCCCCCAAGGGCCCCTGAGCCGACGTGAAGAACCCCTGGACCGACGAAAGGGGCCCGGGCTGACAGAAATGGTCACAGGTATTGTCACAGGCACAGGCACAGATCAATAAAAACGAACCCAATGTCGTGATTCTCGAGGTGACTTGATTCCGACAACAGGCTTTCTCGTCGTTTTGCTACGCTATACGCAATGATACATGTTGCTACAGTTCCGGTCAAACTTCATTGATACACCCTCCGGAGTGTTAAAACCACGGTTGAGTAAAACTTCGATGTGTCTATGAGTTATCCAGTTGTACTTTTGCGTTAGGCAGACTAGAAGCGTCTTAGTAGTGCCTAACGCGACTACAAACCATCCATAAACCTTGCAAGACTGGTCAATATGTACCAAAATAATGCTAAAAAATACTTGGAAGACAAATCGCCGACGAAGAAGCAAATACATCCCAGAAATAAGCTGGATTTCGTCGAAAATGGCATCTAGCTTCATGTGTCAAACTGAGAACATACACCAAACGTGCTCAAAATGCTTGAAAACATGTCATGTGAGAAAGCAGACCCATCAGAGAAGCAAGCATTGATCAAGGTCCTATGTTTTGATTGTAGCAGGTGCCCAACTTCCTCCGCAGCGTAAGAAAAGCAAGCAGCACATGCATCTGGCGTACCGTACCGTCACCGGTCAACACCACCCCGCACACCGCCACCTTACTCATCACCACCCCGCACACCGCCACCTTACTCATCACCACCCTGCACACCCCCACCTTACTCATCACCACCCCGCACACCGCCACCTTACTGATCACCACCCTGCACACCGCCACCTTACTCATCACCACCCTGCACACCCCACCTTACTCGTCACCACCCCGCAAACTCCCGCCTTACTGATCCGGACGTCTGCACCCCACGTCACACCGATGCCGCCCAGACCGCGAGTACCACCGCGGCGCCCGACACCTGGCCGGCAAAGCAGCTTAACGGCCGCGCTCGGCCCCAGCGCCCCATGCCAACGGCGGATGAGCCGATGAGTTACAGGTCGGACGGGCCACAACGCCAAACACCTCCCATCAATATCCTACACGCAAGCACGCCACGACGCGCCACGGCAGCACGCCACGAGCCAAACATCGGTTGTGCCATCCAAACGGTGAGGCACGTTTGTCAAAGCAGACCAACACGCGCGGATCGACCTTCGGGAGTGCGTCCGACACCGGACAGCGGGGTTTGGTGTCGGTCGTGAAGTCGAGGGACGGTCGAGCTCTCTCCCCCCCCCCCTCTCGTCTGGTGCATACACGACACTGGATACAGGAGTTATTCGCCAGCCGCGTCACTCCCTCAGGGAAAGGTCTACAGGAAAGGTTGACATGGTGTGTTTGGTGGGGTGGGATTGTATGGTTCCGTAAGATGGTAATTTTATGAAGTGGGCATTCGCAAATTTAAAGTGGTAAGTTTTCCTTCCTTCCTTAATCATCTTAAAAGCATCCATTCGTAGGCTGCAACAGTGGCCGCAAATAAAAACTCACGAAGTCTTCTTTCTTTGGTATGCTATTATTCACGCAAACACCATCACTATCCAAAACCATCCATAGCGTAAAAAATTAACGAATTAATTGCTTTACATTGATATATGTTTGACCATTGTTCGCGTCTAAAAGACAATGGGTGTTGGGAGAAGAGCTGACATATGTAAGTCGGCGCTCATAATCAAATGGCGTGCATTGCACAGCTATGCACACACGTCCACACTCCGAAACTCGGCGCTCACCGTGGAGGTGGATGTTGATCTTGCTGAGCTTCTCCAGTCGCTTCCTCTCCGCCTTGGTCATGTTCAGACCGTCCACCAGCACCTCCATGCTCCCCTGGCGCCATCCTGTCGGCGACAAAAAGCACAATCAATACCACGTGCGAATAAACTTTCCATCACCTCCGCCACACTCCGACCACCGCTTCGATATATTATTATGTTCGGAATCGAGGCAGCTCCCTCCGGTGGCGTGACCTGCGGAAGCCCCAGGGCCCAAACAAGCGTCCACCGATGACAACTCACGGCGGCTTGTTTTTCTCGAGACCGTCGACAAGCGCACTCGTGTTCCGTTCCGCATCAGGTTTCCGCATCAGGGGACATTAGTCAGCCGGGCCATAGCGAGCTGGCCGCATCACGTTAAGGTTGGTTGGTTGGTTATTTGGGTTCAGGGGCGCATGGACTGCGTTGGTCATACAGCTTAGCTATTAAATAGGCCCATAATGATAGACTGACAGCTTGGAAAGATTGGTGCCAACAGTAATTACGAACCTTCACAATAAAGGCGGATCATTTCAAGCTTCTAGTGTTGCATGTCAGTGGGGTGTAAAAAACGTTCTGAAGTCGACATCCGAGAGAGAGAGAGAGAGAGAGAGAGAGAGAGAGAGAGAGAGCGAAACAGTTGTCCTGAAGTTACCATGCGCGAGTGGTCACCCAGGGGATCGCGCAGTGACAGCGGTCGCACAACTCCAAAAAGACGCTTTCGATCAGCGGCGAGCAGAGGGCATGAAACCAGGACGTGACGTACTGACAGCGGTGCAAGACATCGAGGACAGTTTGGCCTGTCCTCTCCACAGAGCAGATGGGCATCACGTCAAGGGGCCAGGCGCCAGCGTCGCCAGGACAAGTTTGCCGTCCTCTCCCCAGGTGCCGCTACAGGCGTAATGCTAATTGTTTATCGGTGCCGCATCGGTGACACAGAAGCAATGATACCAACATACATACTTCCAGCTGGCTTCCTGAACATCGGAGCTGCCTGACTATCCTTGTCCATTTGTCCTAAATCTGAAGTCCTATCCTGAATTGTCCATCTTTGACGCAAGCATGTAACGATGTTCCACAGTTTAGCATGCATTCATCACTGACCACGTGTTACGTCCTGACTGGCCACGTGTCACAACCCGATTAGCCACGTGTCACGTCCCATTTAGCTACATGTCACGTCCCATTTAGCCACGTGTCACGTCCCGTTTAGCCACGTGTCACGTTCCATTCAACCACGTGTCACGTCCCATTTAGCTACATGTCACGTCCCGATTAGCCACGTGCCACATCCAGATTAGCCACGTGCCACATCCAGATTAGCCACGTGCCACATCCAGATTGTCACGTGCGACATCCCTATTTCCTCTCCACTCTGTCGAGCGGTCCGGGTCGACGCGAGGTCGCACAGTTCAGCCCGCAGTTCAGCCAGCAGTTCAGCCCGTCATCTCGCCCGTGATTGCAGCCACACGGACCTGGCGCGCGCCGCGCGTTGTTTACGGCCAGCCCCAGCCTGGCTCATGCATAGAAAGCGACTACCCACTGGCCTGAGAACTCTCGGCGGCCCGGCGAGCCTTGCCAAAAACAGTGCCACGCCGCAGAGATGCTCGCCGCTTCAGACGACCCCATCACACGGGTAAGCACCAGGTTCGCCTGCCTGCACCGCAGTCGAGGGTGATATCCGACGGGAATGGCCACTACGCCGTGTTAAAAACGACCTAACGAAACAGGCGCACATAACTTCACGGCGAAATAATTCCAGTCGTGATATGCGAGGCATTCCGGACCGCTAGGGCCAGTGACCACGAACAACACAAACCGTCAATGCAGAAGGATACGAGGCGAAGGTAAGTTAAAGAAGACCGCTGTCGTCGATGTTGTCCGCCCTTCGTGTGTGACATACGTCGTGTTCTGGTGTGCCATGGGGTTGGGCTCACGATTTCCAGTACGGGCGCCGCCCTTTGGTCTCAGTTACGAGCCGGCGGACGAAGGGTGACGTTTAAAAAGCTGGACGTGTTGGTTGATACATTAATCACACTAACAGTGCTTAAATTCCCCCCCCTCCCCAAGTGCCAACAATGGCGAAATCGCCGATAGTCGGGGGTCCGTCGTGCCGACGGAGTTCCAGTCGGCGCCCAGGACCGAGACGCAACCCAGAAAATGGCAGGAAAGCTACCAAATTTGTGTCAGTATAGGTGGAAGTGGTAAAAAAGTACCTGATTTAAGATGACGATAGCTGTTTCAATGATCATAAGAGAATGATTCGATCACATTTCTGAATTTATGAGCGATGCTATTGTTAAGTAGATCACTTTCATCAGGTTAGTAGGTCATTTCGATGTTGTCAGCCCTCTGTTCTTCACGATACTAGCACCGCCTAATCTCGGTTCGGTATCGTGCCGGACCGAGATGTGCACTACAAACCGCCTACTTCCGCCCCTCAACTGTCCTTGGCTGTGCAAAACGCCTACTACCTGCAGCCGATTGTGTGCACTGACGCTGTCGCAGACGGTGTGAATGATCACCTTGACGGTGTGAATGATCACCTTGGCTGTGTGAATGCCCACCTTGATTGTGTGAATGCCCACCTGCGAACATTCAGCTAAATGCACAGGAGCCAACGACACAACTACAATAGCTCTGTGCGCAAACGGCAAAGGCCAACGGTACTGTGAGGGGCCATGCAGCACTATCTCACGGTGGCGTGGTCACTACTGTGACGTCACGCAGCGTGACGCGCGACTTGCACAGGGTTGCACGTGCCGTCCGTGGTTACCACACAACACGACACGACACAGCGCAGGACACGGCACGATACAATACACGACACACAACACAACACAACACGACGCAACGCACGACACGACACGCAGCACGATAAGACACGACACACAATGCAACACAATAAAACACAACACGACACACAATGCAACACAATACAACACGACACACGACACAACACAACACGACATACAACACGACACACAACATATCACGACACCACACTAAACACGACATACAGCACGGCACACAACACGACACGACACGACACGATGCACAACACGACATACGTCACGACACACAACATAACACGACACGACACACAACACGACAGTGCAGTCGTCCGACGAGATTAGATCGCATTTCAATTGTCAACGTGGATGCGACCGCGGCACACCACGCCGGAAACTGTAGACGACACAAACGTGGTCGGCCACGCCGCCGGCAACTCGACCACGCGGCAGCTACATCGATATAACAGGTGCCTACGACTTCAAAATCAATCTGGCATTAAAACACTTCTAGCGTTACAACTCCGCGTTGCATTTCAAGTCGTCGATCGTTCATTTGTTGCAAACGTTTGACAAACAACTTTGCGTTGATCTTGCAGACATAAGGTGATGTACTGTTCAACCAATGAGTAGGGACGGGGATGGCCGACTGGCCAGAGCGTTGAACGCTGGATACAAAGGTCATGGGTTCGGCGCTCGCACCGCTCGGACATTTCCCAATCCCGCGGCCCACCGGCGAAACAGTGTGGGCGGCGCCGATTAGCAGATTGCATAAAGTGCCTCGTGAACCACCCAATAAAAACGTGAGCGTCAGCACATCTTCGGAGTTCCCCATGTCAATTCCCCCACTAAGGAAAATAAAACAACGGCGGTGGAGTTTAGTTCATACGGAGAGAAACGCGACGACCAGCACGACTGCCTGGACGCGGTGTTCAGCACTGGAGCCGGTCCAGTCGGCGGAACAGCCGGAACAACAGCCGGATCGTGGCCGGTCCCGGGGGCGCCATCAGTGCGCGTTCTCTCGCCTCGAACTGCCGCCAGATTTCTCCCGGGAAGAGGTGCCGTCGGCGAACACGGCGCCGCAGATGCATCCGTCTTCCGCCGGTCGACAGAGCGCACGTGACAAACAGCGCCGCACGTGCTGCTCGCACTACGCCGACCGAGATCAACACAACAGATGGGGAGCCATCACGGCGAGGGTGACCAGGAGCCCACCACCCCACCCCCACCTACAAAGCCGGATGTTTGTCGATGAAGGTAAGTGGCATCCAACAGCCATCAGGCACGTACTTCAACAAGTGTCCGCAATGACGGTACTGTTTCTTTGCCGTCGCACATCTCCATCGATGCTTGCTTCTGCTGATATGTATGCTCTGCTAATATGGGAATACTCATGCTGACTGCTCGATCGCTTGATTGTCTTTTTTATAGGAAATTACGAATTCGAGTGCGTACAACCCGCTATATGATCAACATGGTCGATGCACCCTAAAGTCCCACAGGTGTGTACTACGCAGATTCCGAGCCTCGGCGTAACGAGCATCGAATATCTACCTTGCAATCTCGTCTACCCCTATAGATTGTTAGTTGTTTGGGCTTTAGGACGCTTCGACAAGTTTTGATCATTCGCGCCCATACACCTATAGAGTGTTGAGAGACGAAATTAAAACGCCAACCAGATTCAGAGAAAACGCCGAGGCATGTCATTCGCAGCGCAGTCAACGCCCGCAGCAGTCAACGTCAACCAGTTCATTTGTTCTCAAAACATCCCTTTGCCGATCGTGACCGTTTGATCCCTCCACGAGCCAACTCGGGCTCCAGTCGCGTTATATCGCGCACCGTGGACCCATTCCGTGGACCCATTCGTCACCGTCGCTGTAATGAGTTCGCAGTTCCGCTCTTCGTGCAAGGCAACTGGCATGCGACAAATGCTTATCACAAATGTCGAGGCCGTCCCATGGTGCTCTCGCAAAGCGAGTCCAATTAAAAGGCGAGGCGCCGCGGTATAATGTGACGGCGTCGCACCAGTCACACCGCCAAGCATGCTCACTGCGGTTTTGATCATCTTTCTCGGCACCAAGTGCCTTGTCGTCTCCGGAAAATTACGCACTGAAGATGCGGCCAGGTACATTGGACCAGTTATAAGTGAGAAAGACCGAAAGACCAGAAGTGGCTTATGTGAAAAGAAGATGGAAGGTCTGCGTGCAAATGCTCCAGGCGCAGCAAGCGCTGCATTTCTGGGGTGGTATGGACAGCAACTGGCTTCAATTGCCACGAGCAAAACCAATTGAGCTGAATTCCAGTCGACTGTAGGCTATTGGACTAACAAACTCACCATCATACTGGTTGGTTATTGGTTTTACGACACGTCGACCGTTGAGTCATGTAGCGTCGCCAATCTGTCACGCCGATTGGTCGCGGGCGAAGGGTAGCGACAGGTGGGACTCGAACCCACAACCTTTCGATTGTGAGACGAGCATCTTACCCCCAGACCACTCGTCCCCTCACCATCATACTGCATACATGCGCAGTACCATCATCCCCCCCCTCCCCGCTCCATGCATCCAGAGGCGCATATTTTCTACCACAAGTCGAATGAAGGGCCTAGTTTCCGCAAGAGCGTAAAAAGATGAGTGCGCCCGTCACTGCATGACGAACAAAGCGTTGTACCCGCAGCCGGCGTATCTGCACCTACGTTTCCGCCGCAGAGCTTCCGGTGCGGCCCCCCGCAGCAGCTCCGAGCTTCCCGTCAGCCGACTTCCCGTGCGGGGAGACGCCATCTCCGCGTACAGCTCCAGAAGGTCGGACATGGTGCGCGGCCGGCCGACGGGCGGCCCGGGGTCACCGGGGTCACGTCGGCCGGCGGCGTCAAGGTCACCGAGGTCGGCGGCCGCGATAGCGCCGGCGGCGAGCATCGCAGTGCGTGTGACGGTCGCGTAGGCGATGGTCGGCGCGCCTCCCAGGTTACCGCCGGCGCGGAGCGCACCGCTCTCAGATCGTCCGCTGCCCCTCAGACCGCCGCCGGCGAGTGTCAGGCCGTCCTCAGAGCGTCCGCTGCCCCTCGGACCGCAACCGACGTGGATCAGGCCGTCCTCAGAGCGTCCGCTGCACCTCGGACCGCCGCCGACGCGGAGCACAACGTCCTCGAAGCGGCGACGGAGCACAACGTCCTCGCCGGCGTGCTGCGTGCCCACCTCAGCCACCTCGGCCACCTCGGCCACCTCCGTCCTCCGACGCACGAACGGCCTCTCCAGCCGCCGCAGGCGCTCCTGGAAGCTGCCGCGCCGCTGCACTCCGACCACGGCCGCCGGCGGAGGGGTCACGCTGACGACACTCTGCGCCCGGGTCAGCCTGCCGCCGGGCGGACTGCGCTGCCGCCGCAGGCGCGTCTTGAACGGCTCGGCCAGGCGGGAGATGAGCCGGCGGCTGGCGTCCGGCGGCTGGGCGACGCGCAGGCCGTGGCGCGCGGCAGGCGGACGGGCGCTGGCAGGCTGCGCCGGGCGCCAGCCCCGCCCGTCGTCGCCGACCGGCTTCACCAGCTGACCGCGGTTGACCTCCAGCGCCGCCAGGCGCAGACTCTCGCTGGTCGCCCAGGGCAGACGCGGCAGCGGGTGGTGGCGATGGCGCAGGCCGTGCTCCATTGCCGCGTGTGTACACACACACTGTGTGGGGTCAGCTCGCAGAGGGACCAGCGTCAGGCCCACAATCTCAGGCCCACAGCGGAGGGCGTGCGACGCAGGGCTGGGCGAGGTCACACGCGTATGCAGGGTCACGGGAGGAGCGAGGTCGAGCCGCCTGCGGCAACACACGCGCCGGCTCGCTGCGTGCCGACCGCCTATCCCGGTCGAACAAACACGCGCGCGCTCCGCCAACGCACGTGTGCCGTGAAGAGAGTGAAAAGCCTGCTGGCAATGTCGGCAGGAGTCGGAATCGGCTCTGCCGCCGCAGCAGGCTATCTGCCGGCCCCTGGAGGTCTCGTCCACGGCGCGGCACGTGCGGCGAAACTGAGCCGCCCACCGCAAACCAAGCCGGCTTTCTCCGGTGTCGGCGCGGTCCACGCGGGGCTCCACCGGGGCAGTGTCCTGGCACCCGGTGTTGTCCAGCGCCAGGCGCGCGCGCCTCTGGTCAGTGTCCTGACCTGTTCTGACCAGATTCCTCGGTACTGCGCAGCCTCAGGTCACTCGGCGACCCGGTGTTGAGCGACAGCTCATGTCAGCCGGCAGCCTGAGGTCACGGTGCATTGCTCAAAGTTCACAGAAGTGCCACAGCCGGGGGTCAAAAGGGCTTCGATGTCGGCTCCTTAAGCGACTCGAATGGCTGCACTGGACAACGATTACAACGCCTTCACACCGATCACGCTTCACTTCGGGGTTCACTTCACTGATCAACAGTCGGATCACCACCACTTCACATAAACAATTAAGTGTTCATTATTAGTTCCAATTTATCAAAGGCTATCCAACTCAAATATCAGCTTCAGTCGTAAGCCACTCTGTGGTACTTCACCATGTACCAGGACGAGTTACTCATTATCTTCCCACAAATCGCCACAGCAAACTATCACCCGAACCTCTCCACCACTACCACAACGATTCATTTGTCTGTCTCTTCACCAATCAACTGATTTGCCTGTATCTTCACCAATCAGCACAGGGTGACCGGCACGTCGTCTCTTCAGTGATAATCACGTGCACCGACACGTCTCTCCAGCGGTCACCACACGGGCTGACACCCCGCCACTTCGTCAATCATCACACGGATCGCCGACTCGTCTGTCCAGCGGTCGGCACACGGGCTGACACCTCGCCACTTCACCGATCACCACGACAGGTCACACGGTCACTCTCCGCGTTCTCCACCACACTTCCGCGCGTGCGTACCCGGCGGCAGTCGCTACATCACCACCGCCCCGAAATACTACAGTCAGGGGGAACGCCCTCGCGGTACACCGCAGTCACTATGTCACCACCACCCCGAACCACCACAGTCGGGGGGAGGGGGGTAGCGTCCCCGCTGGGCAGCTCGTGTCGCGCGGCTCCACTCGCCACCCACTCGCGCGACGCGAGTCACCGCCGTACTGGCCGGCGATCCGCCTCCGTGCCAGCCTTGAAGTCGCTCCCCTGACGTCACACCAGCTGGCCGTGCGGAGCGGGGCACCCGGCCGGATGTGGCCGCCGGACGGGGACACAGGGGCAGCAGGGGAAGCAGGAGCACCGAGGGGAGGCCGGATGTGGCCGCCGGACGGGGACACAGGGGCAGCAGGGGAAGCAGGGGCACCGAGGGCAGGCCGGATGTGGCCGCCGGACGGGGACACAGGGGCAGCAGGGGAAGCAGGGGCACCGAGGGGAGGCCGGATGTGGCCGCCGGACAGGGCAGCAGGGACAGGGGCAGTAGGGGCAGGAGCGGCAACAGGGGCATGAAGCTACGGAGGGCAGGCCGCCGCCGGCTCTGTCAGTTATTCGTGTGGAGGGACAGGAGGGGCAGGTGGCCGCGGAGGAGATGGCCGGCTGTGGCCGCCGGACGGGGAAGCAGGGGCAGGTGGCCACGGAGAGGCTGGATGTGGCCGCCGGACGGGAAGCAGGGGCAGCAGGCCACGGAGAGGAGGCCGGATGTGGCTGCCGGACGGGGCAGTAGGGGCAGGAGGCCACGGAGGGGAGGCCGGATGTGGCAAACGGGGCAACAGGAGCGGGGGGCCCAAGTATTGCAACATATGAACTAAGATAACGTAGTTGTGCCGAAGTTTTTAATTTGGAAGCATATCAGTTATGTAGATCATTTTCTTCAACATTTGCTCGCTCACAGCATAAGCAACACCTACCTCTCTGACAGAAGTTATTTATTAGTGGTAGACTTCAATAGCTACAATCAATATTTCTAAATAGAAATATCTTAAAATACAGGGTTTAATAGTCACCTTCCTAATCCAAAGAAAACGATAATATTGCGGTCATAAGCAACATTTCATTAATTCACCTTTGAACAATATGCATTATGTCGCACATCACATTCAGCATTTGAACCATACCACTAATATATTCACACATGAAAACTACAATATTTCTTACTCATCAAACATCATCTCAGGCAATATCAAATCCATCTTGTGTATGGCTGAATTGTCGCGCAACCGTTGGTGCACCGCTTCGGTCTTTGCGCTTCACTACTTCATTTTCAGAAGATTTAGTGTTGGCTGTAAGCTGGCACCACAAATAAAACAATGAATCATCGATGAGTACTCTTGAATATTCAGACCACATCGTCAAAGAGACATCCGAGCTGCAGATAGCCTCACCCGCATGGCAACTGCTAACCATCTCTCCATTTCTCCATTACAACTGCTAACCACCTCTCCAAGTCTCCATGGCAACTGCTAACATCCTCTCCATTTCTCCATTACAACTCTAACCACCTCTCACTAACTCCCCCATTTCTCCATTACAACTGCTAACCACCTCCCAAGTCTCCATGGCAACTGTCATCCTCTCCATTTCGCCATGGCAACTGTCAACCACCTCTCCAAGTCTCCATGGCAACTGCTAACATCCTCTCCATTTCTCCATGGCAACTGTCAACCACCTCTCCAAGTATCCATGGCAACTGCTAACATCCTCTCCAAGTCTCCATGACAACTACTAACCACCTCTCCAAGTATCCACGGCAACTACTAACCAACACTCCAAATCTCCACGGCAACCACTAACCACCTCCCCAAGTCTCCGGGAACAAACATCGGAAACAGCCGACACCACCGCACTGGCGGCAGGCTGGCCAAACTGACCCAGAGCACCAACACAGAGCACCAACACTGGTCCGCGTGGCGGACCAGTGCCGGCGAGGTGAACGTCCCAGCTAATGACCGACCGAGGCCGGTCGCACTCGGCGACCCGCCTGGCCGGTCGACGCGCGCAATTGGTCCGCGGTCAGGTCGCATGCGAGCCGAAATTGCGCCGCCAACAACACGCGACGGCCCCAAATGTGGGCTTCGGCTCGGTGCCGGTCACGTCGTTATTACGGGGTGGCTGTGATCGTGTGTCAGGTGTGGCTTTTTGCGCGAAATTGGATCGCTTCAGGTCAGCGGAGGAGGTCAGTGGCAGTTGGGAGAGAGTGGCACGGCTGATGCTTCTCGCGAACCGCAAGAGTCAACTGAAATCATAATGCATCCAGCACGGGCTCAAGCATGCAATACTTTTGGAGGGCTGCTTTTATCATGCCATCGGACCAATTGTCTGACAAAAAGTACACCACAATTTGAGAAATTGCGCGGTGTGGCACAATTTGGCACATGTGGTGGTTTGCATGGTTGATGTGTTGGCAAGTACCAAGCACTCAATGTAGACGCGTTGCAGCATTTTGAAAGATACTAACCATCACACAAGTTTCCTATATAGAGAAGGTATGGCTACGACAGATCGTAACAATTCATTATATATAGAAAGTATGTCATCGACAGATCGTAACAGTTCACTATATAGAGAAGGAATGGCATCGGCAAATTGTAATAGCTTCGTAACATGTCAAAGTCCTTATTTTCAAGACATATTTTCACATTGAATAGGGGAAATGACAATTTAACATTACCGGGGTACCAAACCAGGGGGTCCAGACCCCGATCCACCCGGGATCTCCAGCCATGACGTAGACGAAGCAAGCAAGTCTTACCGCTTCTTCCACAGGGCTGATTATTGTGCCAATCTCCACAGAATCCCGAATGCTCCACGGAATTGATAGAAACACGCCCAGACACACCGCCGCGCAACCCCACACATCAGCCCAGAGTCCCCTCCCCCTAGTCTGGAAGTACTCGAGTGGGAGACCACCGGCGGAGGTGCCAGAGACTGTCCGGTAGCTTATCATAACACGCTCTGCAACAATAACCCGACACATAGTTCACGTCGTTCGGTCTGTATGGATACCTTCCCGCCTTGACAGGGTATTGACAGACGAACCTCAGTAAAAAAAAATGACGTCACCACTGCCGTCTGTCGCCCAAAAAATCAGAACAAAACTCGACCTTAACGCATTGGCTAACTGACTGCAGAATAATTAGTATAATGGCAAAAGTATGAATGGTAAATGGCAAATGAGATCCACCAATGGACAGATAAATGAAGAATGCTTGGTTTACACGAGCAGTGTTAGAAATGAACAGCTGAAATGATAATCCGATGACTGATACAATTATCTGTTTGGTAAACGGTGCTAACTTGAGGATGGAAACCACTCTCCCGGGTGAATATACGTGTCTTCATGCAATCTTCGTATTTTGTATTTACGTTGAAACATATTTTTCACAACACTGTACTTGTGATAACAACACAATTTTCTTTTAGATTTTCTGGCACAATTCCCACTCTTGTTTAATCATCAAGCCTTCACCAATTATTATCGCCATTATATCCTTTCAAAAGCAGTTTATGTGTTCCTTTATAGAGATCCGAGCCTGACCCCCCCCTAGCATTCGTCTCTGGATACCCATGACTTCCTCCGCCCCCCCCCCAGCACGCGGACGAGAAGGCCACATAGCACTGGCGGCCCGCCAGTCCTGACGCGTGCTGTGGGACAGGTCAGTTCGTGACGTCTGTAGCCGTGACGCTGTGGGGCAGGCCAGGCCGTAACGTCTGCAGCCGTGACGTCGTGAGTCAGGTCAGGTCAGGTCGTGACGTCTGCAGCCGTGACGCCGTGAGTCAGGTCAGGTCAGGTCGTGACGTCTGCAGCCGTGACGCCGTGAGTCAGGTCAGGTCAGGTCGTGACGTCTGCAGCCGTGACACCGTGATTCAGGTCAGGTCGTGACTTCCGCCGCTGGCTAGCCGTGACCCGTCACGGCTCTGCAGGCACTTGTCATGCTTAAGTGTTAGCTTAAGTGTTAGTTTAAGTGTCGCTCGGCTCCACAGCACTAAACATTTGGGCCACATGCAAGCGCAGCGGACCGGTAAATTATTGAGGAAAAAGATGGCGGGAAGGGAGAAAACATGGCGGGAGGGGAGACAGGGCTCCTCCATCTTGCATGTAACGGTAACTGACACCGGCATAACGGTCGATCTCAGACTTCGGCCGAATGACTTTTCTGTCCGTGACCAGCATCTCACCACAGTCCAATGTTAACACTGCCGCTACATGATGCAAGGGGCGTGCCTTCGTGTTCAAGCAGCATTGCCGTGCCGGAACTGTGTCGGTCCGGGCAAGGGTGGAAGGCCGTGCATGTGTGGTAATGCCGATGCAACACCAATCAAAATATTGGTGTTGCAAGGTAATATCAATAGTTCGGTTTCCATCTGAATCGGCCACCCAATACCGATATTCACTCCCTGATTTTCGAGAGTACACCAAATTCCCTTTAAGAGGCATGCGTTCCCCAATATGTCAGAGTACAACACGCTTTCATCATTGATGGAATCGCTTCTATACTTGGTTCTGCGAAGGCAACACTAATAATGTTTACGACTGATTATTCAGTGTACACCGCTACACGATGACAATAATGGTTCAATGTCATGTTGGCAACACCAATAATTATACGAAGCCTCCATCTATGAGCCCAGGTCTGACTGAGACTTAATTTGGCCCATTGGAGTGTGTTGCCAGTGTTCGTTGACAACACCATTACCAGTGTTGGTTGACAACACCATTGCCAGTGTTGGTTGACAACACCATTGCTAGTGTTGGTTGAAACCACCATTGCCAGTGTTGGTTGACAACACCATTACCGGTGTTGGTTGACAACACTATTGTCAGTGTTGGTTGACAACACCATTGCCAGCGTTGGTTGACAACACCATTGTCAGTATTGGTTGACAACACCATTGCCAGTGTTGGTTGACAACACCATTGCCAGTGTTGGTTGACAACACCATTGCCAGCGTTGGTTGACAACACCATTGCCAGTGTTGGTTGACAACACCATTGCCAGTGTTGGTTGACAACACCATTGTCAGTGTTGGTTGACAACACCATTGCCAGCGTTGGTTGACAACACCATTGTCAGTATTGGTTGACAACACCATTGCCAGTGTTGGTTGACAACACCATTGTCAGTATTGGTTGACAACCCCATTGCCAGCGTTGGTTGACAACACCATTGCCAGTGTTGGTTGACAACACCATTGCCAGTGTTGGTTGACAACACCATTGTCAGTGTTGGTTGACAACACCATTGCCAGTGTTGGTTGACAACACCATTGCCAGTGTTGGTTGACAACACCATTACCAGTGTTGGTTGACAACCCCATTGCCAGCGTTGGTTGACAACACCATTGCTAGTGCTGGTTGACAACACCATTGCCAGTGTTGGTTGACAACACCATTGCCAGTGTTGGTTGACAACACCATTGCCAGTGTTGGTTGACAACACCATTGCCAGTGTTGGTTGACAACACCATTGCCAGTATTGGTTGACAACACCATTGTCAGTATTGGTTGACAACCCCATTGCCAGCGTTGGTTGACAACACCATTGCCAGTGTTGGCTGACAACACCATTGCCAGTGTTGGTTGACAACACCATTGCCAGTGTTGGTTGACAACACCATTGCCAGTGTTGGTTGACAACACCATTGCCAGTGTTGGTTGACAACACCATTGTCAGTGTTGGTTGACAACACCATTGCCAGTGTTGGCCACAGGGCCGGACGGTTCTATCGGCTGGTGCCCAACCGCACCTACCGGCGGAGAGTTGGTTGGCTATTTGGGCTTTAGGGCGCATCACGTGACTGGTATATGGCGCCAACCCATCACGTGACTGGTACATGGCGCCAACCCTTCAAGCGGAGACCACGATAGGGTTATTTTATGGTTCCCAGAGTGAGGGCCCAGATCGAGTCGGCGAGCGTCAATCCCTGCAATTGGACTTGTGCCTTACAGCATCTGGTGATTTATCGGGGTATAATTCGCTCTGCTGCTTTAACTTCCTGGCCAGAGTATTGCACACACATACCACCACGGAACACATCGATTCATGCTGACGTTCTGAACGGGAATACGAGTTTATTGGCCCGTTACAATCGCCGACGGGCCAAATCGTCGATTCAAAGCATCGCGGTATTGGTAGTCAGAGCGTCCGAAGGCCCAAATAACAGCAAGCGATACATCATACTCCTTACAACATCTTGTACCACGAACACAATATCCATGGTCAGACATCTTGTACTGTTAAGCGCCGTACGGTTCGGCAGACGGCGGCTCTTGTGGTGCGTGGTGGTGTCGGCGGCACTGGTGCGTGGTGGTGTCGGCGGCACTGGTGCGTGGCCACCAATGAGGGCTGTCGGCGCTTGTGGTGGCCACCAACGTGCAGGGCTGGCGGCGCTTGTGGTGCGTGGTGGTCGTGGGCGCTTGTGGTGCGTGCTGGTGTCGGCGGCACTGGTGCGTGGTGCACCAAGTGCAGGGCTGGCGGCTTGTGCGGCGCACCAACATGCAGGGC
Source organism: Ashinkailepas kermadecensis (assembly GCA_034440615.1). NCBI lineage: Eukaryota > Metazoa > Arthropoda > Thecostraca > Neolepadidae > Ashinkailepas > Ashinkailepas kermadecensis. Next base: position 21,890 of record JAOTOM010004904.1, on the reverse strand, counting down.
TGGCGGCTCTTGTGGTGCGTGGTGATGTCGGCGGCACTGGTGCGTGCTGGTGTCGGCGGCACTGGTGCGTCGTGCTGTCGGCGGCACTGGTGCGTGGTGGTGTCGGCGGCACTGGTGCGTGGCGCACCAACGTGCAGGGCTGGCGGCGCTTGTGGTGCGTCGCGCTGTCGGCCGCATCGGCATTCCAGTCACGACGGATGCCCGACAAAACGATGACGCAATCTCAGCAAGAACTAATGGTCAATTGGACCGAAAAAAGTGGAACGACACTTATAAAATAGAAGTGCCACACGATTAAAATAACCGTCCTCAAGCATTCCGGCTTTAGCATGCACCCAACACGTATGCGCAAGGCTTTCGTAGCTTTTTAGAGCAACATTTGACAACCGAAGTATGCCAATTTGTGTGCCAACTACAAACTCAGTTATATAGCGCCGTGCCGCTGGGTAAGCATCCTGCCGTTCCCGCTTTTGCTCGCATTCTCGGAGTCCGTCCGCTTTTCTGGCGGGATTCTTGCGGCGTAGCCAAGGCATCAGACACTGGACAGGGGGGGGGTGTAGGTTGGACGCCCACGGCGTGCGACTGACACGAATGCCAATGTTCGCCCCGATCGTGGGACACGCGCCGACCGTGTTGGCGGACACCCGGCAAACTGGCGGGGGTGGAGGTGGGGGCTGCTCATCAGAGTGCCGCCGGGCGTGGGTGGGAGGGAGGCGAGGCGGGGCTCACCAGAGTGGGGACGAGGGCTTACCAGAGTGGAGGTGGTGGGTGGGAGGGAGGCCGGGCTGGGCTCATCAGAGTGGAGACGGGGGCGTGGATGGGAGGGAGGCGAGGGTGGGGCTCATCAGAGTGGAGGCGGGGGCGTGGATGGGAGGGAGGCGGGGGTGGGGCTCATCAGAGTGGAGGCGGGGGCGTGGATGGGAGGGAGGCGAGGGTGGGGCTCATCAGAGTGGAGGCGGGGGCGTGGATGGGAGGGAGGCGGGGGCGGGGCTCACCAGAGTGGAAGTGGGGCTTACCAGAGTGGAGACGGGTGCGAAGACGGTGGATGGGAGGGAGGCGGGGGCGGGGATGGGAGGGAGGCGAGGGCGGAGGCTCACCAGAATGGAAACGGGAGTGGGAGCTCACCGGAGTGGAGACGAGACCGAGGATGGACGCGATGGGCGTGAGCGAGACAGGAAAGACCTCCTCCGTGACAGGCGTGATCAGAGGAAACTCCATCGTGGCTGGCGTCCCATTCAAACGAGACGTGGTGGCTCGTACTCCCGAGACCAGGTCAATTCCGTCGAGCTCGGCTGCACCTGTATGGCCTCGCGCGCTGCTGAGCCTCCCACTTCGCCTGCCACCACATTCACGATTGATGTTCAGTGCAGAATATATTTTGTTCTCCCACCTCACTCAACAGAGACACGCGTCAACTACCGAGCCTACATGGACAGCAGAAATTCTAATTCACCTCGTGACCGGTGCACAGTCGAATTAGCAGGCCCATGTACACTTCCCTCCTTACCCGTAAATTCGACTTCACCAGCGCGTGAAATTCGTTCCCGAGGAAGGATCGGCCTGACGGGAACGGATATCGTTGGGATTGATGTTGAAGATCAAGGCTGCTAATCGAAGAGCATCGCATTTATTTCATTTTTCGGCAGAAAATTTGCAAATGAAATGGGACAAAGTGGTTCATTAAGATTGAAGATTATGCAGGACTACACTGAGCATCATATTGTCAGTAAAGCTCTTGACCATTATAACTGAAAGAGATAAATGAGGCCAAAATGAACTGCATATTTCGACGGGGTGCCTTCTTCAACCGTGACAGTTTGAAGGTGAGATAAAACATGTACAAAAAGACATGGCACGTGTCGCAGCATGTACTGTACACATTATCGATCTCACAGCCCGTGGGAGCTGATTGCCATGAGATGACATGGCATGATAGGAAAACAATCTGTATAATAGACACGGGCACTCTGTGAATTAACATGAAATATAAAACGTTGATCACGTCACATCATACCGACTCCACTGTGCGGAATCAGTCATCGCTCGTCGTAGCCGATGGCTATGACTCCGCGCAGCGGAGTAGGTATTGTAGGCAGGTTCGTTTCCCTGGCAGTGGTAGTCTAGGGCTTTCCCCACGTGTGCGGTAACTGGTTCTCAATTGCGACAAGTTCCCAAATCCAACAGCCGTCAATGCCTCTGCATTGACCACCGAGCTGATCAGCAGCAGCGCGGCGATAGCCTGTGCAACAGCTCCAACGGCAACGACACCGGCACGCGCCGCTTCCGCCATTGCGACGGCTCCAGCGGGACACTGCGCACACAATCACCATGTAGCAGGCACTCAATCAATAAACGGAGGAAACTTCGTCTACACAACGGCACAGGGGACTTAGGGGGTGGGGGAGGGGCTCGTGAGCTGCAGGTTTTATGGCGGTTTCCCTGATAAAACCACCAGAGTCGATACTAGTGCGAGAAAATGCGAAAGACGGAGAGCAGCTCAAGAGCTTTGCCAAACGCGCCCGCAGCTTAGTCTGGAGTGACTTTACGTCCCGTTAGACGTAAAGCCACTCTGGGCGCACAGCCACTCTCATCACACGTGCCGCGCCGGCTGGGTCCGCCTGGAGAGGCACCGAGACACCCTCAGTCCTTCCACCCGCCCCTGCTGGATGCAAATGGTGGCAAGTCAATAGATGAAGGATCGGCTGATTGATTGATCAGTAGATTGATTAAATTAAACCGGCACAATATTGAATGGCGAAAGAAACACCACAGGAAAGACATTCGATTATTGTCGAAATATTCATGAGTGGTGTGATAGATAGTACACAGCAGTTCGTGTGTTTGCCCCGTCACGTCATGAGTGGTGTGATAGATAGTACACCGCAGTTCGTGTGTTTGCCCCGTATCATGTCACATCACGTCATGAGTGGTGTGATAGATAGTACACAGCAGCAGTTCGTGTGTTTGCCCCGTCACGTCATGAGTGGTGTGATAGATAGTACACCGCAGTTCGTGTGTTTGCCCCGTCACGTCATGAGTGGTGTGATAGATAGTCACACCGCAGTTCGTGTGTTTGCCCCGTCACGTCATGAGTGGTGTGATAGATAGTACACCGCAGTTCGTGTGTTTGCCCCGTCACGTCATGAGTGGTGTGATAGATAGTACACCGCAGTTCGTGTGTTTGCCCCGTCACGTCATGAGTGGTGTGATAGATAGTACACCGCAGTTCGTGTGTTTGCCCCGTCACGTCATGAGTGGTGTGATAGATAGTACACCGCAGTTCGTGTGTTTGCCCCGTCACGTCATGAGTGGTGTGATAGATAGTACACCGCAGTTCGTGTGTTTGCCCCGTCACGTCATGAGTGGTGTGATAGATAGTACACCGCAGTTCGTGTGTTTGCCCCGTCACGTCATGAGTATATGAGTGGTGTGATAGATAGTACACCGCAGTTCGTGTGTTTGCCCCGTCACGTCATGAGTGGTGTGATAGATAGTACACCGCAGTTCGTGTGTTTGCCCCGTCACGTCATGAGTGGTGTGATAGATAGTACACCGCAGTTCGTGTGTTTGCCCCGTCACATCATGAGTGGTGTGATAGATAGCACACAGCAGTTCGTGTGTTTGTCCCGTCACGTCATGAGTGGTGTGATAGATAGTACACCGCAGTTCGTGTGTTTGCCCCGTCACATCATGAGTGGTGTGATAGATAGCACACAGCAGTTCGTGTGTTTGTCCCGTCACGTCACACCATGGGATCATTTGGTTCACTGATTCAGCGCCTGGATCACGAAATACCCGCTGTCCCACTCAGGTCCGGAGAGGCGAACTTTCTCCGTGTGCATGGGGCACTCCATCTCATTCGACAAGCGCCACCCTACCTCTCAGGAGAGGGAAATACCACGATATTACCGCAAGCGAACACACGTCACGAGCTGATGACGTCATCTCCGGATGCGGTCGTGTGTCGCAGCCGGGATCCGCCAGCCACCGGTCGTCTGTGGTTTGCTTGCGGAGGCGTGCCAAACAAGACAACGGCGACAACCTGGCGCGATTCCATCCAGCAGAAAGGAGCAGCTGCTCCTTTCTGTCGAAAATCAGCGCGGACACCGACTTCCGGCTCACGACAGTGCAAAATCTGAAAACTAAATTTTTACTTCGTTTGTCATGTTTTATGTCATGTTCCCATGAGTAATTATTGTCGAATGGGCAGGCCGAAGCCACACCAAGTTCCGATCAGAATTTTGACAACGTGTGTGTGTGGTGGGGGGGGCGCATCGGCTACAGATGTCATGCAGCCGATAATTTGAACAACATTTCAAGAAGTACAAATTTGGATTGTGATGTGAATATTCCATGCAAACATTTAAACGTGATGCTCAATTGCTCTTCACATGTGCCATGACAACGATTGCAATTAACTTATTTGACATGCATTTTAATTGTTTTTGTTCTGTTACGATATTTTACCATTAGCCTGCAACAGACCGCGAAATGCTCGGGGAATATATCTCAAAGACCGGTAAAAAACACAAATATTCCAAGGGCATTCTGACCGGACTTTCGGTCTTTACTTTTTCCACCTGTAGTGCCTGCCTCTTGTTATGCTTTTGAATACAGCACCAGTCAGGTGGTAGGCTGCCCATACCCGCCACGTGGTGACTCTCATGGCTGCTCGTTTATTTCCATTTCCTTATTCTAGCCAATATCTCATATTCTCTCTCATTCCGATTTGCTTCACCCGAGACATTCAGTCCGCGCTCCAACCTGATTTGCAGAAATCACTACTGAAACATACCCCGGACTCCCGTTTCAGATTGTCTAAGTTCACAACTCGGAGGCCTTCACCCTAAGCCTGTATTGCTACTCTAGAGATTAATCTCAGCATGGAACATAGATTCTAGGCTGATGAGACATCCATGTACCTGACACAAATATCCGATGGATATTTGTGTCCCACAAGTAGATTGGATCGCAAACATCAACAAGCAGAACGCCATCCATTGGAGTCACATCCGCAAACACCGCAGCACGGTGCAGCTGGAGCAGCGCTACGCCCGAATAATCCAACATCCAACTCCTCGAAACCGAACCACGCGTTCCAGCAACAACAGCGAAACACAGTCAGGTTCTGTCTCCATTTAAACGTTCCCACTTTGAAACGAGTCGTCCCTCCGACTTTCCCGTTTGCTTGTGAGTATCCAGTATCCATCGATACTGAGCAATTGTAGACCAGCTCAAGCGAAACATCCGAGCGCCTCGACCACAACAAACGCATCCCATCTGGAAGGCCCTCGGCCTTGTAGGGTCTGGGAAGCAGTCGAACATCCATGAGGCCCGTGTCGGTGGGTGTCAGGATGTGCCGCATCAACACCGTCGACCCGCCTCACACTGACGCCAAGGACATCAACACCGTCGACCCGCCTCACACTGACGCCGAGGACATCAACACCGTCGACCCGCTTCACACTGACGCCGAGGACATCAACACCGTCGACCCGCTTCACACTGACGCCGAGGACATCAACACCGTCGACCCGCTCCACACTGACGCCGAGGACATCAACACCGTCGACCCGCTTCACACTGACGCCCTGGACATCAACACCGTCGACCCGCTCCACACTGACGCCGAGGACATCAACACCGACGACCCGCTTCACACTGACGTCGAGGACATCAACACCGTCGACCCGCTCCACACTGACGTCGAGGACGTGCACATTGACGGTGAGCAGGTTCAGCACTGTGTTCCGCTGACGGTGACCATGCTTCATAGCTGCCCTCCGACCGGGCCATAACACGACGTGTCGAACAATGCTGCCGCGAAGAGCGTGACGTTCAGTCAGCGGAGTCCGCTGCGATGCGGCGACATGCTCAAGTACAAGCTGGAGGCCATGATGAATGACAGCGTATGACTGTGCCTGTCCCACTGATTACCGCAAAGTATCTTGGCTGCACAAGCCACCCGAAACAATCTATTAAAGTTTGGCATGGGACCAATTGTTGACTAAGTTGTAACACCACAAAAACTAAAGATTACGCTTACACTGCTTGCATTAGATCGTTAGCGTTTGCTAACGATCTAACGCAGACAGGTGTGTACTTTTTATACCTGTCTGCATTAGACAATGAGGTATAGTAATTTCACAACAATGTGGATTTTACGAATTTGATTTATACACGGATCATTCAGAATCACCATTACACTGCCAAGAATAAAAGATATTCGTATCTTGTCTTGGGAAAAACCTTGGGTAGCTTATGGTGCATTGACAAATTGTTTACATTAATCTTACCATTCGCAGATCATTACAATAATAAGGTATCTTATTCAAGTACATAAGTTGCTAACAAAGTCAACGAACACAGCCAGCTCCCGATATTTGTTTTCTTCACAACTTCCAATCGATCGAGTATTACCTGCAGAGCGTGAAGCGCAAGCTTAGCATGATCGGAACGACGCTAAGCAGCGCAGCCACAACGGCCACAGCGCAGCCAAGACTCCCTGGCCCAGGAGCGCACAGAGGATCCTCAGAAGAGGGCGCATACATTTGTAAAGGATCCCTGTCAGACTGGGCTCCTTTCTGAGCAACACGGGCCGTTCGACTAATCAGGAGGCCCGTGTGCCCAGCAAAGCCTACTGCGCCACACTCGGTCATCAGAGCAAAACCGTGCTTCAATGAAGCGCAGCTGGCTATTATCGCTGCTCTTCGCCTCGTCGTTGGCTCAGCGGCACCGTTTACTCGCCGGCGCTCTCTCAGTCAGGCCGAGCGCCGCCGAACCCGCCGCGCACGAGGCACGCGTGAGGAGCGTCAGCCGACGGCGAACACGCCCGGCCGTCAGCCGCGCTCCCACGGGGCCGGCTGATTGTTCTTGATGGTCGACGGCGCCGTGACGTCAGCAGGACTGACGTCACGGCGCCCGGCCGTCGGCGGACGCGGAAATGGTGCCGCGTGATCCGCCGCCCAGCGGTAGATGGATCGGGCCCAGACAGCGGTGTGTTCCGCCGCCCAGTGGTAGACGGATCGGGCCCAGACTGCGGTGTGATCCGCCGCCCAGTGGTAGACGGATCGGGCCCAGACAGCGGTGTGTTCCGCCGCCCAGTGGTAGACGGATCGGGCCCAGACAGCGGTGTGTTCCGCCGCCCAGTGGTAGATGGATCGGGCCCAGACAGCGGTGTGTTCCGCCGCCCAGTGGTAGACGGATCGGGCCCAGACTGCGGTGTGATCCGCCGCCCAGTGGTAGACGGATCGGGCCCAGACTGCGGTGTGATCCGCCGCCCAGTGGTAGACGGATCGGGCCCAGACTGCGGTGTGATCCGCCGCCCAGTGGTAGACGGATCGGGCCCAGACTGCCGCGTGATCCGCCGCCCAGTGGTAGACGGATCGGGCCCAGACTGCGGTGTGATCCGCCGCCCACTGACAGATGGATCGGGCCCAGACTGCGGTGTGATCCGCCGCCCAGTGGTAGATGGATCGGGCCCAGACTGCGGTGTGATCCGCCGCCCAGTGGTAGATGGATCGGGCCCAGACAGCGGTGTGTTCCGCCGCCCACTGACAGATGGATCGGGCCCAGGCTGGGGTGTGATCCGTCACCAACTGGTGCGGTCCGTCACCAACTGGTGCGGTCAGTCACCAACTGGTGCGGTCCGTCACCAACTGGTGCGGTCCGTCACCAACTGGTGCGGCCCGTCACCAACTGGTGCGGTCCGTCACCAACTGGTGCGATCTGTCACCAACTGGCAAATAGATCGGGCCCATCTGGCCCGGTGTGCCGCAGCAAAGCCTACTGCGCCACACTCGGTCATCAGAGCAAAACCGCGCTTCAATGAAGCGCAGCTGGCTATTATCGCTGCTCTTCGCCGGCAACCAATCGGCATGAGAGATTGGCGACGCCACCCACCCAACGGTCGACGCGTTGTGTGGCGGTGCGACGGCTCTACTTCATGGGGGCGATATGAAATCAAGGATAAGGGACCAAAGTACCCGTTTGACCACCATGCAATCCACAATGCATTGAGGGCTGCATCGACGTGAGCAAAGAACCATCCAAACCCAAATTGTCGTACGGAAGTAAGGCATTGAAGCTATGCCTGGCAGGAGGCCGGCAATAGCAGCTCACAAAAAAAAATACCTCGAGACCCATCCGGCTTCTGTGACAAAGATCGAGGGGATTCGCCCATTTTTCCAGAAGAAAACGAGGACTCATTAATCGAAACGTGAGCTCCGTGCATCCATGTTTGACAACGTGATCGACCTGTGGGCTGTGTCAGCGCTGCCTTGTCGACCTGTGGGCTGCGTCAGCGCTGCCTTGCCTTCGCGCACACTGCCAGTGGGGAAAAACCCAATCGCAAGAAGCCGACTTAGCCAGACATGACGTTCGAACCACTCTACCCGCTCTACCCGCTCTACTACGATAATCGCTTTGAAAACTACACTCTTGGAAAGGAGAATCGTAGTTACTCCCTAATTCTGGCAGCCTACAGTAAACTCTCCATATTCAACCAGGTTTAGTATCAAATTATAGCTCTAATGAATAAATAATTAGTGCAACTAAAACTATGTTGCATGCTTAAAAGCTACCAAGGGAACAGCCATACGATGCCATACCCAGTCAATTTGCACTCAATGCTACCAACAGAGCTATTCTCTCGCCGAATCTTTTGATGAAAATAAATCACGTTGAATTAGTTTCACGAGAAACACGGATCGACATGGAGGTGGGTGAGTCGTCCAATGGCCATACAACGCACATTGTCCCAGCTGATAAACACCAGGCAGCGCCACCAATCTCCACCAATGAGACAACTCCACCAACCAACCAACCAATCTCCACCAATGAGACAACTCCACCAACCAACCAACCAATCTCCACCAATGAGACCAGCGACGACGCGTGACTCAGGTTAGTGCTGTCAATTCGGCGCGCCTTTGGACCCGATGCATGGGACTCCGGGGACCGGCCGGCCACCAACACCAGACGACTTGACCTTGATCCTGACAGTGGACCGACCAGTCCAGCCAGGATCAGCCGATCTAGAGCAACGCCACAGGCGGGTCGGGGTGACGTCACAAACCACAACCCTCAACACCTGTGCCTTCAACTCCAGTTTTGTGCTCTTGACCTCCGTCCCTTAGACTGTTTGCCCTTTTTCCTTTTGTCCGGGTTGACTTCTATCCCTTTTGGCACGTTTTCACAATTCACTTCCTCCCATTCCACTTCCTTTCCTTTGGCTTTATATGTTTTGACTTTTTTCCGGCTACCAATAGGGCAATGCCTCCAATTTGGCCAAGTAAACACAAAATACTTCAGATATTCGCGAAACCTAAGCATAGTGTACCAAAACCATGTTTTTAGTGCACGTACTAGGATTAAAGTACTCCAAATCCATTGGACTTCGTCTTCGTTCGTTCGTTGAATTGAACGCCCAAAAATAAGACAACATTGTTACACTTCAAGCTGTCTGAAGATAATCTGTCCCCACCCTCCCCGCCCCAAACGGGCCCAATCCTTCCGAACCAGCCGGTTGGATCTTCCAAGCAGTCCTGATGCATTGAGCAAATGTTTGAAACGAAAGCACAGTACCACATTAAACTGGCGGCTGACAATAAAAAGACCACTTTCAAGCCGATATAATCCGGCTGTTGGGCTATCTCTCGGTCGCCTGCATTGGTCCCTAGTCCAATAACGTGACAATGCAAATCTGGTCAATACCAGCAACCACAACACCGTCCCAGGACCAACAGCAACAACACAAATACCACACAGAGTGCCACCTTGGCGCCAACAGCAATACCAAACAGAGTGGCCACCTTGGCGCCAACAACAACACCACACAGAGTGCCACCTTGGCGCCAACAACAATACCACACAGTGTCACTTTGGCGCGAACACCAATACCACACAGAGTGCTACCTTGGCACCAACAGCAATACCACACAAAGTGTCACCTTGGCGCCAACAACACCACACAGAGTGCCACCTAGGCGCCAATAACAACACCACACAGAGTGCCGCCCCTTGGCGCCAACAGCAATACCACACAGAGTGCCACCTTGGCGCCAACAACAACACCACACAGAGTGCTACCTTGGCGCCAACAACAATACCACACAAAGTGTCACCTTGGCGCCAACAACACCACACAGATTGCCACCTAGGCGCCAACATTCGCATGACACACAGACACAACAAATCACACCTACAGCCACGCATATTATCCGCATCCACCGACAATAAGCGCTCCCCCCGCTCATCGCATATGCATAACCAATTTGAAATCTGAACAGGCGCTCGCAGTATCTGGAGACCCAGCGCAGGCCGGACGGCGAGCGCGACCTTCGCCTTGACCCCAGCGCGCGCAAAATCACACACAACCGCCCACGCGCCAGATGTGCGGAAGCACGCCTGACCGCGTCGGTGTCGACGTTTCCGGCGCAGCTGCACGTCGACAGCGTCGCGGAGCAGGCGACAACCGGACACTCCGTATGCGCAGGGCGGCGTCGAGATAACACCCGGCGCTTGTGAATATATCTCACCACTCGCCAAGCGTGTCCGACTTGGCGACGCACCAGCCCCCCCCCCCCCCCACGCCCCGTCCCAGCCACGGCCGTTGTCTCATCTGCCGCCGGCGGCGGGTACGGACGGCTGGCGTGCTCCACGTGCCGGACGCGCGAGCCGACCCAACTGTGGGGCGCGTGAGCGAGGGCTCGCGCGCGGCACCGCAAGTTGTCGGCGGCGGCCACCACCGACCGGGGGCCCGACCGCCGCCGCCGCTCCTCACGGAGTGAGCCGCCGGCCGCCCCATCGCTCACGCCCGCCAACGCTCGCGACGCCACACCGGAAGTCGGCGGCAGCCATCACCGATCGGGGGCCCAGCCAGCTCCGTCGCCCCCCCCCCCCCCGCACACGGAGTTTGCCGCCGGTGGGTGTGGGGGAGGCGAGTCCGTGACGGTGTGCCCGTGACGTGACGCGACGTGACGCACTCCGGGTCAGCACGTGCTGTTGGCGAGTGTGGGACGAGGTGGAACAGAGACAGATACACACAGACACAGACAGATACATATAGACACATATACACAGACACAGAGAGACACAGACACAGACAGATACATATAGACACAGATACACAGACACAGAGAGAGAGAGACACAGACACAGACAGATACATATAGACACAGATACACAGACACAGAGAGAGAGAGAGAGACACAGACACAGACAGATACATATATACACAGATACACAGAGAGAGAGAGACACACAGACACAGACAGATACATATAGACACAGAGAGATATATATATATATATATATATAGATATATATATATATATATATATCGACAGAGACAGAGACAGAGACAGAGACAGAGACAGAGACAGAGACAGAGACAGAGACAGAGACAGAGACAGAGACAGAGACAGAGACAGAGACAGAGACAGAGACAGAGACAGAGACAGAGACAGAGACAGAGACAGAGACAGAGACAGAGACAGAGACAGAGACAGAGACAGAGACAGAGACAGAGACAGAGACAGAGACAGAGACAGAGACAGACAGACAGACAGACAGACAGACAGACAGACAGACAGACAGACAGACAGACAGACAGACAGACAGACAGACAGACAGACAGACAGACAGACAGACAGACAGACAGACAGACAGACAGACAGACAGACAGACAGACAGACAGACAGACAGACAGACAGACAGACAGACAGACAGACAGACAGACAGTGACAGAGATTGAGACAGAGAGGAGAGAGGAGAAAGGAGAGATGAGAGAGTAGAGATGAGAGGAGAGATAGAGAGAGGACGAGATAGAGAGAGAGAGAGGGAGAGAGAGAGGAAGAGGAGAGAGAGGAGACATAGACATAGACAGAAACAGAGACAGAGAGAGGAGAGAGGAGGGGAGAGGGAGGGAGAGAGAGAGGGTAGCGCCCGGACAGGTCCCACTTCCATTATGTCGTTACGAAGCGTGACACACACCCGCCCACCCCGAGGACGACGATCGGAAGCACAAACATCACCACCATTCGCCTTTGTTCTCGCCATCAGCGTACGCGGTGTTCCTGTATCCCAGACGAAGACACACTGCACCGTTGCGATGCATCCCTAATGGGTCTGCGCTGTCCGCACCTTCCATTCATCTCTGGCTGCTTAGAGAAATCAGTGGTCCTCCCCCAAGCCACGCACTGCACAAAGAATGCGAAGTGCAGAACCTAGTGCAAAGCAGTGATATCTCACCCTCGTCTGTGCTGTTCCCAGGCAATCCGGCAACGAGGACGAGTGGGGCGGGATGGCCGAGTGGTTAACGTGTTGAGCTCGGTGTATCAAAGGTCCCGGGTTCGACACTCGCAACACTCGGCACATTTGCCAATCCCGCGACCCACCGGCGAAACAGTGTGGGCGGCGCCATCAGCCGTGAATGTGCATAAAGTGCGTCGTGAATCACCCAATAAACAAGAACCTAATGCGAAGCAGTGATATGCCGTTCTCGTCTGTGCTCGTCTCCTCGGTTTTCCTCCGTCGGCTGTCTGGCAATGCGGACGAGCGGTGCGTGACCCAGCCCCCCCCGACAGGTGAGGCAGCTGGCGGCGACGGCTGGACCGCCCACAACGGCTAACACCGGGCCAGCGCTCCCATGCTCGCCGCCAATCGGCTGCTGTTGAACGCACCGGTCATGTCTTCATTCTGACGATGGGTGCCGAGCCGCAGAACCAATCCTCCGAAGTGACGTCACTATTTGCAATCCAATATGCATACCGTTGTCGACGGGCTGAATGAAGAACGAATCGATGTGAAGCCAATTACGCCCCAGGTTATGCAGCACGGTACAGGGCATGGGGAAATTAAACATGCAATGGCACACGTTGATCCCATCTCGCATGGAATCTTCGTTAATAAGTCGTCATGCCGTGCGTGCATGCGCTCCATAAGAGATAAGTAGGTTTAGCAGCACGTCATTAAGCCCACGAATGTCGTACGGGGAGAATGACACTGAAACACGAACTCGGTCAGCACATATACGTAGTATTTCATCAGCTACGCCAATGGCTCGTGGAACTACAATTATACTCGGCAATTAACCAGAGACAACACGCAGCGACTGCGTGATACTTGAACCGATGCGCCGGATCACGTGGTGCATACATGGTGCACACATGATGCACGCATGGTACATACATGGTGCACGCATGGTGCACGCATGATGCACACATGGTGCAAGCGTGATGCACCGAGGCCGATGCACCACGCGCCGACGTTGGTTGGTTATTGGTTTTACGACACGTCGACCGTTGAGTCACGTAGCGTCGCCAATCTCTCACACCGATTGGTCGCGGGCGAAGTAGCACAGGTAACCAACCCACAACCTTTCGATTGTGAGACGAGCATCTTACCCCTAGACCACTCGTCCCCCACGCGCCGCCGTCATCCCTCAGGGACAACGTGTCACCATCCAGGGCGAACTGGCCCCGAGAGATCATGAGTCGATGACAGACCCTCGCCGACCTCGTCTGACACCACCCACCAGCCGCCCGGCCCACCTAAAAACACAGCCGACGACTCGCCCGGCGTGCCTTCAACAGCTGCGAGAGGGGACGAGTAGTCTAGGGGTAAGTTGGGCCCGTCTCACAATCGAAAGATTGTGGGTTCGAGTCTCACCTGTCGCTACTCTTCGCCCGCGACCAATCGGCGTGAGAGATTGGCGACGCTGCATGGCTCCACGGTCGACGTGTCGTAAAACCAATAACCACTACCAACAGCTGCGAGACCACAACGACACGATAACGCGAGCCCGAACTGTCGGCGGTGGCTAGAGACTTCCGGACATCCGGCGCCTTGGCAAGTGTGAAGCAGGCTGGCCTCAGCTGCGGCTTGACGGCCGGACGAACAGGCGCGGGACAAAAACCACAGGCCACGCTGTACATGCTACAACGCTCTATTTCTCGTTCGTGAATCGCGTACGCCCACACAGTGAACGCAAATAGCGTCTGAAGATTTGAGCGCCACAGGCTTGTTCCATTAAAGCGGAGGAATTGTTTGCAGTTGTGGTGCCTAGTTAATGAAAGTCAACAGGAATTCTGCACAAAAGCAGCTTTAAATGTTTACAATCCAGCTTGACAGGCGGGTAATAGGATTACCGGGCGCTGCGAAGAGAGGCACGGAAAATTGTTTCGCGGCAAAAAGGATCATGTTCGGCAAGGCAGCGGAGCTTCGCGCCCGACACCATTCCATTCCACCATTCCACGCATCCCCAACAGCCAAGGTCCGCTCCCATACCACACTGCAATGGCACTGTCATTGTCATCACTTATCATTATCATCATTATCACCAGAATTATCATTCCCACCAGCCAAGGTCCATTTCCATACCACACTGCATTGGCACTGCCATTGCCATTACTTATCACTATCACCATTGCCGAGGCTTGCTTTACCACAGAATGGCAAGTGAGTGCAATAACAAATGTTGCTATTCTATAAAATGTGAATTTATATTTCTACTTTAGTGCTCCAATGTAACGCTGCGTCTTATTTGCAACTAGTTAGTTAGTTAGTTATTTGGGTTTTAGGGCGCATCAACTGCATTGGTTATACAGCGCCCATTATTTGCAACTAAAATGACAGTGATATATATATATATATATATATATATATATATATATATATATATATATATATATATATATATATATCTCAGTCAACAAAAGAACATCATAAATGCCGACTTACTATAACAGCATTACCAGTTATTCCTGCTATTACTTCTCAGAGCAAGCTTATCATAATGGGGACTGTGTAAGTCAGATACGCCGAGTCCAAGGTAGCGGAACCTGGCGACCCAGATTGCGCACCAAAGCGTCCACTTTGCCACAGCGCTCCAGGTCAGTTTGGAGACAGACATTGGTGCATTCTCGTATATTGCACAAGCCGATATGCTGGTGGTAATAAATCTGCGAAAAGATAGCCCCCCGCTCCCAAGCCACAGGAGCATCAACCAACACAAGCGGCACACAACAAGCCACATATTTCGAAACAAGCGGCACAAACCAAGCCGCATAAACCAACACAAGCGGCACAAACCAAGCCGCATAACCCAACACAAGTCGCACAGCACACAGACATTGGCACATTTTCTGAACCCACTCCCTGAACAATGGCGCGGCAGAACACACATTCCACGGAAGCGTATAATATGTCGCCCGAATTAAACCGGCCGGCTGTCTGACGAACGACAGCCAGTTAGTGGAAAGACGGGGAAATTGTGCGGCGGTGCTGTCAGCGGCCAATCCCAGAGCCACTTAGTTCTGTAAAGGTCGGCGGCAGACCGGGGCCGGCCTTCGGCGAAATTCGCCCGGAGGCCAGCGCCGTGACCTCTGCGACCCCTGTCGCCAAGTGACGCGCTGGTGGACCCACAGCGGGGGAGAGGGAGGGGGAGGGGCTGCCACCAAGTGACTCACTGATGGACTGGCTATAATATGGCAGTGGACGCGGGGAGTCGAACAATTAGCATACTGACGAGTGTACTATTGTCGTTTGTTTTGAGAAGCACCTATTACAGGGAGCCTACACCAGCGATAACGATACAAATATATCTAAGGTTCATGCTATGAACTAACATTGCCACATATCGTAGGTAATTCCTTCACGTGGAATTATGATATCAGATGTTCGCGTATCACAATCCGTAATGGTGAAAATAATAATGCTACTTATACACAAGATGCTGTTAGCAATGACGCAGGAAGACCTCATAAACGCACCTCAGGCAGCACGTTATCGATGCATCTTTGGGAAGAACGTCGATTCGGTGTTCAAAAAGTGACGTGCTCTACCCAATTTCGGGAAGAATGTGTAACTGGTGTCGAGAGTTATCGAATCACAAGACATAGACGCCATATCTGCGGCGACAGGTAGTCATTCGCTCAGCGAGAATCGCTGGGAGGTGGGGCTCACTGCGAGCCCAACGCAATGCTTATGGTACGGAAATCGACATCACCTTTGTGTTCGCTCACTCGCCGCTAACACGTTTAATCAACGAATTTATATGTATCGGGCAATTATACCAACACATCCATTTTGCACAGATAGAGCAAAAAACGAGGACAAAGACCTGACCAGACACACACGGTGCGCACCCGTTCTGACTGAGCTCGATGCAGAGCGATTTCACAAGGCACAGAAGCAGGATGACCGCTCAAGTTCTATATATATTGAACCCAATATATATTTCATATATATTGGGTTTGCGGGAGCTACAGCAATTCGTGGACCCCGCCGCATTACACAGCCGGTAGAGTTGCATTAAACCTCATAGATTGCGCGGGACGAATTCGCTCTTTGGGTGGGAAAGCCTTCGCGAGATGAGCGATAGCCGATTGAAGATGAGCGATAGGCGGTTGAAGATGAGCGATAGCCGGTTGAAGATGAGCGATAGCCGATTGAAGATGAGCGATAGGCGGTTGAAGAGCCACTCTTCAACCGGCTAGGTGGCCCGGTAGAGCGTCTCGCATGGTACATCACATCACAATGACGGCTCACCGCTTCGATCACGGGAGGAACGTGTCACACTCGCTCTACCTGCTTCCTCAGAATAATGCTGGAAGAGCATCCCAAGCCTGGCCCACATGTCTCAGGTCCAGTCACCCTCAGTTTCAAGGCCCTTGCAGCCACCAGCTTGTCTGACGAACAAGAGCCAGTTAGTGGAAAGACGGGGAAATTGTGCGGCAGTGCTGTCAGCGGCCAATCCCAGAGCCACTCAGTTCTGCAAAGGTCGGCGGCAGACCGCGGCCGACCTTCGTCTGAATTCGCCCGGAGGCCAGCGCCGTGACCTCTGCGACCCCTGTCGCCAAGTGAGCAACAAACAAATCTGGAGAGGGGTAGGCAGTGAGCAATGCTAAGGTCCATGACCTGGGAAATCGAGCCGAACACTGCTAAGGTCGATGACCTGGGAAGTGGAGCGAGCACTGCTAAGGTCGATGACCTGGGAAAATATTGGGGGCCAGGGAACGATACTTGCATCTTAAATTATTGAGGAGGCTTGACAGACGATCGAGGGTAGAGGATGGAGTTCCAGCTGCTTCACAGAGGAAGCACGCTCCTTGGCCACGACAAGCTCCTTGATCCGTGACGTCACGACCGGGCTCGTTTGCCATGCCGCGGCCCACAGTGAAGCCAGGTGGTGGCCAAGGTGGACGTCAGTCTTGCCGTATTCCGTGAGAATTATCGGCACGTCAGGAGCGTAACCGGAGAAGGAGAAGACTCCTGATTCCTTCCACATGCAGCTCGGAATACCCGCTGCGACTGTTCAACGGCACAGTTTGGTCGAAGCCCGCAGTTGATGAGGTAGCGAAGATCAGCCTGTCCGGACGGTTCCTGTAGGGGTATGGGGTGTAGGCCACGTTGCCAACCCACCCCCTACACCCCCACCCCCTACAGGCACCGTCCGGACTGGCCAATCTTCGTTTCTGCATCAACTGCGGCTTTCAACCAACTCTGCCACTTCAGCTCTGATTCAACTCCGCTCGGCCCGGCTCATCTCTACTCGTCTGTCTGCAAGACGTCGTTCAGCTGTACACCCGTCAACTAACTGCCAGTCGGTTCTACTAGTCCTCCCCCGTCTACCCTCCTGACCTCGATACTCCTCACTAGGGATGTCGATCCCGGGCCGTTTTCCCAATCCCGGGATTTCGGGATTTTCCGGAAAAAAATCCCGGGATTTCCCGGGATCCCGGGATTCATATATTCTCTCTAATAATCCAAGGTATTCCGATCAGAATTTCGACTCATGACGTCCAGATGCGCCATGCAAACGCCTTTTATCCATTTGACAATCGAGTGATCATTCACACATTCACATTTAGTTACGATATGCGCGGAGTAACTCCCTGAAGCACCTGAAATGCATCGCGAAAACCACACCTTCAGTGGAGTAACAATACTCCATCAATAGACTGGATGTTCTACGCCGTTTGTTGTTTGATAATTGCCTACCCAGCGTCGGGTATTCAAACAGGCGATCTCGATCATTTTTCCTCGCCTTCAGAAAAAGGGATAATCACAGGATCAAATTATGTACATGTATTACTCGATGAACATAAGACTGTTCCATGCGATGCACTCGCACAACAATAAGTATACTCGACTGCTAAGCGGAATCGAATAAGCATGTTGCCAAGCTTTTACCTATAGTGACATTTTAAGAAGCACAGGGCATCAACTGTATCGTCATTCAGACGGGAACGTTCCTTTGTCACTATGTTACCTACAGTTGAGAACACTCGCTCAGATTCGACGCTCGTGGCGACAATGCCTTTGAGCCACTTATAGGCCATGCTGGCGAGCGGCCCTTTCCCAGAAACTGGAAGGTTTTCCAGTTCTTTTTTCACTGCCTTTGAAAGCCGGGGTCTTCCAAGCTGTCCCGGTGCGCCAGGCACACGACTTTTCGCCGCCGTTTCCAGCGCGCGTTGCAGCTGCTGCTGCAGAGTCGGCTCCGGCGCGGACTGCTCGACACCCTCACTCTCACTGTCAGACACAGCATCACCGATCCTTTCCCCACTCATCCGTTGTATCATACGAGTTATGTACTCATCTACTACTCTCAGAGTGGCCTGCGGGAATATCTCCCTTTCTGCCTCGTCTTGAGGCAGTAAGTCGTTATGCAGCGCCTGCAAGACTGCAGCCGCCTTAGAGCGACGCTGACGAATCCTCAACGTCAAAGCATCGTAGAACCTCTTTGCCAGCTGGCCGCCTTCCTTTTCCAGGGAGCTGAGCACAAACTTCAGAGCAGCTTCGGCTTCTAACAGTCCATTGTCTCTGCGGCACAGGGCCTCTGCCCCCAACTTTACGATGTTGAGGCACCGAACAATCTCCCGCACAATGTCGAGCTCCCGATCACTGGTCATCTGCACTTTCTTGTCACCTATGTCAATAATTGCTTTGTGCACTGCGCTTTTTAGTGTGATAAATCGTTCCAGCATTGCAAACAAACTGTTCCACCTCGTTTTGCAATCAAGAATTAGCATCACCTGCTTACCTTGTTCTTCCGTCACGTACTTTTGAAGCACTTCGTTTCGCACGGACGATTTTCGAAACCATCGCACAATTCTCCGGACGCTTCGAACCGCTTCGGCTCGTGAGCCCTGCAGCTCATTGTAATCCTCGACCCCAACGACGTCATCCTCCCCGATGTCATCTTCATCCGATCCATCCGTAGGTGACTCCGTATCTGGTGACGCACAGGCGTCACGAGCCTCACTGGTTGTCTTAGCTCCGCCGTCACTCGTGTATAAAACATCAATTACCGGAAAGTGCCCCCCTTGGAAAAAAAGCACGGTTGTTCCCAGGCCAAAATTTTTCTAGAACTTCACCATGACGGATGCGCCGTCGGTGGTGACACATGTCACGTGCAGGTTGAGGTCGAGGTCAAACTCAGTTAGTTTGACCTTCAGCAGGTCCATGCATTTCTCCGCTGGCATAGAGCCATGCCACCGAACCACACCGAGGCCCCACACCTTTGCACCAGAGTGCACGTTCACGCTCATATATCTTCGATTCCTGAGAGACGTATATTCGTCGATTGTGAGAGAGAACCTCGTGCCTTGCGTTACTTCATCTGTCAGCTTTTGTTTTACCTGACATTTGATCCTGGCACAGTGCCTCATGACACGATTTCGGATTGCCTCGTGACCGGTTGGTAGATTTTTAAACTCTTTGGCAGCCATAAGGTTGCGCAAGTCCGGTGAAGTGCAAAAACACTGAACGGAATCCCGTCCCTGCCGCACAATCTTGCCAGCATGGAGTCCAGATCATCCTCAGCGTTGGGTGAAAAGCATCTGTCCAGGGGCCTGGTCCTTTTTGCAGCAGGCTGTGACTGGTCTGAGTTCGAATCGTCTTGAGACGCTCCATCCTTCGATGAACCGGCGTACCGATCTGGATGCTGGCTCTTTACGTGGGTGTGAAGGCCTTTTCTGGATCCACCCGAAATCTTCAGCACCTTTCTACAGTAGCGGCACTTGGTACTTTGGCCGGTTGTCTCACGCAGAAAATGCTCCCAAACAGCACTCCCCTTAAACACGACGAAGTCAGACATCTCGCCGCTTACACGACTGCTAGGACACTGAGCTTCTCCACCAAGCCTCACGCTCACATCGTCCGGTGTCTTGTTGCGCCGCGCTGGTATCATGTGTCAGTGCTATGTGCAGACATCCCCCCCCGCCCCCACGCGGAGTAAGCAGTCGACGTCGTGTTCAATCTCGGAACCTGAGACTGGGGTCTCCCAGACGGAATCGTGTGACATGGAACTGGCGTTTTGATGCGGTCAAACATCGCGCGACTTCTGTGACCGAAAAACAAACTAATAGATGAATAACGAAACCAGCCGGACTTCTTCTACCGCAAGAACTCAGGCTGGAAATTGATTAAATCCAGAGTAATATTTGGTCAACCTAGTGAAAACACCACTTCTGAGACAGCGTTGTTATTTCACCTCTGAATTATAGAAGCATTTAGCTGTACAATTTGTTATTTTTGTCAGTCGGGATTTCGGGATCCCGGCCATCCCAATCCCGAGATTCGGGACTGATACAATCCCGGTATCCCGGGATCGACATCCCTACTCCTCACGCCACCTTACTCTACCCATAACACTTACACATACATACACACGGAAACAGCCGACATCACCAATGCGGTGGCAGGCTGGGAAAATTCACCCACACACACACCACACACGTTCAAATGTTCGTCCACACCAGCCCATCTCCGCTTCTGAAAAACCATGGTCACGCATCCTCACCGCGTGGGGGGGGCAAGGCAGTCCATTACGGTCGAGTCCGAGCTGAATTCCGCGGACAGGAAACTCGGTGATACAGGGAAAACCTTCTCCACGTCACAATATTCGTGGTTGTGCTGCACTGTGTAAAGAAGGCGACTCCCAAACGTAAGCATGTGTATGTAATTAATGCAAAACACATACCAATATGCAATAATACCATGCACCTTGTTGACTGCGTGTTCTGTCATCACTGCAGTTGTTGGCGTCATACAGCGTCGCACGCGCAGTATGCGGCACGGCACAGAAAGCGCGCGCCACCGTCCCAGGTGGCGCCACCTGCGCCACCACCGAGCGGCGCCGCGGGGAGGAGCCGGTCTTCGAAATACGATTAGCATGACGCACAAATTCCATTGGTGACGTTGGCGGTGATGGCACGCGACGTTGATGGCGACGCACCTCCGTCCGTCACGACTGGAGCGTCACGCGTCACCGGATGCAGTCGGCCCCAGCTCGCTCGCCGAGCCGCGATAAGCGCGGAATAGGCGGGAGATGACGCATGCGTCTTCAAAGCCACGACGAGCCTCAGACGCAATGCATAATTTTACAAGGTTTGGGAAGTCGCGTGTGTGGTTCCCCTCCCCTTTGGCGACACCCATTTCACCAGATTTGGGAAGACGAGTAGCTGGCTGCCCTTCCATTTAGCGACACCCATGCCCATCGCTGCATGATGTGAGGGGCCGCGACGGGATACCAAGTTCAGCTGAGCAGTGATGGATTCATGGCATTCGACACCTCCTCAGAGCATGTCCGGACCAGTGGCCGCTGTGCACCTCAGACTGAAAGGAATTTATAAGCCTTTTACAGCATTACACGCTACCATAGCCAATAAGGACATGAGAATTGTCCTTAAAAGTCTGACGCAGATAACGTCGACACGTACCACACTGGGGTGTAACGTGAGATACCCTGCAAAATTCGACATAGTTAAGAGTGAAAATAAGTTCCTGTTGTTTGGCATGATTATTAAAATAACGACAAGACTACGCCACTTTATACCAGGAAACGAATTCGAAGGACCTAACACGCAATTAAACCGATTCTAGGA